>JAEIGR010000031.1:0-305000 GCA_018904305.1 Scaptomyza montana | reverse complement strand
TAGTTTATATTATTCATAAACACAATCATTGATGTGCTTTCGTTAGCCTGCGTCACTGTCTTTGGGCGTAAAACTGAAAGAAGAAATTTCCTACTAGTCGAAATTTCGCGGTATTCTGAAACAGATCGCGTTATATCGAAAAAACGTTGTAGAAATACCGCGTTATAAGAGGGATATCTGTACTTTAAAAGAAATGAGTATTCTTATTGTTGACCCAATACTTGTATACTTGATCCATGTATGACAATACGTGGTTGTTCAACTCCCGAAAATTCTAAGTTGAAGCCCCGGACAGATGTAGAGCTATTTTAAAAGCTGATATTCATTCCCATGCTTCAGCTAGAAATCTTAGAAATTATAATGTTTATGCTAACCGTAACGTGATTTAGATCACTTTTATATGTGGCGAGTGTCTTAGCTGTTGAACCAGTTCCGAACACATTTCAAATGCAGTTAATGTAAATGTTAATCGAACCTGATTTCACGATTTTATGCTTTTTAATGGCTTTATCAACTAAATAAGAAAAACAAGTAAGAAGGCTCTAGTCGGGAGAGCCCGACTAGAAGATACCCTGAACCCAGTTGCAATAAATAAGTTAAATTTATATAAGACTTTGGTATACTGACTTAACTTCAATCGATTAAATTCGATATCTCCGGTGTTTCTTCACCGATTTGGACGAAATTTTCAGAAAAGTTCTATCGTTACTCATTATTTCAATCCCCATTTTTAAATTTTTCAAATTCGATATTTTTTTGTAATCGATTCTATGCGTATATCGGAAACCAGAAAAGCTATCGATAATTTGAAGCAAACTTGTTCTGCTCATGGTATAGGAGAACTTATATTTGAAATCTGAAGTCTCTTGCTTTTGTAGTCTCTGAGATCCACGCGTTCATACAGACGGACAGACGGACAGACGGTCAGACGGACAGACGGACGGACATCGCTATTTCGTCTCGGCTGTTGATGCCGATCAAGAATATATACACTTTATGGGGTCGGAGATGCTTCCTTCTGCCAGTTACATACTTTTGCACAAAACCATTATACCCTTTTTACCCATTTTATGGGTTAAGGGTATAAAAAATAACGTATTCACATGACGTCCATTTGTCATAGCCAAGATATGGAACAAAATTTATAAAAGCCGCTGTTAGGATTTAAAGTCGCGACCTTGTACTTGAAGCAAGAATTTCGTAATTGAATCAAGAATTCCTTTTGATTGTCAGTTTAAAGTTTTTTGGACTTATATTTAGAACAATTCACTTGATTTAAGTCCATTTTTCCACAATCTGTACTTGAAATTTTAGCCTCCTAAAAAATAAAATTCAGTCCAAAAGACATAAAGCTTTATTTTCTGCGAACGCGTGTTTCGACTAACGCATTTAACACAGCGATTTAATTTGCGGTTGTCAATATCTCCGATCTTCACACGGCGTTTGCTATAAAAATATGCATGCAAAGACGAGATAAATTTTAATCTGTCAATAATTTCAAAATCTCAGATACTTAATCGAATGCAATACTTGTACTTGCACTTGTTTTCCATTTATTCTTATGCGTCTGCATAAAGTTTAAAGTTTTATACTCGATGAAGGTAAATAGTTCTTAAATAAGTTTTGTGCAAAGTCTGTCATGGTGTTTGTCCCTCTGTATGAATGAACTTTTTCGACACGCGTTAAGCTAGGGACTTGAAACCTTGCAAATATCTTTTTGACGTAGAATACGTCTCACCTTTTTATAATGAGGTAGCAATATGAAAAAGTTTTTGTTGTGATATGAGAAATTCACAAAATCGCGTATTGCTCATGAACTGATAGATCAATTTTCCTCAAATTGATTTCATTTTAAAGCCAAGCCTTCAAACTTACAATAAAATTATATTTATATGAATTGATTAAAATATAAAAATATGAATAGTTTTGCTTTATTTCGAAGACTTTAAATTGCTCTAGCAATCTCAATAATTCATCAATTACTCTGATTTTTACACTCGATACCGAAGGTAAAGAGTATATTGGTTTTGTGCAATGTCCGTCATGGTGTCTGTCCGTCTGTCCGTCCGTATGGTTGCAAGTTTTTTCCACACCCTTCAGGCTAGAGACTTGAAACTTTCCAATTCTCTTTATCTATGGGATAGTAAATTAAAGTGTCAAGATTGGGGTTCTACGATAACTGGGGGGCTGGCAAATCGATAAATTCGAAAACTCAAAACCGATTAATCCACATATTGCGCACATCCTTACAGTAAGAACTACCAAATTTGGTAAAAGATAGCTACTAGCAACCCCCAAAAAACTGCATCAAAAATTTTGGAGCCACGCCCACCCATTCCGCCCACAGCTCCCCGCAATTTAAAGTCAAAAAAGCCCATATCTCCCACACTTTTTGAATTTGGTGTCAAGATAGGTGATGATGACCCCCCAAAAACTGCATCAAAAGTTTGGATGCCACGCCAACCAATACTGCCCTAGCCACCCTCATCCGCCCCAACGCTTCGTCAAAAACGGGAATGCGTGTATCTTCCAGAGTAGTGGAGCTAGAGCCACCAAATTTGGTAGGAAGATAGCTGGCAACCACCCCCAAAAATCTGCATCAATTTGGAGCCACGCCATTTCGCCCCCCTTTCCCCACTTCTTACAATTTTCAAGCTAGAGTCACCAAATTTGGTATGAAGATAGCAATTGACATATATAAATCTGAAAAGCCTTTATCTCCCACAGTTTTTGAGGTAGAGTCACCAAATTTGGTGCCAAGATAGGTAATGATGACCCCCAAAAAAATGCAAATATTGGATGCCACGCCCACCAAAACCGCCCTAGCCACCCCCATCTGCCCCAACGCTTCGTCAAAAACGGGAATGCGAGTATCTTCCGAAGTTTTGGAGCTAGAGCCACCAAATTTGGTAAGAAGATAGCTGGCAACGACCCCCAACAATCTGCATCAAAGTTTTGGAGGCACGCGCAACCATTCCGCCCCCCTTTCCCCACCTTATACAAACTTTGAGCTAGAGTCACCAAATTTGGTATGAAGGTAGCAATTGACATCCCACATAGATCAGCACCTAAAATTTTAATGCCACGCCCACCCATACAACCCCCAGCCTCCCTTCCCCACTTTTTACAAACTTCGAGCTAGAGTCACCAAATTTGGTATGAAGATAGCAATTGACATTCCACAAAGATCTGAATCAAAAATTTGGATGCCATGCCCACCCATACCGCCCCCAGCCCCCCCCTTTCCACAACTTTTACAAACTTTGAGCTAGAGTCACCAAATTTTGTATGAAGATAGCAATTGACATTTGACAAAGATTTGCATCAAAAATTTTGATGCCACAACTACCCATACCGCCTCCAGGATTTTCTTGATATTAAACGGTTTTCTTAATTTACGGAATTTTTAAGACCGAAAATCTTGCTTTAAGAACGACATGTTCTTAATATGATAACATTGGCTCTTAATTTAACAATTTAAAACAGCACAACAACAATTTTAAAAAGCTCTAGCAGCGCTAAAATCAAGTATTATCATACTTGGATGAAGTACGCAAATTCTTGGAACAAGAATACAAGTACTTATTTTAAAAACTTTGTGATTTAAAATTTTAAGTACTCAAAAACTTTAATCGAGTTCTGAAAGAACTTAATTCAAGTTTAAAGAGAACTTAAATCAATTGGGAGAGCCCGACTAGATGATACCCTGAACCCAGTTTCAAAAATAAATTAAATTTATATAAGACTTTGGTATACTGACTTAACTTCAATCGATTAAATTCGATATCTCCGGTGTTTCTTAACCGATTTGGATGAAATTTTCAGAAAAGATCTATCGTTACCCATTCTTTCAACCCTCATTTTTAAATTTTTCAAATTCGATATTTTTTTGTAATCGATTCTATGCGTATATCGGAAACCAGAATAGTTATCGATAATTTGAAGCAGACTTGTTCTGCTCATGGTATAGGAGAACTTATATCCCAAATCTGAAGTCTCTAGCTCTTGTAGTCTCTGAGATCCACGCGTTCATACAGACGGACAGACAGACAGACAGACAGACGGACAGACGGACGGACAGACAGATAGATGGACAGACGGACAGACAGACGGACAGACGGACATGGCTAAATCGACTCGGCTATTGATGCTGATCAAGAATATATACACTTTATAGGGTCGGAGATGCTTCCTTCTGCCTGTTACATACTTTTGCACAAAACCATTATACCCTTATTTACCCATTTTATGGGTTAAGGGTATAAAAACAAATCGTTAATTTTTGCGTCATTTCACATGTGTTAGCTGAGTTCGAATCAGCTGATTGCATTGTTCCCGCTACAACAAATGATCTCGCTCCCAACACCGTCGAGCACTTCTCTGCGGCTTCTCCCCTTCAACTACAGCAGCAGCAGCAAGAAATGCCTGCGTCATCATTGAATTATAAGCTTATAAAATTGCTTGTTTTTTCTCCATTTTGATTTAATTTATTAATTCTTGACACAAACATAAAACAAACATCAGCTGTTCATAGCTTATAGACAGCTGTTTTACAATTACGAAAATTCGAACATGTTGTTCACACTGATATTGTAAACTATCAGAGTACATTTCAGATTTTTAAACGCTTCGATCCAAGCCAAGCTGACATTGTAAACCTTCCTTAAGGGTTGAATTGAGACTAAAATTTAGTGAGCGAGAGAGCGAGCAAGGCTTGCATGCTAAATATGTACATCTTGCGATCCAAGATCCATTCTCTTCTGCATTCTTTTGAATCGATTCGCGAATCATTCCAAAGAATCGATGATTCACCAAAGAAAAGGAACGAATTCATACCAGTCGTACTGAAGGGTTAGTGGGGGGGTGAATGCATGTATATATATATGTATTAATGTTGTAAGCAATAAGTGGGAGGGAGCGCGATAGCGTATAGCATATGCATATGATTTTGTTTCAGTTGCCCTATCGTTTATGGGCTCTTCTTTCGTAAGACAAGCATCAAGTTTGCACTTTTTCCTCGATTCCTGCGTATGACTAAAATATCGTTGTAACTTTAACTCGATATAAGTGTTCAAAATTATACAAAAAAGAAAACGTGTTGCACAATACAAGCAATTTTTAGGTATTTTTATACTCGATACAGAAGGTAAAGCGTATATTGGTTTTGTGCAATGTCCGTCATGGTGTCTGTCCAAGTTTTTCCATACCCTTCAAGCTAGAGACTTGAAACTTTCCAATTCTCTTTATCTATGGGATAGTAAATTAAAGTGCCAAGATGGGGGCTCTACGATAACTGGGGGGCTGGCAAGTCGATAAATTCGATAACTCAAAACCGATAAATCCACATATTTCGCACATCCTTACAGCTAGAAGTACCAAATTTGGTAAGAAGATAGCTACTAGCAACCCCCAAAAAACTGCATCAAAAATTTTGGAGCCACGCCCCCATTCCGCCCCAGCCCCCCGCATTTTAAAGTCAAAACAAGTGGAAACGTTGCAGTCGGACGCAACCGACTGCGGCATACTCGATACCAGAATTAAAACCGGTAAAAAGAGGCCTGAATGCAAAGGGGTACGAATGCGGCAGGGATTTACGCTGCCTTAAAGATTCTCCGATGCAGATGGGGATGCCACCGGCTATCTTCATACCAAACTTGGTGACTCTAGCTCAAAGTTTGTAAAAGGTGGGGAAAGGGGGGGGCTGGGGCGGTATGGGTAGTTGTGGCATCAAAATTTTTGATGCAGATCTTTCTGAAATGTCAATTGCTATCTTCATACCAAATTTGGTGACTCTAGGTCAAAATTTGTAAAAGGTGGGGAAAGGGGGGGCTGGAGGCGGTTTGAGTGGGCGTGGCATCCAAATTTTTGATGCAGATCTTTGTGGAATGTCAATTGTTATCTTCATACCAAATTTGGTGACTCTAGCTCGAAGTTTGTAAAAGATGGGGAAATGCGGGCTGGGGGCGGTATGGGTGGGCGTGGAATCCAAATTTCTGATGCAGATCTTTGTAAAATGTCAATTGCTATCTTCATACCAAATTTGGTGACTCTTGCTTGAAATTTGTAAAAAGTGGTGAAAGGGGGGCTGGGGGCGGTATGAGTGGGCGTGGCATCAAAATTTTTGATGTAGATCTTTGTGGAATGTCAATTGCTATCTTCATACCAAATTTGGTGACTCTAGCTCAAAGTTTGTAAAAGAAGGGATAGGGGGGCTGGGGGCGGTATGGGTGGGCGTGGCATCAAAATTTTTGATACAGATCTTTGTGGAATGTCAATTGCTATCTTCATACCAAATTTGGTGACTCTAGCTCGAAAATTGTAATAAGTGGGGAAAGGGGGGCGAAATGGAGGGCGTGGCTCCAAAACTTTGATGCAGATTTTTGGGGGTCGTTGCCAGCTATCTTCCTACCAAATTTGGTGGCTCTAGCTCCGCAACTCTGGAAGATACACGCATTCCCGTTTTTGACGAAGCGTTGGGGTGGATGGGGGCGGCTAGGGCAGTATTGGTGGGCGTGGCATCCAAACTTTTGATGCAGTTTTTAAGGAGGTCATCATCACCTATCTTGGCACCAAATTTGGTGGCTCAAAAACTGTGGGAGATATAGCCATTTCTGATTTCAAAATGCGGGAGGGCTGGGGGCGGAATGGGTGTGCGTTGCTCCAAAACTTTGATGCAGTTTTTTGGGGGTCGTTACCAGCTATCTTCCCACCAAATTTGGAGGCTCTAGCTCCACAACTCTGGTAGATACACGCATTCCCGTTTTTGACGAAACGTTGGGGCACATGGGGGTGGCTAGGGCGGTATTGGTGGGCGTGGCATCCAATCTTTTGATGCAGTTTTTGAGGGGTCATCATCACCTCTCTTGGCACCAAATTTGGTGGCTATAGCTCAAAAACTGTGGGAGATATAGGCTTTTTTGACTTTAAAATTCGGGGGGGCTGGGGGCGGAATGGGTGGGCGTGCCTCCAAAATTTTTGATGCAGTTTTTTGGGGGTTGCTAGTAGCTATCTTCTTACCAAATTTGTTAGTTCTAGCTGTAAGGATGTGCAAAATATGTGGATTTATCGGTTTTGAGTTATCGAATTTATCGATTTGCCAGCCCCCCAGTTATCGTAGAACCCCCATCTCGACACTTTAATTTACTATCCCATAGATAAAGAGATTTGGAAAGTTTCAAGTCTCTAGCTTGAAGGGTGTTGAAAAAAGTTGCGTTCATACAGACGGACAGACGGACAGACACCATGACGGATATTGCACAAACTCAATATACTCTTTACCTTCGGTATCGAGTATAAAAAGCCTATATCTCCCACTGTTTTCGAGCTATAGCCACCAAATTTAGTGCCAAGATAGGTAATGATGACCCTTAAAAAACTGCATCAAAAGATTGGATGCCACGCCCACCAATACTGCCCTAGCCACCCCCATCTGCCCCAACGCTTCGTCAAAAACGGGAATGCGTGTATCTTCCAGAGTTGTTGAGCTAGAGCCACCAAATTTGATAGGAAGATAGCTAGCAACGATCCCCAAAAATCTGCATCAAAATTTTGGAGCCACGCCCTTCATTCGCCCCCCTTTCCCCACTTCTTACAATTTTCGAGCTAGAGTCACCAAATATGGTATGAAGATAGCAATTGACATTCCACAAAGATCTGCATAAAAAATTTGGATCCAGCCCCCCCTTTCTCCACATTTTACAAACTTTGAGCTAGTCACCAAATTTGGTATGAAGATAGCTATTGACATTCCACAAAGATCTGCATCAAAAGTTTTGATGCCACGCCCACCCATACCGCCCCCCAGCCCCCTTCCCTCACCCTTTACAAACTTTGAGCTAGAGTCACCAAATTTGGTATGAAGATAGCAATTGACATTCCACAAAGATCTGCATCAAAAATTTTGATGCCACGCCCACCCATACCACCCCCAGCCCTCCTTTCCCTACATATTACAAACTTTGAGCTAGAGTCACCAAATTTGCAACGTAGACAGCTGGTGTCATCCCCATCTGCATCGGAGAATCTTAGGGCAGCGTACACCCTTTCCGCATTCGTACCCCTTTGCAATCAGGCCTCTTTTTACCGGTTTTAATACTGGTATCGAGTATACCGCAGTCGGTTGCGCCCGACTGCAACGTTTACACTTGTTTTTTATGTAACTTTGTGCATTAGGTGCTAAATCAAAACAAATAGCTGTTCATTGTGACCAGAATAAACAAAACTACTGCCAATTGTAGGTCAATCGACAATTGTTTTTTTGGGCCGGCTGGTATTTTAAAGGCTTCATCCTCTTTTATTAGCTCCAAAAGCATGCCAAATTGGAGCTGGGACACACACAGCATTTGCTTAAGACGGCTACTGTCGATGAGTAAAGGATGTTATCCCGCCAACTAATGGGCTTGTGTACATTTGTTATGTCGCCTTTGCGGCTCGCCTAAATGCAAATTGAGTCATCAAAAAAAATCATGCCATATTTATTTATTGCAAGCAAAAAACAAGTGGAAACGTTGCAGTCAGACGCAACCGACTGCGGCATACTCGATACCAGTATTAAAACCGGTAAAAAGAGGCTTGATTGCAAAGGGGTACGGATGCGGCAGGGGTGTACGCTGCCTTAAAGATTCTCCGATGCAGATGGGGATGCCACCAGCTATATTCCTTCCAAATTTGGTGACTCTAGCTCAAAGTTTAAAAAATGTAGGGAAAGGGGAGGGGGGCTGGGGGCGGTATGGGTAGTTGTGGCATCCAAATTTTTGTTGCAGATCTTTGTGAAATGTCAATTGGTATCTTCATACCAAATTTGGTGACTCTAGCTCGAAATTTGTAATAAGTGGGGAAAGGGGGGCTGGGGGCGGTATGGGTGGGCGTGGCATCCAAATTTGTGATGCAGATCTTTGTGGAATGTCAATTGCTATCTTCATACCAAATTTGGTGACTGTAGCTCGAAAATTGTAAAAAGTGGGGAAAGGGGGGCGAAATGGAGGGCGTGGCTCCAAAACTTTGATGCAAATTTTTGGGGGTCGTTAACAGCTATCTTCCCACCAAATTTGGAGGCTCTAGCTCCACAACTCTGGAAGATACACGCATTCCCGTTTTTGACGAAGCGTTGGGGTGGATGGGGGCGGCTAGGGCAGTATCGGTGGGCGTGGCATCCAAACTTTTGGTGCAGTTTTTAGGGGGTCATCATCACCTATCTTGGCACCAAATTTGGTGGCTATAGCTCAAAAACTGTGGGAGATATAGTCATTTTTGACTTTAAAATGCGCTGGGCTGGGGGCGGAATGGGGGGGCGTGGCTCCAAATATTTTGATAATAGCTATCTTTTTACCAAATTTGGTACTTCTAGCTGTAAGGATGTGCGAAATATGTGGATTTATCGGTATTGGGTTATCGAATTTATCGATTTGCCAGCCCCCCAGTTATCGTAGAACCCCCATCTTGACACTTTAATTTACTATCCCATAGATAAAGAGAATTGGAAAGTTTCAAGTCTCTAGCTTGAAGGGTGTGGAAAAAACTTGCATACATACGGACGGAAAGACGGACAGACGGACAGACACCATGACGGACATTGCACAAAACCAATATACTCTTTACCTTCGGTATCGAGTATAATTAAATTACACAAATGGCAAACGATAGTGAACAGCTGATTGTGGAAAGTTAACAGACTTGTGTCGTTTAATTGAGCAGTGCTGCAAAGTTAAACTTTTACACATTTACAACACAAAGTGAACAGGAGTGTTGCAAAGTTAAGCTTCTACAAATTTACAACACAACACTAATTAACTATTAGTATATTTAAGAAAATGTAAAAAATCAATATCTGCCAAATGTTTTGGAAAAATGCCCCATATTGCAGCGGCAACCATTTACCAACATATGCTACGTCGTGTATCCGCCCAAACGATGCTTATGCACGGTATCGTTCAGTTTTATTTTTTAACGAATGCATAAGCGCCGCATGCATAGTTTCACTGAATTGAAACCATGAAGCAATGCATTGGGCATAGAGTTGTCGCAGTCTTTTTATTGTATGGAAAATATTTAAAAAAAATTGTTAAAGATTCATTTTATTGTTTATAAACACATAGATATAATATACTAGTTATATGAAACATGTGTTGTCTTTTCTTTAACATAATATTACATAAAATGTTAACATTTATTTTTTAATGGAATAAAAAAAGCACATGTGGCAACAATGGTTGGCAAAAACAAAGAAGAAGAAGAGACAAAGCACTTAAGCAACGTATGGCTATAGACGTTGATGCATAATGCTTAAGCATGCATTTCGTTCATTCTTGCAGCGGCTCTGCATGCACGAAAGCATCGTTTGGTTGGGCCTTTAGTTACGCTTGAGTTCGGTCGCAGCATTTAATGAGATCCAATTTTACACACACAGTCAAACTTCAGTTTTTCGATTGTTGGTCATACACACTCTTTTATATTATTAATTCTGTGTGACACAAGCCAACTATTATGACATCGCAACTACATTACAGTTATGCAGCGATGCGCACAAATTCCGACAGTGTATTCAGTAGTTCATTTGTCGAAGTCATTTGCAAATGCAGGCCAATGAACTTTGAAAATTGATTAAAAGTGATTTTTTCTGTTTTATTAAAAACCCAAAAGAATCATGAAGCTTCAATATGCCATGATGAGTCTTTTATAAACTGGCCTTGTCAATTAGATAATTTTTGCTACAACAATGAGAGTGTTATTCAAAATGGTTCACAAAGTAATACCAATATAATTATACCTCATTGTTATAAAAATCACTTCTATATTTTATTTATTAATCACCAAAAACTCGAGATTGTCTTTTTAGACCCATATGGGAAATCAAGAAGTGTTCTTGTTTTTAAAAATTACTATTCCAACATGTTGAAGCGTTGAAAGCCAGATGATTATTATTCAGTGGCTTCAATTCAACATGAAAAGCAATTGGACGGTTACAATTGTGGGATATTAATTTTACAATATGCAGAACTATATGTTTCAAACGTTGCGCTTACAAATGTAAAGTCTTGTGACTTATACAGAAGCGAAATGTTTGATAAGATCTTCCAATTTGAGGATTCTTCAGAGGCTTTATGTCTTCACTGTGCATTTAAGACTAAATCACCATCAGAATCCAGATGCTCCAATTGTGATCGTTTTATATGTGATAAATGTATCAAAAAAGTGTATAAAACGAAAATATAAAATTTTTTTTGAAAATATGTAAGCATAGCTTACATACAATTTGCTAAGACACATACTTTCAAACAATTGTTATAATACATATATGTATATTTAGTGTATATCTTTATAAACCTTAATATTAAATATATATATAAAACCTTCTACCTCAATGGTGGTGCGAAGAGTTTAAATGTTTAATTAAATAAAAATATCAAAAATATATTAATTCAAATTGTATTTGTAGCTATTTACTGTACTTTAACACATATTAAGGCAACTTCACGTGCCTGGCTATTGTTTTTAATTTGCGTCGCCGCCTTGGCGCTGATTGTATTCATGTCGTGGAATGTATACTTATATATAAAAAATTTCGACAAGCATCCCCAGCAAGAAATGTAACAAACGCACATGCACACAAATACTAGCAAATTTTTATCGTTTTTGGTTAATAGACGGGCCGCTGAGTGCAAGAGCAAGTGAAGCAAAAACGGCAGCAAATGCTATCCACTATCGCGCTCGCTTACACTTATTACTGACTGTTTGTGTTATTCAATATACCTTATGAAAACAACACAAGCAAAGGCAAAACAAAGCAAAATACCGTTAATGCCTATCAGCGACTGCCTGAGAGAGAAATTATATTACCAATTGCACAATATTTAGATTCTATACTCTTTGGCTAGGGTCACCAAATTTGCAAGGAAGATAGCTAATGATATCCAACAAGGATATGTATTATGAATTCGGATGCCACGCACATCCTTGCCACCCGGCTTTTAAAACCGTAAATCTCCATATCTTTCACCGTTTTTTGGCGCAATAGTTGGCGCCAAGGGCGTAGCCAGGTCCTCATGTAGGGTGGTGCCAAAATTTTTTTTTAATGACAATAACAGCCTTCTTGGATTTGCTGAAAACTCCTCCAAAATTCTTTCCTCAAGATCAGCCATTTTCTCCTTTACTAAGGCCCTATGGGTGCTTAGCATACACAATCCTGGAAAAATAAAATATATGCAATAAGATGAAATTTTATTTATTATTTTATTACCATTAAAACGATTTTCTCAGTTGCAGTTGTAGAGGGCATTGCTAACAAAATTTCCAATGCTTCTCTAATCTTCGGATAAAAGTCTGTTTTGTTATAAGCAAATATCAAATCTATGTCGTTTTCTTTTTCTTCATTCCAATATACTTTATGCCAAGGTTCAAGCTCATTTTCAATACCTTCCAAATTATAAAAAGAGCTTGGACGCAAAATTTGATCCTGAAGTTGGTCAAGGCTTATGGTTTTATGATGCTTTGGACTTAAGACTGCGAGATCGAAAGCTGCATTATTTTCTTTGGGAAATCTGTCACTTATGGATGTTATGAGTGAATCCAGATAGGGTATGAAAATAGCACGGCGGTAATATTCTTCTGTTGCCGTGAATGGAGGATTTGTTCTTCTAGTTTGCTTTTCAACAACTCTAGGCACGCAAATATTGAATGAAGCATTCTCAGCCAACTTTTCACACTCTTTAAAAATCATTTCAAATTCAACTGCTTGTACTGTGCAACACGTTTCGTTGCAAAGTTACAGCGATATTTTAGTCACAGGCAGGGGTCTAGCAAAAAATGCAAACTCGATTCTGTACAAATTGTTGTTGGGATGGCTTGCACTTTTACACTTTTGCAACACAAAGTGAACATTGTTGTTTTTAGCCTGCAATAAATTCACCACTGGTTGGAGAAGACTGTAGTATTATGCAATTATGCACATACAAATTAGAAAAACGCTTTTAGTAGCAGCACTGTGTAGCTGAAAGGCAACTTTTCTTGTGCCAGCATTACCTTCTGTGCACAACTTTTCCAATCCATCTATTATATCGCAATAAAAGAACTTAAAATCGCTCATACTTTTGTACTTCTCGGACCAACTTGTTTAGCAAAACGAATGTACATATGGAGCGGATTTTCTGCGAGACTCTTTGAAAAAATTTATAATATTTTTAATGGTAGAAATGGTATTTCGGATTTCGGGGAACGAGTTAAGATCATTGACAACCAAATTGAGACGATGACTGGTGCAATGGATAAAAAAAACTTTTTTGAAATGTGCCTTTGAATCTTGTTTGTACACCACTAGTCTTGCCTGCCATTGCACTATGGGCCAAATGACCACTTTTTCTGTGCGAAATTAATTAAGACAACAAAATCATGGCATTCAAATTAAAACTTGTAAGCATTTCAAAAGTAAAAATAATTCTGATAAAAAAATAGAAATTAACCCATAAACACCAAAAATCAATATTAACCCTTTTGCAACCATTAACCAAACATATTCATTCGCTTATTTTAATTATAGTAAAACAATTAGTACTTGATTAAATCTAATTCATTTTCTAAATTTAAATCATAAAGAGACTCTTCACATTCATTGATTTCATCGTCTTCGTTGCCATGTTCAAATTCCTCTATCGTTACGCAGCTACATAATAGGTCAATTACTTCAGGTGGAAGTGTCGAACGCTTCCGCTTTTGTAAACTTCTCTTTAAAAATGTTGTAGAAATTAATGGGTCTGATGTATCCACGGCTCTATTATATACGTCTAACATGTTATTGATGCGGTTGTTTTTGCGGGCGTGATGCAATCTATCGGATTTGTATATTTTATGTCGCGATTCAGCAGCCTGTTCTGCAAAAAAACCTATTGGGAGCGCCGTATTTTCTATAATTTGTTTTGAATGCATGAGGACTTTATGTACCGTAGAAGTCATTGGCAACCAGCAATATAGCTCCTGAAAAATGTTTTGCTGTCTCAAAGCAATATATTTAAAATTTAATTTAGTTTATTTCGAACTGGCAGGATAAACAAATCAAAATTATTTTAAATCGAAAAATAAGCTCTCTGAAAAAATGTCATGATCACTAAACGCTCGACGAGCAGTGTTTCCGTCATTTGAGGAACCGGATCCACCTACTCTGGGCATGTCCACGCGAAGTCCGAGTTTTTTAAAAAAAGGGTTTTGTATTTCTGTTTTTCTTTTTAAGATAATTGACTTGTCATCTTCTCTTATCTGCACTTTTTATACTCGTTACCGAAGGTAAAGCGTATATTGGTTTTGTGCATGGTGTCCGTCCGTCTGCATGTTCGCAACTTTTTTCCACACCCTTCAAGCTAGAGACTTGAAACTTTCCAATTCTCTTTATCCATAGGATAGTAAATTAAAGTGTCAAGATGGGGGTTCTACGATAACTGGGGGCTGACAAATCGATAAATTCGATAACTCAAAACCGATAAATCCACATATTTCGCACATCCTTACAGCTAGAACTACCAAATTTGGTAAGCAGATAGCTACTAGCAACCCCCAAAAAACTGCATCAGCTCCCCGCATTTTAAAGTAAAAAAAAGCCTATATCTCCCACAGTTTTTGAGCTATATCCACCAAGTTCGGTGCCAAGATAGGTGAAGATGACCTCCCAAAAACTGCATCAAAAATTTAGATGCCACACCCACCCATTTCAGCCCAGCCCCCTTTTCCGTACCTTTTACAAACTTTGAGCTAGAGTCACCAAATTTGGAAGGAAAATAGCTGGTGGCATCCGCATCTGCATCGAAGAATCTTTAAGGCAGCGTACACCCCTGCCGCATTTGTACCCCTATGCAATCAGGCCTCTTTTTACCGGTTTTAATACTGGTAACGAGTATACCGCAATCGGTTGCGTCCGACTGCAATGTTTCCACTTGTTCAATTTGCATTTATAGCCTAAATGTAAGCTTAATTCTAAAAATGTTTTCCAGCAATGTAGGGGACTAAGTCCAAACTTTAAGTTGTCTTCTTTTGCACGGAATATTTCACTTTTATAATCAAAAGTATTCATAAAATCCTTAGGTGTAGCAGCACAAATGGTACAAGCCTGGTTAGATTTCGTTCCAGTTATAATGTTTAAAACTTTTCCATCAATAAGTGTTAAATATAATTTGAATGACACTATAACAGATTTTCCATCACCAATTGATATTCGTACGTTTTTCAAAGCTTTGATTTCGCTTTTTAAATCAAATGCTGGATCTGAGTCTAATTCTGCAATAAAAGCTTTGATATTGTCGGCGATGGTTTCTGCATCCATTGTCATCAGTTCGACAAAACCAAAAAGTTCATCACGAATAATCTGTTTGTTGTAGTCGAAAAATCTGATTCCTATCGAAAGCTGCTCTTTTCCAGCCGCGTTTGCAGTCTCATCCGCCAAGATGCTGTAGGCAGAATTTTTCTTTAAATCTGTGCAGTTGTAATTTCGGATTATTTTCTCCGAAGTGTCCAAAATTTCATTCTGGATTTGTGGACTCGTGTACGTGGCGTTTTTTTTCCATCCACAAAATGTTTTTTTTAGTTTCCCATCCACAGCTGATATTTTCATCATTAAAAGATCATGCAAAACACCCTTAAAATAGTGTAAAGATGAAAAACATTTTTTAAATTTTTTGTTAAATACTTGTATTACCTTCATCATTTGATTTACCACGCAGAGGAAGGTCATGGGTTCCACAAAACAATACTGTGTTAATAATAGATTTTAAAATATTTCTGTTTTCTGCAATTATTTTGTTATGACCACTCTGCATTTGCAAATCAACAGGCGTTTGATTCACGAATAACATTGCTGATTGTGTAGCCTCTTTGTGCGGATTGCTTGATGCATGAGCTTGGTAGTATTCATGCACGTTTTTGTAATGTGTAGAGGGGCGCACAATAAACGACAAAGTTTTGCCTGGCTTATTCAGAGGCTTAGACCCCTTTTACACGATGAAGTTTTTTGATGAAGATTTTTTTTCATTCTGCTTTAAAGCTTCTTCGCAAATCTGGTCGCGTTTACACTATGAAGTTATTTCATGCAACATTTTCTTTGTAAATGCAACTCTGATATAAATTTATGGTCGATAAAAATACATCTTTGCCATCGATTGATTGTTTAATTTGTTAACATATAATTGATTTAAGAAGTAACATTTAAATAAAATGGATTCAGTGAACATTTCTATTAATAATTTCTTAACCAAAACAATGTTTTTATAAGTGGCGCTAATATTTGCTTGTGCTATTTTTCGTATCGATAACTTTATTATTCACATCAAACACTGTGCAACTCTGTGCTTACATGCAATCGGAATAAGGCAAAGCAAAATGAGAAAAATAAATCATTGTTACAAAAGTCACGAAGCATTGCTTGCAGCTGTTACCCCTCTACTCCCTTTGCCGTCAAACGAATGCTTCAGACGCAAAAACTTAATCGTGTAAAAGGGGTCTATGTTGTTCAAAATGTAAATTCATTTTTTTTGTAGAAGTATTGATGCCGCGTGTTTGAAATTAAAGACATAGGCAATATTCTTGACCCCAAATTAAAGTTTGACTCACACCTATCGTCGATAGTCAATAAGGCCATTAATGGAATTGGCTTCATCAAGCGGTGGTCAAAAGATTTTAATGATCCCTACACCACTTAAGCGCTTTATGCATCCCTAGTACGTCCCATCCTGGAGTATGGATCTTGTGTGTGGTCCCCACAATACTCGATTCACCAGGATAGAATTGAATCTGTGCAGAAGAAATTTCTTCTATTTGCCCTTAGAAGTTTTAACTGGGTTCCTGGAGTTGACTTACCCGTATTCAAGTAGACTTATTTTAATAAATCTTCTCTCCCTTTTAAACCGTAGAACTATGCATGGAGTATTATTAATTACTATTATTTCACCTACGGTGAATTCGACTCATCAGTTCTTTTGAGTCGAATTAAATTTAATGTCTCAATTAGATCTTCACGTAACTTTTTATCCCTTAGCCTAGATCGTTGCTTGAGCAACTATTTAACTCAGGAACCATTTCGTGTTATGCCCACCTTTAAAAATCTTGAAGCCGCATATATTTTTGAGCTAGTGTCACCAAATTTGGTAGGAAGATAGCTGCTAAAATCCCAAAAAGATCGGTATCAAACATTTTGATGATCAGGCCTCTTCTTACCCGTTTTTGTCGGTTGCAACGTTTTGACTGAAATTGTAGGTCAATGAATGGTGTCCAAACAAAAGACCTTGATTGCACAAAGATATAGCAGAAAGTTTCATGTAATTGTGATGCATTTAACGAAGTAAGAAGATTACGAGAGTATAAGCAAAATAATTTTTAATCTGTTGTCATTTTTAAAATATACCACAAGTTTAAACTCTTGATTATATTTAATTTCAGCTGCATCTCATGACTTAAAATAAGAAATTTTTTTGGGGGGGGGTGGTTTTTTTTGGGGGGGGGGTTTTTTTTTGGGGGGGGTGGTTTGGTTTTTTGGGGGGGGGGGTGGGGGGGGGTGTTATTTTTTTGTTGTTTTTTTGGGGGGGGGGGGGGGGGTTTTTTTTTGTTTTTTGGGGGGGGGGGGGGCCCCGAGGGGGGTTGCCCAAACCCATTCTCTTTCCCCGGAAAATAATAATGAAATAATTGTTTGCTACAATTGTTTCATTTGTTACCATTCCTGAATATATAATTAATTGCAATTCACGCTTTTTATTCTGAATTGAATTATTTTGTGAACAAAATCAATTGTTTAGTTTTGTTTAATATTAAGCGTGTTTTTTTTTCAGATTTTTAAACTATATTATATTTCATCTCAAGCCTAAGTGAGAAGCCAGGTATATAGAGAGAGAATTATAAAGATGAAGAGACAGACACCCAACGCATTGTTATGAGCTAACAAAAGACATGTTGCATAAGAGGATAATGCGTACATTATTTATTAGCTATCGACCAGCATTGCTGACTAGACTGAACTGAACGAATGACAACTGGAAAGTGCGCAGCTGAGAATAATGCATAAAGAATATGGCTTTGACATGGCAGAGATGCGGGTCTGCAAAAACAGGGAACAATAGGCAAAATGTTTGAAACTACATACAAAAGCGACCATAATACAATAATAATTGCATTTTTACAACGGCCAAGAGGGTATTCAAACCCCATGGTTGGAAATAAAGGACTAATAAAAAAAAAAAGGCTCGACTGGGAGATAACCTATTGTGTGCATATAAAAGAAATGCATATGCAAACTTTACTTTAACATACGTTACAACCAGTGTTTCTCAACCGATATCAAAGAAAATTTTAGAGATTTATATTATTTTGTTCATAGTTTCTAAAACATTAAAAATAAAGAAATTTATAAATTCAAGATTCTTTTTGCTATCGACAAAATGTGTAAATCAGAATTGGAAAGAGTAGTCGAGATTTTGAAACAAACTTGTACTGTACTTTCAAGTCTTTTTTTTAGAGTCTCCAAGATCAACGCTTTCAATAGGACGTACAAGCAGACAAGCCTATATCAACTCGGCTGTTAATGCTGATAAAAAATATAAAAGTATACTTTGTGGAGTCGAAGATACTTCATTCAGTCTGACATATATTTGCACAAAGCCATTATACCCTATTTACCCTTTTCATGGGTTCAGGGTATAAAAAGAAACACAAAATTAAATTTTATCTTACTTAACGTTGCCTTCGCTCGGCTCGATTCACACTTGTTAGATGACTGTGTGTGTGTGGGATGAGATGCATTTTATTTTACAAGGCTATATAAGCTAAATGACCTTCCAGGAAGCGTGCGCACTCACAAACTGTGAGTGGTGTTTCACACCAACTTCCAAACGGCTATGATGCGCTCAAGCCAGTCAAGCATTAGTTTCACATACCACATTATCTAGCAAGGACTCTCACTCAGCTGGAAAAGTGCAATTAATTTCAAACAATGGTAATAGTTGGACACACACGAATACAAGGGTCCAAATACATTCTACTAAGGACACACTGACCGTGTGCAAAAAAATCCCCAAATGGGTTAGACAAGCCATCGCTCATGTCCTTGCTTCCTAAAGAGAAACAAAAAAATATGCCCGCTAGGTGAGTCAAGGTCTGATTGTAGCCTTGGGTCATTAGAGAGCATCATTATGCTGGCAGTTGCGCTTTACACACGCTGCGCATGCGTAAAGTGATGTCGAGCGAACGCTAGTCGTGCTGGGCGTGTGCTGATAAAGTCAGAACGCATTGTTCAAGGTCAGTATTCTTTGAATGGTACAGAAGATACATCTTAATGGCACTTTTTTTTAGCCCGAAATGGAGTCATTACGGGCGTGCAGTGTTCTGCAGAATGCACCATAAACCGATATAAGCAAATTATTTATTTAGGCAAATTACAAGGCATAACGAAGTCTCTTAAATTTTTGAAATAATAAATTTTAATTCTAAGACCGCTCCGATTTCGACAGATTGGTCGAAAATAGCCCTGCATATGTTGTTGTTATTTATTTATTGTCAACTCCGAGCAGCTTGCATTAAATCAAAGTCAGGAAATTTATAAAATAATGAAGTTTGCATGTGCTTTTCGTGTTTTAAAATGCAGAATGGGAGACTTATCAAAATTGTTTGCTTTGTTGATAAAGCCAGATTATGTTTCTTAACACTTATACACTTAAAAAAAAAAGTTGTACAATTAAGCATTTTCACGGTTTATTCAACTATTTTCGTGTATCATTAAGCACTTAAATGCTAAATCAAGAATTACTATGTTTAAATAGTAAAATTATAATTTTTCATAATAAATTCAAAGTGTCGACGTAATAAAATTGATGCACAATTAAATTAGATTCAAATATTAGTTGTCCTGAAATTTAATATGAAGTTTTTTATTTTAAAACCTCGGGTACATTAAGACCAAGAAGGACTTTCGTGATGTTTAATTCACTCGAATTAATAATTTTTAATTGTTAAAATTGCTAGAAATACAATAGGGGTTTTCACACGCAACGTTGTTATTCGTTATTCGTTAAAGTTGTACATGTATTTTGTTTTTGTAAATTTAACAAAATGCCGGCTTAACGAATAACACTTTAACGAGCTGGCAGCCCCGACAAATTACTTGTTATTCGGTAAAGGCCTGTACGCATGAGCCCCGTACAGCTCCCGTACAGTATACATGAGTTTTACGGCTGTAACGACAAGTGTTGAAAAATTCACATATTGTGGCGGTAGGCTAATTGTTTTTTGTCAATAAATCGGAAATGCAACTGTGTTTTGTACACTTGATTTCAAAATAATGATTCGCGCGCTACTTTTGTGTTTGAGTACAGCTAACGCCCTGCTTCTGGCGGTTGCATTTTAGTGAACCCATATTTGATGGGCAGAGCTGAGATTACCAAAGATTATGCTAAACATGACTGAAACCACTCAAAAGACTCAAAGCAAATTCACCTTAATAAGTTATACCCTGCAATATATCAGTGGCAGTACAATCCAGTTTATATGTTATTTAAATTTTATCTTATTAATTAATAAATATATTTTTATTCATTACTTCTTGCGCAGCATTGACTGCCAAAACAATAAGTATGGCTCTATTGGAGCCTGAATTAGGTCAACTTTGTTAATATTATCCGAAAAATGTATAAGCCGGCTCTTGCCCGACATGTTGTTGCATTTTTTACAACCGTAAATAGCTGCTGAAAGCTATTTACTGCCCGTAGCATTTTAACATAACATTTTAACATTTTCATTGTTCAACACTACCGTACCAGCAGTAGCTAACAGAACTGCAGACCTAAAATGTAAGTACTGTACTGAAGCTGTACGATACCATTTTTTTTATATGAAGTTTTTGCTGTACGGGAGCTGTACAGGCGTCTGCGTACAGGCCTTAAAACATTAATCAGCTGTTTTGTGCTTTGTGTTTTGTCGGTTGTGTTGCAAATAATTGATTGAAAGTAGGTATTAGATACGATATGAGTTCTATTTATTTCCTTTTTATTAATAAAAGCTTTTGTCTTAAGTGGAAAACATAAAGAAGAAGCGTGTATTGCAATAATATTACAACTTATATTTACCTTCAATCAACGTTATTCGTTGAATCGTTTTTTCAATCATATGTTTAATGATTTTAGATTTCTCACTTTCTTTAGGCATTTTACTGTTTTCGTGTGTTTCTGTATCTTACTTGGAATATCAGCTGTGTTGAAAATATTTTAACGATTAACAGCAGACGTAAAAAACGAGTCTTCCCAGTTGGCAAGCTTTAACAAATTTAACAAATAACGAATAACGAATAACAACGTTGCGTGTGAAAACCCCTAATGAAAATAAATTAGATAAAACTTACCGAATACAAAGTATGATGGTCTGCGACGGAATTCGAACTTAAGGTCTCTTGTTCACTTAGCAATTGTGCTGTTGTCTTACATATATTATGTGCAGTTAATTTAGGACGAAAGTAAGATGTCTGCTTTTCAATTTAAATAGGGATCATAATAATTGATAGGATTACCTATTGAATGGAAAATTTTATAATAAATATTAATTTTTGAATGTGCGTTTATAGTTGAATTATACATGGCTTAATCTTGAATTAAACATGGCTTGTCATTTAAAAGTGCACTCATTTTGTTTAAAAGTGCGCGAACTTTGATTTAAATATTTTTCATGTTCATTTTGCTGTTGAACTATGTTTTTGTTGAATCAACATATGTATACTCGATACCGAAGGTAAAGAGTATATTGGTTTTGTGCAATGTCCCTCATGGTGACTGTCCGTTTGTCGGTCTGTCCGTCCGTATGAACGCAACTTTTTTCGACACCCTTCAAGCTAGAGACTTAAAACCTTGCAAATATAATTGTCTTTGGACGGGACAGATAAATTGTCAAGATTGGGGTTATACGCCTCCTGGGGGGCTGGGAAATAAATATATCCTCTTACTTCCCACACCCTTACAGCTAGAGTTGCTAAGTTTGGTAAGGAGATAGCTACTGGCGTCTCCCAAAGAACTGAATAAAAATTTTGGAGCAAAGCAGAACCGTTCGTTCCGCAATGCCTCCGTATTTTGAAATAAGAAAAACCTATATCTTCAACAGTTTTTAAGTTAGAGCCAAAATTTGGTGCTAAGATAGGTGATGACGTACCCCAATTAACTATATCTAAACTTTAGTTTACTGAAAATAACCTTACCAGTCTTGAGCTAATGGATAGTGATCGATGTTTTTGTAGGAGGTATTATTAAAAAGTCTCAGATATATCTTGTTGACCTGACCTGTTCCCTAGCTGTCCATAAATCAAAATAATTCAACATGCTGACAAACATAAATACCCACCCAGAAAAACAACTGATGGTCCGATAATTATGTAGAACTTCTCTGATGATTATTACTTGATTTGCTCAACGTGTGTCGATGTTTCCATAATAGATGCTAGAATTGTGGCATAAATTACAAACTCATAATAGACGAACAAAGGATCTCCCTGGAAGTAACCCGCCATGTGGCTCATAAATGTTCGGGGAAAAGTCAAGAGGCAGAAAAAGTGGCGATTGATAAGCCAACACTCGCGCGAAATTAACACATTGGCGTGTTTGCCTCTACGAAAAAATATAATGATGATGCTGGGGTGACTGCAAGGGTGGTGGTTGAGTTCTTGTTTAGGGTGTGCCACGGTAGCAGCTGCCACGACACAGTTTCAAGTCCAACATCGATACGGCACATGCGCCAAACTGCATTAAATACGCTCTTATGATTTTGTAGATTTATTACATTGCGCAACTTTCAAAAGTTCGTATTGCTTATCAATTTTCTCTAAAGTACTCGAAATGCCAGTTGGCTGAAATTTTATATATCCCGCATCGAGGCACTTTTCTTTATCAGCCAACATTGACCTTTGTTTCTATTTGTTTTTCGTGTGCAAGTGCATTCGAATGAAAATAATGAGTTTCCGTCTGCCATCAATTTCATTAAAATATTAGAATTGACTAGAAGTGGACGCGAGTCTATTTTCTGAGGCCCGGACCCGCACGAACACAATGTAACTTTTGAGAAGCTAAGCATGTGGATTAACATAGCTATTTTTTTATTTATTTTATATATTTATTGTCAGCTATGAGCATCTGGCATAAAATGAAATCAACATTTATTTAAATTAAAATAAGTTAAAATAATTAAATTAAAATTATAATATAAAATTATAAATAAATCTGAAAGTAATTTAGGTGAAAAAATTTTAAATTTAAAAGTTAACGTTAAGAGGAAATTCAACAAAAAATTTTGTGTTCCAACATCCAGACCAGCGTTAGATTAGTTATTAGTGGTTACGATTAAATAAAGCGAAAAGGATCGATCTTTTTATACTCGATACCGAAGGTAAAGAGTATATTGAGTTTGTGCAATGTCCGTCATGGTGTCTGTCCGTCTGTCCGTCTGTATGAACGCAACTTTTTTCCACACCCTTCAAGCTAGAGACTTGAAACTTTCCAAATCTCTTTATCTATGGGATAGTAAATTAAAGTGTCAAGATGGGGGTTCTACGATAACTGGGGGGCTGGCAAATCGATAAATTCGATAACTCAAAACCGATAAATCCACATATTTCACTCATCCTTACAGCTAGAAGTACCAAATTTGGTAAGAAGATAGCTACTAGCAACCCCCAAAAAACTGCATCATTTTGGAGCCACGCCCCCCCATTCCGCCCCCAGCTCCACCGCAATTTGAAATCAGAAATGGCTATATCTCCCACAGTTTTTGAGCTCTAGCCACCAAATTTGGTGCCAAGATAGGTGATGATGACCCCTCAAAAACTGCATCAAAAGATTGGATGACACGCCCACCAATACCGCCCTAGCCACCCCCATGTGCCCCAACGCTTCGTCAAAAACGGGAATGCGTGTATCTTCCAGAGTTGTGGAGCTAGAGCCACCAAATTTGGTAGGAAGATAGCTGGCAACGACCCCCAAAAATCTGCATCAAAGTTTTGGAGCCACGCCCTCCATTTCGCCCCCCTTTCCCCCACTTTTTACAATTTTCGAGCTAGAGTCACCAAATTTGGTATGAAGATAGCAATTGACATTTCAGAAAGATCTGCATCAAAAATTTGGATTCCACGCCCACCCATACCGCCCGCAGCCCCCCCTTTCCCCACTTATTACAAATTTCGAGCTAGAGTCACCAAATTTGGTATGAAGATAGCAATTGACATTTTACAAAGATATGCATCAAAAATTTGGATGCCACGCCCACCCAAACCGCCCCCAGCCCCCCCCTTTCCCCACCTTTTACAAATTTTGAGCTAGAGTCACCAAATTTGGTATGAAGATAGCAATTGACATTTCAGAAAGATCTGCAACAAAAATTTTGATGCCACAACTACCCATACCGCCCCAGCCCCCACCCCCTTTCCCCACCTTTTACAAACTTTGAGCTAGAGTCACCAAATTTGGTATGAAGATAGCCGGTGGCATCCCCTTCTGCATCGGAGAATCTTTAAGGCAGCGTAAACCCCTGCCGCATCCGTACCCCTTTGCATTCAGGCCTCTTTTTACCGGTTTTAATTCTGGTATCGAGAATGCCGCAGTCGGTTGCGTCCGACTGCAACGTTTCCACTTGTTAGTACTGGAAATGAGGCCTGCAAGCAGACAAGAGAATAAAGCTTGTTGTAGTCAGAACATATAACACGAAATGGCTCATGAGTTAAATACATAGCTGCTCAAGCAACGATCAAGGCTAAGGGGTAAAAAGTTACGTGAAGATCTAATTGGGACATTAAATTTAATTCGACTCAAAAGAACTGATAAGTCGATTTTACCGTTAAGTAGGTTAGTAATAAATAATACTCCATGCATAGTTCTACGGTTTAAAAGGGAGAGAAGATTTATTAAAATAAGTCTACTTGAATACGGGTAAGTCAACTCCAGGAACCCAGTTAAAACTTCTAAGGGCAAATAGAAGAAATTTCTTCTGCACAGATTCAATTCTATCCTGGTGAATCGAGTATTGTGGGGACCACACACAAGATCCATACTCCAGGATGGGACGTACTAGGGATGTATTAAGCGCTTAAGTGGTGTAGGGATCATTAAAATTTTTTGACCACCGCTTGATGAAGCCAATGCCATTAATGGCCTTATTGACTATCGACGATAGGTGTGAGTCAAACTCTAATTTGGGGTCAAGAATATTGCCTTTAATTTCAAACACGCGGTCAAGTGGTGAAGCATCAAGCAAGTGGGCAGGGGGGCTAAGGTTTTGTTAGTCAAGCGTGTGTGCCTGCCGCCGCGCCAAGCTGACTCAGCCAGTGGGAGATGGCAGTCACATGCCGACTACTGAAGACCGACCATACGTGGTGAAGAGCCACATCCTGCTCGAGGTGCCCCTGCTCTAGACGAAATATGGCGGATCTATAGAGGACAACTCGAAAAAACCCGTAATCACCGGTGTTACCATACCGTGCCCCTGTGATGAATGGCACTACGTTAGTGTGTCTTTTAACGGTGGCTACCGGATACCTGGCACTTCCGGTCGTATAAGTGCCCGATCCGGGGTATGAGGCTCTGCCCCGGGGGATACTTCCTTCCTCACTACTCGTGGGACCAACTTATGGAACTAAATAACGAAAATACCCCCCAAGAAGCAGGGTGCTAAAGCAGCCCCAAATCGAGTAACATCGAACCTATCCGGGAACCCGAAGGAGCTATGGACATCTGTTCACAAAGCTCTGACACCGACACCATCACCAAGGAAGAGGAAGAAACCCTTCTCGCCTCTCCAAAGGCTGAAAATCCTAAGCGGATCGAGCTATCTGGCGCCGCAAGGAAGAGGTTGCGCAGACACCTTGCGAACGGCATACCCATGGATGAGGCCAAAAGGCTCGCTCAGAAGCCTATGGACCCTCCTAGGGCAGTGCCCAGAATGAGTGGCGCTACCAACAAGCGAGGTAGATCAGCCAACACGACCCCAGAAGAGGTGTCGACTAAGAGGGCCATGATAAAAACCATGGCACCTAGTGCCCTGACGAAGGATGTTCCTGCAAGCGTGTTGCTTGCCACGGGGGCTCCAGCAGCCTCTATAGCCGCAGCTGTGGCTGGGCAAGCAACACAAGGGCAGTCACCCCAAGTCGGTGTAATGGCCTCTTATAGCGACGTTGCCAGCTCGGCAAAGATGGCGATACTCCCTGCCGACTACCCCAGTAAGCTTCTCACGACGGAGCAGCTCAACAGCATCCAATCCGCCATCCTGTCGAGGGTCATGGCTTTGAGACACGGCTCTGTGAAAGGAGCCATGGATAAATGCCGGATATGTCCTGTGGCTAAGCACCACATCCGGTAAACTGCTATATGCAATCGACCAACATCGCCTTAGAGCGGCGTTGTTAATTAACAAAAATTTTACATATGCTCCCCTATCACAGTTCATCACTGAGGACCTGGTCGAAGTTTGGATTAAAATACCCACTGCCCATGGCGAGCAGGAGGTAGTGCTGGCCTCCGCCTATCTGCCCGGCGACTCAGACGTTGTGCCTACGACGGCTACCTGTGCCCTGATAGAGCACTGCCAGAGGAACCGGCTCCGGTGGATAATCGGTTGCGATGCCAATGCGCATCACACGGTCTGGGGGAGCAGTGACATCAACAAAAGAGGTGAGTACCTTCTTGAGTACATTATTAGTAATAACATAGGCTTACTTAATCGAGGCAGCGAGCCTATATTTATGAATGCAATTAGAGAAGAAGTCCTAGACTTAACTCTCTGTAGTCTAAACATGTTGTCCGCTGTCTCAAACTGGCTCGTTGCGAATGAGATCACTATGTCAGATCACGAGCACATTAGATTTGACATAGGATGCGCCTTGCAATGTAGTCTAGTTACTAGAAATCCCAAAAACACCAACTGGGATCTTATCTGTTTTGAACTTGAGCAATCCAGAGACTGCTCCACCCGTCCGATAATATCCATAGACGAGCTAGAGCGTGAGGCTACTGTGCTTCATACGAACATTGCATCGGCATATCACGTTAGCTGCGAACAAAAAAATCGTAAGATCAGAAGGGCTGTTCCCTGGTGGAATAAGAGCCTTGACGATCTTAAAAAGGCTGCGCGAAGGCTCTTCAACAAAGCGAAGAATGGGAAGGCCACATAGGATTCTTACAAATCTGTTTTAACGCTCTACAATAAAGAGCTGAGATGGTCAAAACGGGCAGATTTCAACTCTCTCGGAAGCTGTCAGGCTACAAAAAGCCCTCTCCAAGGATCACTCAAACGGCATCTGTACGTTGAAAAAGCCAGATGGAACACACACAAACAACCCAAAGGAAACGAGCAGCCTACTCCTGGCTACTCACTTTCCTGGGTGCGTGGCTATGGAGCAGCCCATCTCAGAGAGTGAGGCACCAACCTACCTCTCTGGGATTGGAGAGTGCCCACACCTGCGCTTGGCTATGGTGGCAGACTCCTATGGGGCTGAGGGAAGGGAACCCCCCTATCGCTCAGAACGTGTTGGAAACTTGCCCTATAAACTGTTTCATCAAAGTAGCGTACAATGGGCTATACAGAGTTTCAGTCCATACAAATCCCGTGGACCAGATGGAATTTATCCGTGCTTGTTGCAGCGGGGATTGCACCAACTTGCAATCCCCCTGGTACGTTTATTCCGAGCTAGTCTCTTGTTTGGACACATACCAAGCAAATGGGCTAAAGTCAAAGTTGTGTTTATTCCTAAGGTAGGGAAGAAAGATTCCCAATTGCCTAAGTCCTATAGACCGATTAGTCTTAGCTCCTTCTTCTTTAAAACCATGGAGAAGATAATTGACCAGCACATCAGGGAGGTGAATCTCAAGCATCTTCCCTTACATAAGTACCAATATGCGTACCAAGCTGGTAAGTCAACTGCGACTGCCATTCACTGGCTTACAACAACCATTGAAAAGGCCATTGGCGCTCAACAAATAGCACTATGTGCCTTTTAAGACATCTCAGGTGCTTTTGACAACACGTCATATGAGGCTATGCGTGCCTCTCTTGTACAAAAAAATGTCTCCACACCCATTATTAGGTGGATTCTGGAAATTCTTAAATCCAGAATCATAACTGTAGACCTTGGAGGAACTATGACCTCAATCACAGCCAAAAGGGGGTTCTCTCAAGGGGGAGTACTCTCTCCTCTCTTGTGGACTCTGGTCATCGACGAGCTACTCTATGAGCTCAACAACTTAAAGTTCTCCACTCAAGGCTACGCTGATGATCTAGTCATCTATATAGTGGGCTGGAATGAGCAAACCATCTCGGACCGCATGCAGCAAGCCCTTAATATAGCCAGCAGATGGTGTCAGGACAAAGGATTGTTCATAAACCCGTCTTAAACTGTTTTGGTTCCATTTACAAGGAAAAGGTCTCTTTCTCTAACAAGACCATCCCTAAATGAATCCACCATTGGCTTTTCGGTTGAAGCCAACTACTTAGGAGTTACACTCGACTCGAAGCTCAACTGGAATGTACACCTTGAAAAGACCATAAATAAAGCCACTCGAGCATACTTCGCTTGTAACAGGCTTTTCGGTAGAACATGGGGCCTAAGTCCCAAAATGATCTACCGGTCTTTCAACACTGTGGTAAAACCGATCCTAGCCTATGCATCTCTTGCTTGGTGGACGAAATCTACCCAGAAGACAGCTGCGGCTGCACTTACCAAATTACAACGACTGGTCTGCATAGGCATCACTGGAGCCATCCGGACATGTCCTACTGCAGCACTTGGAGTCATAACTGGCATACCCCCTTTACCCATCACCCTGAAAAAGTAGGCCTGCCTGGGGGCACTTTGCCTTCAAAACATCACCAATATAAAAAGTGGTGATCTTACTGGGCATCTTCGGGTTCTCGAACCCCTAATAAACGAGCCCATTCTGCGCTTAACTGACGAACAAAACTTGTTTTCCACACAAACTTCTCTGTAGTCTTGCACACCAGACATGATTGGAAAACAAAATCAATATTTCTGCCCAGTGGATCACAAACGTAGTACACTGACGGGTCGAAACTGGAAAACGCCGACACCGGGGCTGGGATTTTCGGACCAAGGTTCAACAAGTCCATAGCCATGGGAAAGTCTCCAACCATTTTCCAAGCAGAGATATACGCCATAGAAATCTGTGCTCGTGAATGGCTTCGCAGGAAAATGCAAGGTGCACAGATTTACATCTTCTCTGACAGTCAGGCGGCGCTCATAGCGCTGAGATCCGTTACGATCTCCTCCAGACTTGTAGTGAGCTGATTCCAGCAGCTGAACGCCCTTGCCTCCAAAAACATCTTAACGGTGGGCTGGGTGCCAGGGCATGAAGGCTATATAGGAAACGAGGTGGCAGACTCCCTAGCTAAACGCGGGGCGATGACACCACTAATCGGCCCTGAACCGTTCTGTGGACTTTCGAAAGGACACAAAAGAGAACTGGTCAGGAAATGGGAGGAAACAGAGATAAGTCGCCACTGGACCGACAGTGCAGGGCTGAGACAAGCCAAAAAATTTCTCGTCCCCCAGATGACGCGATCAAAACGTATCATCAATTTAAAAAAGAGCGGAATTCGCACTCTAACAGGCTACCTAACGGGTCACTGCAAGCTAAGGTATCACCTCAAGAAATTAAAACTTCCAGAAATCGACACATGCCGATTCTGTGAGCTGGAGAACATGTTCTATGTGAATGGCCCTCGCTAAGCAGACGTCGACTTCTACAACTAGGAGGAGACCTTATCCCCCCTACAGGATTTGGGAACATATAGACCCTACCAAAGTGCTCTCTTTTATTAGAAGCCTCGGTATAGAGGCTCTACCCTAATCCTACAGGCCGGCACAAAAGACCTAACATCTAGTCGCAGTGCAACAAGGCCTTCGTAATAATAATAATAAAATAATAATTAGTGGGCAGTGTGAGGGGTACTTCTACAAAAAGACATGACTTTACATTTTGATTAACATATTCTTTTAAATCAACATATTCTTGAAGTAGTAACTATATGAAATTTTGAATAAAAAACTTATATTTTTACCCACCCGACTAAAGTAATACAAAACAAGTGGAAACGTTGCAGTCGGACGCAACCAATTGCGGTATACTCGTTTCCAGTATTAAAACCGGTAAAAAGAGGCCGGATTGAAAAGGGGTACGGATGCGGCAGGGGTGTACGCTGCCTTAAAGATTCTCCGATGCAGATGGAGATGCCACCAGCTATTTTCCTTCCAAATTTGGTGACTCTAGCTCAAAGTTTGTAGAAGATGTGGAAAGGGGGGCTGTGGCGGATTGGGTGGGTGTGGCATCCAAATTTGAGATGCGGATCTTTGTGGAATGTCAATTGCTATTTTCATACCAAATTTTTTGACTCTAGCTCAAAGTTTGTAAAAGGTTAGGTAAGGGGGGTCTGGGGAAGAATAGGTGTGTGTGGCATCTGAATTTTTGATGCAGATCTTATGGAAAGTCAATTGCTCTCTTCATACCAAACTTGGTGACTCTAGCTCAAAGTTTGCAAAAGGTGGGGAAGGGGTTGCTGGGGGCGGTATGGGTAGGCGTGGAATCCTAATTTTTGATGCAGATCTATGTGGGATGTCAATTGCTATCTTCATACTGAATTTGGTGACTCTAGCTCGAAGTTTGTAAAAAGTTGGGAAAGGGGTGCGGATTGGGTGGGCGTGGCTCCAAAACTTTGATGCAGATTTTCGGGGGTCGTTGCCAGCTATTTGCCTACCAAATTTGGTGGCTTAAGCTCCACAACTCTGGAAGATACACGCATTCCCGGTTTTGACGAAGCGTTGTGGCGTATAGGGGTGGCTAGGGAAGTATTGGTGGGCGCGGCATCCAATCTTTTTAACTATAGCTCAAAAACTGTGGGAGATATAGGCTTTGTTGACTTAAGAAAGTGGGGAGGCTGGGAGCAAAATGGGTGGGTGTGGCATTAAAAATTTGGGGACTGTTACTAGCTATCTTCCTACCAATTTCCGTGGCTCTAGCTCAAAAACTGGGAAAGTTATAACCGTTTTTGATTTCAAACTGCGTTGGGCTGGGGGCGGAATGGGTGGGCGTGGCTCATAAGCTTTGATGCAAATCTTTGGGGGTTGATACCAGCTATCGTCCTACCCACATTGGTAACTCTAGCTCATACACTTTGAAAGATAAACGCTTTCCCGCTTTTAACGAAGCGTTGTGGTGGCTGGGGGCAGCTAGGGTAGTATAGGTGGGCGTGGCATCTTAAGTTTTGAAACAGTTTTTTGGGGGTCGTCATCATCTTGGCACCAAATTTGGTGGCTCTAGCTCAAAAACTGTGGAAGCCAAAAGTGTTTCCGATTTCAAATGCGTGGCGACTGGTGGTGAAATGGGTGGGCGTGGCTCCACAATTTTTGATACAGTTTTTTGCGGATTGCTGGTAGATATCTTCTTAACAAATTTGGTAACTCTAGCTGTAAGGATGTAGGAAATATGTGGAAAATTCAAGCCGGGTGTTGAAAGAAGTTATACGGACGGACAGACTGACAGACAACAAAAACGGACATTGCACAAAACCAAAATACTCTTTGGTTTCGGTATCAGAGTAACTACATGCTTTCCATATCGGCTACAATATCAGACAAGGTGTTGAAAAATTGTTAAAAATAAATTTATATTTTCAAACATCTAGTTTTTAAATTTTTTCGAGTATATTTTTATACCCTTCACACATGTGAAACAGGGTATATTGAGTTTGTCATGAATCTGTAACGCCTTAAAGGAATGATGGGAAGCCCCATAAACTATATATCAAAATGATCAGGACGAGCTCAGGAATTCATTTCCGCGTGTCCGTCTGTCCGTCCGTTTCAACACGATTTCCGGCCAAGCTGCTGAACCGATCTTGATGAAACTTTCACAGATTGCTTAGATTATGTCGGGTTTGTTCACTATGAACATCTAATTCTAAGACATAGCCACCATAAAAATTGACCATATCGTACTATCAATTGTTGTTGCTGTCGTGCACTTTCAAGTACCTATAAATAGCTCATTTGCTTCAAAATCGGTATAACGCAAAAAATTTTCAAATTGTTGTTGTTGTTGTCGCACACGATCAATAAAAAAATAAAAAATAATCCATGTGTGAAGGGTATCATAGTCTTGACATAGCCAAAATTAACTATGCGGCACTTGTTTATAATGCTTAGAGCTTCCCCTAAACGTATAATATAAATTTTGATTGATACAATAGTTGGAAAATTTATTTTTATTTTTGTTTTTTAGAAAAAGTGGTAAGAACATGCAAAAGAAATAAGAGCACCACTCATACAATCTTCGTAATAATAGTTGTGTATTTAAAATTTACCTTGATAAAATTAAGCGTTTACTGTATTTTACTTATTATTGCTTTAATTTCAATTGTATGGGAGCAAATAGGCCAACATTTTATTGTAATGGGTCATAAAATGCACTATAAGGTTGAAAAGGACGGAGTTATCAACAAACTTATATTTATTTAAAAATCCCACAGATCGATTGGTCGATTGCTTAGGTTTTCGATTAAAATGATAAAAAAAATCTCCAATATCTATATACGAGTAGAAAGAGCAAATACAAGTTTACGATAATGTTTTTTGACCTTGTTTTATGTCAATATGTTAATGTGCTTAACCCTTTGAGACCTATGACTTTACTTGCATATAATTTTAAATTTAATTAAAATTCAAGCAAGAAAGCTTTTATTACTCTAATTTGTGATAATTATATTATTTATGTATTATATTATAAATTAGATTATATGCATATATGTATTATATTATTTATTACAATATCCGAAATAAGGCAAGATCGCACAATTGATTCAGCGGGGTCTGAAAGGGTAAAGCAGTTAATGTCCTTCAAGGACAGAGACAAAACAACAAAATGTTCTAAATACTTAAGTTTTAATACTCGTTACCAAAGGAAAAGAGTATATTGGGTTTGTGCAATGCCCGTCATGCTGTCTGTCCGGCATGGCATAGTAAATTAAAGTGTCAAGATTGGGGTTCTATGATAACTGGGGGGTTGGCAAATCGATAAATTCGATAACTCAAAACCGATAAATCCACATATTTCGCACATCCTTACAGCTAGAACATCCAAATTTGGTAAGAAGATAGCTACCAGCAACCCCCAAAAAACTGCATCAAAAATTTTGGAGCCACGCCCACCCATTCCACCCCCAGCCCCCCACCCCGCATTTTTAAGTCAAAAAAGTCTATATCTACCACAGTTTTTGAGCTCGAGCCACCAAATTTGGAGCCAATATAGGTGATGTAGACCCCCAAAAAACTGCATCAAAAGTTTGGATGCCACAGAATCTTTAAGGCAGCGTACACCCCTGCCGCATCCGTACCCCTTTGCAATCAGGCCTCTTTTTACCGGTTTTAATACTGGTAACGAGTGTACCGCAGTCGGTTGCGTCCGACTGCAACGTTTTCACTTGTTTATTATTAATTTTCTAAGTTCATAAATATTAATAAATAAATATTATTTTTGAATTAAAAAAATAAAAACAGTAACTTTAAAAGCTTTTTCATTAGTAAATGTCTAAGGTGTCAAAAGACACCTGTTGGTTGAAATATGTAGGTAGACACAAAACCTCGGTAGGAACTGTGTTAAGATTAGTTTGAAGTCAAGCAGTGACTCACCTCTGTCGTTGATGTCCCCGCTTCCCCATACTGTGTGATGTGCGTTGGCGTCTGCTCCGATGATGAGGGCCTGCTTCTTTGAGTTGGCCTCCGTCACCAGTCGAGCGAGCTCATATCCCCGTACGCATTTATAGCATACCCAGTAGTTACGGACGTAAAGTAGTGTTGAACAATGAAAATGTTATCACGGCAGTCATGAATGTTCAGCAACAACATGTCGGGCAAGAGCCGGTTTATACATTTTTCGGAAAATATTGACAAAGTTGAACGAATTCATGGTCCATTGGAGCCAAACTTATTGTTTTGGCACTTAATGCTGCCCAACAAGAAATTAATAAAATTAAATAAATTAATTCATATGATACAATTTAATAAGCAAATGTATTTTTATTCTTCAACTCAAGCCAACCCGTACTGCCAGGGTATAGATCTGTGAGGTGAATTTGCTTTGAGTCCTTTGAGTGGTTTCGGCTATTTTTAGCATTATCTCTGGAAATATCAGCTCTGACCGTCAAATATGGGTTCACTACAACGCTACCATTGTTTTTTGCATTTGCAGCCTGTGTTTTTTGAATACACCAGAGCCTCGATTTGCGTCGTTTTTGAAGTTGCGTCGTTGATAAATTTTCGGATTTTCAAAGTTGCGTCGTTTAAATTTAAATTTGCGTCGTTAAAATTTAAATTTTCTTTGAATAATTTTAAAATATGAACTTAAAAAGGGGTTGTTATTAAAAAAATCCCAATTTTTTCCATGAAACTTACAACCAGGAACCAATTTACGAAAAACTATATCAAATGCATACATGCAAAAAATTATTTCGATTTGCGTCGTCTTTTTGCGGTCCCAATTAACGACGCAAATCGAGGCTCTGGTGTAACTGCCATCAGCAAGGCATTAGTTGCACACAAACACGAAAGTAGCGTACGTTCGTTGTAAATCATTATTTAAATTCAGTTATTTTTCTTAGCAAGTAAGCAAAACACAGCTGCATTTCGGTTTTATTAAGAGAAAGTTATTAACCCACCGACCAACTTTCGGTATCAGATTATATTAAGTAAAGTCTGGTTCTGCTCGGTATAGTTCTAAGTGTGAGGGCTTGCCTCGTAACGTTTTGTGGGGATAGTATAAGGGTTAAGGTCAAATAATGTGTATTACATTCTGCATATAACCGAAAATATCCTGAAGGAATCGTGAAGAATTTTTATGATTGTCTCTTGACATCACATTGTTTTTGTATAAGATATACAAACGAAACTCAGTTAATGGATTTGGATCATTAGATCCGCGGCACCTTTAAAATAATACTGTTAAACAAAGGACTTTCATTCAAATTAACGATGTTATTCCCGCACAAAACGGCATTGACTTTTGTTAATACCTCAGGAAGTGTTTATATTTCCTGATCTCTATAAACTTAACAACACCTTATTTGTCTGCTCTGATACTGAAGTTTACGGGTATTGGTATTTGTGCAATGTCCTTCATGGTGTCTGTCCGTCTGCCTTTCCGTTTTTTCGACACCAAGAAAGCTAATGACTTGAAACTTTGCAAATATTTCTGTCTATGGGCGGGGCAGATAATACAGCTAGAGCTACCAACTTTAGTGCCACGCCCAACCTTTCCGTCCTCAGCCAACGTCTAAATCGGAATCGCCTAAATCTTTGACAGTTTTTAAGCTAGCCACTAAAATTTGCTAAGAAGACATCCCAAACAGACATTTTCAAAAATTTAGAAGCCGCACCCATATCACCCGCCATTTAACCTGGGCAATCCCCATATCTTTCACAACTTGTGAGCCAGTGTCACCAGTGGCAAGTTAGCTGGCGATGTCCCCCAAAAATGTTCATCTTTAAAAGCGCTTACCCTTGCCGATCCCGAACTCCCCCTTTGCAGGCAGTCTTCTTGCCACCCGTTTCCAAACTATTATCGTTTTCACTTGTTTTCGCTGACTTTTACAAAAAACCTATGCCAAAACCTGGACTTGTAACAAAGTCTAACAACTACGAAGCCCTAAGCTTAGTTTAGATGACCATTTTGAATGGTGTCCACACTGGATTCGCTGCCATTCCAATGCCTCAAAGCAAAGCCCGACAAATGTTGCTACTTAGTACAACGATTGCGACTACAGACTACTGACGGGTCACGGCGTCAGCCTCGTAATCGGCTTAGAACAATACATCTTTCATGGCACGTCGAGTGGACGAGCATTGCTACTACTACTCAGTTAACAAAATGCCACATTGTCAAGCAAATGCACTACTACTGCTGGCATCAGATGCCCCTTGGTGCAGGAGACAGGGTAACAGCAGGAAAAATGGCAGGCAGCAACAGCTCCTATTTTTTCTGTTTTTTAATATTTTTTTTTTTTTCTTTATCAACAATTACTAATCACCGATGGCATGCAGAGAACGCGCCCATATTCTGTACAGTTTTCATACTCTGACACCGTCTGTCCGTCTGTATGAACGCAACTTTTTAAAACACCCTTCAAACTAGAGACTTGAAATTTCTGAAATATTTTTGTCTATGGGCGGAATAGGTAAAGTGTCAAGATTTGGTTGCTACGGCTACTGGGGGATAAAATCGATAGCTATATAAAAATTTTTGGAGCCTAGCCCACCCTTTCCACCCCCAGCCCCTTTGCTAATTGAAATCGGAAATGGCTATATCTTTCACAGTTTTTGAGCTTAAGCCATCAAAAAGGGAGCCAATATGGGTGATGACGTCTTCCAAAAAATCTGTATCAAAAATTTGGCCGCCGCCTTGTAAAATAATTAAATATAGCTGGTGACATCCCTTAAAGATCAATATTACAAAATTTGATGCCATGCCCATCCATACCGCCTACCATTTAAAATCGAAAGTCCCTATCCACAGTTTGAAGCTAGCGTCACAAAAAATGGGCCAAGATGGGAGATGACATATCGCTCAAAGATCTGCATCGAAGTATCTTTAAATTTAGCGCTCACCTTTGCTGCCCCCGTATTCCCACTTTGCATGCAGATTATGTACCAACCCAGTGGCGTAGCTTATGGTTGTGCCGCCGGGGGCGGAAGCCAAACTTGCCACCAACCAACCCCTCTCTCTATCACCCCCCCCTTATCATCACACCCAAAAAAATATTCCATCATTACGTTATTAAATTTTAGCTCCGTTTTAATTATTAATATCTTATTTTTATACTCGATACCGAAGGTAAAGAGTATATTGGTTTTGTGCAATGTCCGTCATGGTGTCTGTCCGTCTGTCCGTCCGTATGGTTGCAAGTTTTTTCCACACCCTTCAAGCTGGAGACTTGAAACTTTCCACTTCTCTTTATCTATGGGAAAGTAAATTAAAGTGTCAAGATTGGGGTTATACGATAACTGGGGGGCTGGCAAATCGATAAATTCGATAACTCAAAACCGATAAATCCACATATTTCGCACATCCTTACAGCTAGAACTACCAATTTTGGTAATAAGATAGCTACTAGCGACCCCTAAAAAAGTGCATCAAAAATTTGGATGCCACGCCCACCCATACCGCCCCCCAGCCCCCCTGTCACCACATTTTACAAGCTTCGAGCTAGAGCCACTAAATTTGGTATGCAGATAGTAATTGACATCCTCCATAGATCTGCACCAAAAATTTGAATGCCACTCCCAACCCTACCGCCCCCAGCCAAACAAACTATTATATATATTTACAAACTTTGAGCTAGAGTCACCAAATTTGGTATGAAGATAGCAATTGACATTCCACAAAGATCTGCATCAAAAATTTGGATGCCACGCCCACCCATAAGGCCCCAGCCCCACCTTTCCCCACATTTTACAAACTTTGAGCTAGAGTCACCAAATTTGGTATGAAAAAAGCAATTGACATTCCACAAAGATCTGCATCAAAAATGTGGATGCAACGCCCACCCCAGCCCCACCTTTCCCCACATTTTACAAACTTTGAGCTAGAGTCACCAAATTTGCAACGAAGACAGCTGGTGGCATCCCCATCTGCATCGGAGAATCTTTAAGGCAGCGTACAATCCTGCCGCATCCGTACCCCTTTGCAATCAGGCCTCCTTTTACCGGTTATAATACTGGTATCGAGTATACCGCAGTCGGTTGCGTCCGACTGCAACGTTTCCACTTGTTTTATTTTAAGCATTGAAAACTCTTTAATAATGGAATCAATATCTAAGGATTCACTTAATTCTTTCTCTATTGATAAACTACTTAAATTTGTTAGCCTTAATGTGCTCATGGTCGATCATAGGTAGTTTTTTATTAATTTTAACTATGAAAAGCTCCTCTCACAGCTGGCATTACTTATAGCAATCGTGAGAAAAATTCTAAGCATCACAATTAAATTAGAAACCGAATCTTCTAATTTCGAGCTAATTATGAACTTAAGTAAGGCAAGCGGATCCTCGTTTCTCATTTGATCGCTGCTCCCTGCGGCAGCTACGAAGGCTCGAAGACGCAAGTGCTCTGTCTGAAGTTCCTGCACACTAACTTCATCGTGAATGTTGCCTGCTGAATGCACTAAACTTAGCCACTTGGTGTCGTCAGAATCCAGCAATTTTGAAGGGGAAAGGTAAGCAAATTTGCTCGCCAAGTCTTGCAATTGCCTAAACCTTTCTCTTATTTCTGTGATGATTTTGTCCAACGATTCGAAAAGTTTTCGCCGTATTTCGTTTTCGTATTACAAATTTACGTCTTTACTGCCATCGTTAAAAACAAATTTTTTTACTTTTCGCCTGGGAGGTTCCATGGATATGCCAAGGTCTTCAGATATATCTTTAGCATATCGAAGAGCGCTGTCAGTCCGTTCCTCACGTTTTTCCAATAGCGTCGTTTTCAAAGCGTTTACTTTCTGAGCACACAAAGTTATGTTAATGCCCTTTTTTTGCAGATACTTTTGGGCATCTTCTACTTCAACCAGCACAGGATGCCAGAGACCTAAAAACATAAGAAGGAAAATGACTCCATTGCAACAACCAATGTTCCAGCGTCTGTTCTGGTGCTTAAACCTTCATCCGTCTCAGTTAATTTTTCCAGAGTCGCCAAAATATCTTTGTAGTGATTTCGAGTCACAATAACGGCCTCAGCTCTCGCGCTCAATCGGGTATCTTGTACCCTTTTTATACCCTTAACCCATAAAATGGGTAAATAAGGGTATAACGGTTTTGTGCAAAAGTATGTAACTGGCAGAAGGAAGCATCTCCGACCCTATAAAGTATATATATTCTTGATCAGCATCAATAGCCGAGTCGATTTAGCCATGTCCGTCTGTCTGTCTGTATGAACGCGTGGATCTCAGAGACTACAAGAGCTAGAGACTTCAGATTTGGGATATAAGTTCTCCTATACCATGAGCAGAACAAGTTTGCTTCAACTTATCGATAACTCTTCTGGTTTCCGATATACACATGTGATCGATAACAAAAAAATATCGAATTTGGAAAATGTAAAAATGAGGGTTGAAAGAATGGGTAACGATAGATCTTTTCTGAAATTTTCGTCCAAATCGGTTAAGAAACACCGGAGATATCGAATTTAATCGATTGAAGTTAAGTCAGTATACCAAAGTCTTATATAAATTTAATTTATTTATTGCAACTGGGTTCAGGGTATCTTCTAGTCGGGCTGTCCCGACTAGAGCCTTCTTACTTGTTAAACTTGTTCCAGTAGTCGATGTCAAAATATTCCAGCGATGCGTAGACATGCCAAAAAATGCATAGCAAAGTTCCAAGGTACCAAAAAAAGTAACTGCTCTAGCCTCAACTGACGCGGCGTGCAAACAGGCCAGGTTTAAGGAATGGTTTGAGCATGGCACGAAAACGGCTTTAGGATTTATTTCTTTTATTCTTTGCTGAACTCCTGAGTGTTTTCCAGTCATAACAGCAACATTGTCATATGCCTGGCCTCTACAGTTTAAAATATCTAAGCCATCAGCTGCAAGCTTGTCCAAAATCATTTTGGAAATCCCTTCAGCGGTTTTATCATAGCTTTCAATAAAGTCTGTAAATGATTCAACAACTTGAACTTCTTGATTCTCTATGACTACATACCTCAATACTTGGCTTGTTTGGTCCTTGTCAGAAATGTCCGGTGTGCTGTCAAATACCATGGCTTTCTTTACCCGCTCAATTATTTTTTGGCGAACTGTATTTCTCAAAGTTGCAATAAATTCGTTTTGTATTTGAGGTGACAAATTTGTATGTAACTGAAAGTTTCTAACTCAAATTAGCTCGAACTAGATGTTCGCGCAGAACAGGATCATACTTAGCAATTAGGTGGACTAATTCCAAAAAGTTTCCCCTATTGCAGCTGGTCTCATCTTCTCTGTGACTACGTATTGCCAAATTTTGCATTGCAAGAAATCTAATTATGTTAAAAATTCTTCCGAGGATTTCTTGGAATCTTTTCGATTCTTTTTCCATCACGTCTTGTTCTTTCTTGTCTATAAGCTCTCCTTTTTTAATAGCGTTTTATTAGCTTCACTTGAGGCGGAGTGAGTAACTCAAAAAAATGGGGTTTCAAAGGAACTTCGGGTACACTCTCATGTAGTCTAGTGGTAAGGGTGCCAGGCTCTCACCCGGGGGTTCCGGGTTCAATCCCAGTATGAGCAAATGAATGATTTTAATGTTTTAGCCAATTTTTTAGTTTTTTTTTTTTACCGGTCCGGATTCAATTCCCAGTATGGGCATATGGATGTTTTAATCTTTAAGCCAAATTTAAATAAAAATAAACTCAACAAGTAAGAAGGCTCTAGTCGGGACAGCCCGACTAGAAGATACCCTGAACCCAGTTGCAATAAATATATTAAATTTATATAAGACTTTGGTATACTGACTTAACTTCAATCGATTAAATTCGATATCTCCGGTGTTTCTTAACCGATTTGGACGAAAATTTCAGAAAAGATCTATCGTTACCCATTCTTTCAACCCTCATTTTTACATTTTCCAAACTCGATATTTTTTTGTTATCGATCACATGTGTATATCGGAAACCAGAATAGTTATCGATAATTTGAAGCAAACTTGTTCTGCTCATGGTATAGGAGAACTTATATCCCAAATCTGAAGTCTCTAGCTCTTGTAGTCTCTGAGATCCACGCGTTCATACAGACGGACAGACGGACAGACAGACGGACAGACGGACATGGCTAAATCGACTCGGCTATTGATGCTGATCAAGAATATATATACTTTATAGGGTCGGAGATGCTTCCTTCTGCCTGTTACATACTTTTGCACAAAACCATTATACCCTTATTTACCCATTTTATGGGTTAAGGGTATACAAAATTAAAAATGGACTTAAAAACTAAAATATCAATGTTTCTACATGGGGATTCGAAACCGAACCTCCCGGCTATGAGTCGGGTATCCTAACCACTAGGCCATATGAGTGTGATGCTCAGTGTGCCTTTAAAGCCTACATTATACCTATTTTTATACCCTTAACCCATGAAATGGGTAAATAAGGGTATAATGGTTTTGTGCAAAAGTATGTGACAGGCAGAAGGAAGCATCTCAGACCCTATAAAGTATATATATTCTTGATCAGCATCAATAGCCGAGTCGATTTAGCCATGTCCGTCTGGCCGTCTGTCTGTCCGTCTGTCCGTCTGTATGAACGCGTGGATCTCAGAGACTACAAGAGCTAGAGACTTCAGATTTGGGATATAAGTTCTCCTATACCATGAGCAGAACAAGTTTGCTTCAAATTATCGATAACTATTCTGGTTTCCGATATACACATGTGATCGATAACAAAAAAATATCGAATTTGGAAAATAAAAAAATGAGGGTTGAAAGAATGGGTAACAATAGATCTTTTCTGAAAATTTCGTCCAAATCGGTTAAGAAACACCGGAGATATCGAGCTTAATCGATTGAAGTTAAGTCAGTATACCAAAGTCTTATATAAATTTAATTTATTTTTTGCAACTGGGTTAAGGGTATCTACTAGTCGGGCTCTCCCGACTAGAGCCTTCTTACTTGTTAATAACTGTTTTTTATTATTTTATTGTTAATATTTATTAATAATTATAGTTTTAATAAATATGTTTAGAAAAAAACTAAAAATTCGCTTTAAAAAACATTGAAAAAATTCTTGAATTATTGTCAAAAAAGCGTGGGCCAGACGCTTTTTCACAATAATTCAAGAATTTTTAGATTTTTTAAGCTTACATTAAAAAATTATTTTTAAAATTTTTAGTTCAATGTTTTTAAAAAGCGTATATTTTAGTTTTTTCAAACTGTATTTATTTAAAATTAATTCTGGTTTCCAGCTCTTTCCATTTAAAATAATTTTGGTAGTGAAGAGGACTTGATTCGTGGTTTAAAACTTTAGGGTTTAGTTTCCACCAAGTATTATATCCGCTGGATGAGCAAAACATTGACCCATTCGGAGCATTTGGTTGCTCAAATAACCGACAGCAGAAGCAGAATAATGATGATTTAAAAGGAGAAAAAGCAATCCAAGTGCGTTGAACTTTTTCACCATTAGCCAATGTTCGAAAAAACCATTCTCGGCTAAAATTCCTCAATTGCCTTTCAGAGCATGTGATGACGACTACGGACGCTTAATGGATGATCCAAAACTAAAATCGATGTGCTGAACGATTTTCTGGCCTTGTTTAATGAGAAATAAGCGCAGTGTGCTCTGGCCATTTACCGATGTCATCTAAGCTCTCACTTTCTAAAGCATTGGTCTCCGTCCCGAAATCGGGTGTTTCCAGAGTTTCGTCTTCGGGAACCACATCAAAATCATGTTCTAGAGTAACAGTTTCATGTTCCTGTACAGATTCATCATTTTCTGGGCCCGCTGCAGCACTTGGTTCATTCCGGTCCGCCGAAGAGCAAGGTGCAACCGTTGCGCCAGCTTTTGCATATTTAAGAATAGCCCCTTTATTTTTCCTTTCACTCTCTTCCCTATCTTTTTTCTTATTTCGATAAAAAGTCCCGCTTTCTCTTAGTCGTTTCATGATTAATGCTAGATTACAAAAATGCATTATAAGCCTCGCAGCAAGTTTTTTGGACGGACACAACACATAAATAAAATGTAAACCAATACTACACACTGGCACAAACATGTAAACAAACACTAGTAAACAATAAAACAAATTTGAACATGTACAAACCTCAAGTTATTTGGCAGTTTAAAGAAATAAAACTTAATTTTACAAGCGATGAACGAGGACCAATGATTTTCACTTAGTATTTTCGATGTGTTGCAATGCTTTGTAAATTTTTGTACACAAATGCCGACAGTGCACTGCAGTGTGGCGAGGATTTGCTATGATTGCGAATGAAATTTTCAGTGTGTCTCTAAACATTTATGTAAAAAATATACAAAAATATTTATTCAACGGAGCAATAAATATTTTTTTGCCGCGCCTTAAATTTGCCGCCACTAAAAATTTGCCGCCGGGGGTGGACCCCCCTACTCGCTTCGCCTAGCAACCCCTTAGTTCGCTTCGCTCACTCGAATTTTTCCTTCCTGCCTCAGGTCTCTTTATTCCTCTTGCAAATGTTTTAATTTTTGATGGAATATGTACTATTGAGTCATTTACCATTTCTTTTCTTCAAATTTTCCATAATTCTAATCTTCAGCTACCCTGCTCTCGCAGGATACCGAATCGTTCATCTTGGGTTATAATTATACTCGATACCGAAGGTAAAGAGTATATTGAGTTTGTGCAATGTCCGTCATGGTGTCTGTCCGTCTGTCCGTCTGTATGAACGCAACTTTTTTCCACACCCTTCAAGCTAGAGACTTGAAACTTTCCAATTCTCTTTATCTATGGGATAGTAAATTAAAGTGTCAAGATGGGGGTTCTACGATAACTGGGGGGCTGGCAAATCGATAAATTCGATAACTCAAAACCGATAAATCCACATATTTCGCACATCCTTACAGCTAGAACTACCAAATTTGGTAAGAAGATACCTATTAGCAACCCCCAAAAAACTGCATCAAAAATTTTGGAGCCACGCCCCCCATTCCGCCCCCAGCCCCCCCGAATTTTAAAGACAAAAAAGCCTATATCTCCCACAGTTTTTGAGCTATAGCCACCAAATTTGGTGCCAAGATAGGTGATGATGACCCCTCAAAAACAACATCAAAAGATTGGATGCCACGCCCACCAATACCGCCCCAGCCACCCCCATGTGCCCCAACGCTTCGTCAAAAACGGGAATGCGTGTATCTTCCAGAGTTGTGGAGCTAGAGCCTCCAAATTTGGTGGGAAGATAGTTGGTAACGACCCCCAAAAACTGCATCAAAGTTTTGGAGCCACGCCCACCCATTCCGCCCCCAGTCCCACCGCATTTTGAAATCAGAAATGGCTATATCTCCCACAGTTTTTGAGCTAGAGCCACCAAATTTGGTGCCAAGATAGGTGATGATGACCCCCCAAAAACTGCATCAAAAGTTTGGATGCCACGCCCACCAATACTGCCCTAGCCGCCCCCATCCACCCCAACGCTTCGTCAAAAACGGGAATGCGTGTATCTTCCAGAGTTGTGGAGCTAGAGCCACCAAATTTGGTAGGAAGATAGCTAGCAACGACCCCCAAAAATCTGCATCAAAGTTTTGGAGCCACGCCCTCCAATTCGCCCCCCTTTCCCCACTTTTTACAATTTTCGAGCTAGAGTCACCAAATTTGGTATGAAGATAGCATTTGACATTTCAGAAAGATCTGCATCAAAAATTTGGATTCCACGCCCACCCATACCGCCCCAGCCCCCCTTTCCCCACTTATTACAAATATCGAGCTAGAGTCCCCAAATTTGGTATGAAGATAGCAATTGACATTTTACAAAGATATGCATCAAAAATTTGGATGCCACGCCCACCCTTACCGCCCTCAGCCCCCCTTTCCCCATCTTTTTTAAACTTCGAGCTAGAGTCACCAAATTTGGTATAAAGATAGCAATTGACATTCCACAAAGATCTGCATAAAAAATTTGGATGTCACGCCCACCCATATGGCCCCCAGCCCCCCTTTCCCCACTTATTACAAATTTCGAGCTAGAGTCACCAAATTTGGTATGAAGATAGCAATTGACATTCCACAAAGATCTGCATCACAAATTTGGAAGTCACGCCCACCCTTACCGGCCCCAGCCCCCCTTTCCACACCTTTTACAAACTTCGAGCTAGAGTCACCAAATTTGGTATGAAGATAACAATTGACATTCCCCAAAGATCTGCATCAAAAATTTTGATGCCACGCCCACCCAAACCGCCCCAGCCCCCCCTTTCCCCACCTTTTACAAATTTTGAGCTAGAGTCACCAAATTTGGTATGAAGATAGCCGGTGGCATCCCCATCTGCATCGGAGAATCTTTAAGGCAGCGTACACCCCTGCCGCATCCGTACCCCTTTACATTCAGGCCTCTTTTTACCGGTTTTAATACTGGTATCGAGTATACCGCAGTCGGTTGCGTCCGACTGCAACGTTTCCACTTGTTTTTTTGTTGGATTTGCTTATGATCATCTGTGCAGCTGCTTATTTAGTTTCACTTTGTGAAATAAACTCATGACAACTTTCACTTTACCCGCCTCGGTTTCTCACGGGTATAAAATATATAGCCTATGTCACTCACTGAAAAAATGATTAAAATCGATCCGGTAGTTTTGATTCATTCATAACAGCCCGTTCCCCACACGCGTTAAATTTGGAGTAAAACAATTCCAATTTCCCTATACCATGAAGATTTCCTGCTATCTTTGGAATATCTAAATTCATACACTACATTTTTACCTATTTATTTTATTTTTACAAAAATTAATATATTACAGAATATAGAATGTCTTTATATACAACGTTTACAGCTTTCTTGTCTTTAGACAATACAAACATGTGTTCTCTAGAGGCTACTCTTGAAGAGCGACATACAGTTGGCCATGTGAATAACAGTCAACGCTCAAATCTAAGCCTGCAACGTTGAAGTTTTGACCCTGCGTTTTATTTATTTTAAATGAAGGCATGAACCCACGCTTAACGACTTAAAAGAGGTCATTTGAAATGCGTTATTATAACGGCGTATATTGCGCATGAATTGTTGATAATTTCTGATGATCACCCGTAAGAAGAGAGTGAAGTGGTTTAGGTGGAGGGAGAATTTCTTCTAATTTAACTTTTCCTTGTAAGCAACACCCCAGTAGTGCTTCGGAGCAATCACTGAGAGAACCAGGAGGCCTCCTTTGCGAGGTATGGAGAACTCCCTATTACTCCCTATACTCGTGTGTAAATACACGTAAAATCGACTAATAGCTTTTTACATTGCGTGTCATTGGAAGGGAGTAGTCCCACAATCTCCCAAAGGAGCAATAGAAGAGATCTCCTATAATCTCCCAAAGGAGCAATAGAAGAGATCTCCTGGTTACCTCTATATAGAGCAATAAAAAAGATCTCCTTTTAGCCTCCATATAGAGCAATAAAAGAGATCTCCTAATCTACACGAGAAAGCAAAATTATAAAAACATTTAATAATTAAATTTTGTTTTATTCAAATATTTTTTAATTTATAAGTTTTGCGATAGAAAGCAGCTTTTTTTTAGCTAAGACTTTTTAATATTATTTACGAAATCTTCGTACGTCGATGCATCATCTTTAATTGCATCTAAAAAGGAAAAATATACACATAGATAAAGAAAAACAAGTGGAAACGTTGCACTCGGACGCAACCGACTGCGGCATACTCGATACCAGTATTAAAACCGGATAAAAGAGGCCTGATTGCAAAGGGGTACGGATGCGGCAGGGGTGTACGCTGCCTTAAAAATTCTCCGATGCAGATGGGGATGCCACCAGCTATATTCCTTCCAAATTTGGTGACTCTAGCTCAAAGTTTGTAAAATGTAGGGTCGGGGGGGGGGCTGGGGGCGGTATGGGTAGTTGTGGCATCAAAATTTTTGTTGCAAATCTTTGTGAAATGTCAATTGCTATCTTCATACCAAATTTGGTGACTCTAGCTCGAAATTTGTAATAAGTGGGGAAAGGGGGGCTGGGGGCGGTATGGGTGGGCGAGGCATCCAAATTTTTGATGCAGATCTATGTGGAATGTCAATTGCTATCTACATACCAAATTTGGTGACTCTAGCTCGAAGTTTGTAAAAAGTGGGGCAAGGGGGGCTGGGGGCGGTATGGGTGGGCGTGGCATCCCAATTTTTCAGGCAGATCTTTGTGAAATGTCAATTGCTATCTTCATACCAAATTTGGTGACTCTAGCTCGAAATTTGTAAAAAGTGTGGAAAGGGGGGCTGGGGGCGGTATGGGTGGATGTGGCATCCAAATTTGTGATGCAGATCTTTCTGAAATGTCAATTGCTATCTTCATACCAAATTTGGTGACTCTAGCTCGAAAATTGTAAAAATTGGGGAAAGGGGGGCGAAATGGAGGGCGTGGCTCCAAAACTTTGATGCAGTTTTCAGGGGGTCATCATCACCTGTCTTGGCAGCAAATTTGGTGACTCTAGCTCAAAAACTGTGGGAGATATAGCCATTTCAAATTTCAAAATGCGGGGGAGCTGGGGGCGTAATGGGTGGGCGTGGCTCCAAAACTTTGATGCAGTTTTTTGGGGGTCGTTGCCAGCTATCTTCCTACGAAATTTGGTGGCTCTAGCTCCACAACTCTGGAAGATACAAGCATTCCCGTTTTTGACGAAGCGTTGGGGTGGATGGGGGCGGCTAGGGCAGTATCGGTGGGCGTGGCATCCAAACTTTTGATGCAGTTTTCAGGGGGTCATCATCACCTGTCTTGGCACCAAATTTGGTGACTCTAGCTCAAAAACTGTGGGAGATATAGCCATTTCTGATTTCAAAATGCGGGGGGGCTGGGGGCGTAATGGGTGGGCGTGGCTCCAAAACTTTGATGCAGTTTTTTGGGGGTCGTTAACAGCTATCTTCCCACCAAATTTGGAGGCTCTAGCTCCACAACTCTGGAAGATACACGCATTCCCGTTTTTGACGAAGCGTTGGGGTGGATGGGGGCGGCTAGGGCAGTATCGGTGGGCGTGGCATCCAAACTTTTGGTGCAGTTTTTAGGGGGTCATCATCACCTATCTTGGCACCAAATTTGGTGGCTATAGCTCAAAAACTGTGGGAGATATAGGCTTTTTGACTTTAAAATGCGGGGGGCTGGGGGCGGAATGGGGGGGCGTGGCTCCAAAATTTTTGATGCAGTTTTTTGGGGGTTGCTAATAGCTATCTTCTTACCAAATTTGGTACTTCTAGCTGTAAGGATGTGCGAAATATGTGGATTTATCGGTTTTGGGTTATCGAATTTATCGATTTGCCAGCCCCCCAGTTATCGTAGAACCCCCATCTTGACACTTTAATTTACTATCCCATAGATAAAAAGAATTGGAAAGTTTCAAGTCTCTAGCTTGAAGGGTGTGGAAAAAACTTGCAACCATACGGACGGACAGACGGACAGACGGACAGACACCATGACGGACATTGCACAAAACCAATATACTCTTTACCTTCGGTATCGAGTATAAAAAGGGGTGAATTTTATAAGTTACCGAACATAAATTTTTAAATAAAACATAATTTTTCACTGCAACTTTGCCCTTTGTGCCATCCCAATTAATTATACTCGATACCGAAGGTAAAGAGTATATTGGTTTTGTGCAATGTCCGTCATGGTGTCTGTCCGTCTGTCCGTCTTTCCGTCCGTATGTATGCAAGTTTTTTCCACACCCTTCAAGCTAGAGACTTGAAACTTTCCAATTCTCTTTATCTATGGGATAGTAAATTAAAGTGTCAAGATGGGGGTTCTACGATAACTGGGGGGCTGGCAAATCGATAAATTCGATAACCCAATACCGATAAATCCACATATTTCGCACATCCTTGCAGCTAGAAGTACCAAATTTGGTAAGAAGATAGCTATTAGCAACCCCCAAAAAACTGCATAAAAAATGTTGGAGCCACGCCCCCCCATTCCGCCCCCAGCCCCCCGCATTTTAAAGTCAAAAAAGACTATATCTCCCACAGTTTTTGAGCTATAGCCACCAAATTTGGTGCCAAGATAGGTGATGATGACCCCCTAAAAACTGCACCAAAAGTTTGGATGCCACGCCCACCGATACTGCCCTAGCCGCCCCCATCCACCCCAACGCTTCGTCAAAAACGGGAATGCGTGTATCTTCCAGAGTTGTGGAGCTAGAGCCTCCAAATTTGGTGGGAAGATAGCTGTTAACGACCCCCAAAAAACTGCATCAAAGTTTTGGAGCCACGCCCACCCATTACGCCCCCAGCCCCCCCGCATTTTGAAATCAGAAATGGCTATATCTCCCACAGTTTTTGAGCTAGAGCCACCCAATTTGGTGCCAAGATAAGTGATGATGACCCCCTAAAAACTGCACCAAAAGTTTGGATGCCACGCCCACCAATACTGCCCTAGCCGCCCCCATCCACCCCAACACTTCGTCAAAAACGGGAATGCGTGCATCTTCCAGAGTTGTGGAGCTAGAGCCTCCAAATTTGGTGGGAAGATAGCTGGCAACGACCCCCAAAAATTTGCATCAAAGTTTTGGAGCCACGCCCTCCATTTCGCCCCCCTTTCCCCACTTTTTACAATTTTCGAGCTACAGTCACCAAATTTGGTATGAAGATAGCAATTGACATTCCACAAAGATCTGCATCACAAATTTGGATGCCACGCCCACCCATACCGCCCCCAGCCCCCCTTCCCCACTTTTTACAAATTTCGAGCAAGAGTCACCAAATTTGGTATGAAGATAGCAGTTGATATTTCACAAAGATCTGCATCAAAAATTTTGATGCCACGCCCACCCATACCGCCCCCAGCCCCCCTTTCCCCACTTTTTACAAATTTCGAGCTAGAGTCACCAAATTTGGTATGAAGATAGCAATTGACATTTCACAAAGATCTGCCTGAAAAATTGGGATGCCACGCCCACCCATACCGCCCCCAGCCCCCCTTGCCCCACTTTTTACAAACTTCGAGCTAGAGTCACCAAATTTGGTATGTAGATAGCAATTGACATTCCACATAGATCTGCATCAAAAATTTGGATGCCTCGCCCACCCATACCGCCCCCATCCCCCCTTTCCCCACTTATTACAAATTTCGAGCTAGAGTCACCAAATTTGGTATGAAGATACCAATTGACATTTCACAAAGATCTGCAACAAAAATTTGGATGCCACAACTACCCATACCGCCCCCAGCCCCCCTCCCCTTTCCCTACATTTTACAAACTTTGAGCTAGAGTCACCAAATTTGGAAGGAATATAGCTGGTGGCATCCCCATCTGCATCGGAGAATCTTTAAGGCAGCGTACACCCCTGCCGCATCCGTACCCCTTTGCAATCAGGCCTCTTTTTACCGGTTTTAATACTGGTATCGAGTATGCCGCAGTCGGTTGCGTCCGACTGCAACGTTTCCACTTGTTTTTAATATAACGTCTTCCTTGAAGATTTCGTCTATTATTGTTGGTATATTTTTATTTGAAAATGTTTGTTTCAAATAGCATAACTGAAAAGAAATAAGATTCATTGCATCTATTGTAAAGTAAACATATTTATTCATAAACTGCTTACAATGTCTGATTCCGGCTTAGAGACAATCATCGCTTCAGCGACCTTAATGTCATTTACTGTGCGAAATGGAAAGAGCTTCAAATCGTGAGCAATTATTGGTTTAATGTACTCTGCAACACTTTCCAAAAGCATATTTTGTTTCGCAACCAGATCCATTAAAAATCTATTTTGCTCTTCCAATTTTGTGAGCTTGGTCAGGATCTCCACATTTTCAGGCGCTTGAAAGCTGACTGTTGAAGAAAATTAAATATATGATAATAAATAACACAGTACAGGAAAAATTTAAATATTTTATATATTACCATTTGGAAGTAGAAATGCGTCTTCTATAGGAATCTAATTTTTTTTACAAGGCGTTTGAAATGCCTTTTTGAATAAAAATTATCACACATATTACTTTTAAGTTTAAATGATGCACTCTGTTCAAAAACCACACTTCAATTGACAATTTTATTGAAGCACAAGAAGCATGAGCAGCCAAACGAAGAAACAAACAAGAAGAAATAACGGCATTAAACAGTTAAAAAAATATTCAAATCTCTCTTATACCTCCAAAGTGAGCAATAAAGGAGATTTGTCAGAATTTATTTTCTTAAGAAAGAACTTACGTAAATAATTTTTAACAAATCTCTCTTATTGCTCGCTTCGGAGGAATGAAGGAGAAAAATATTAACAAATCTCCCTTATTGCTCCGAAAAAAGACATAGGCGAGTAATCACTCATTCCTCCTGTAGGGAGATCTCGCTTTAAGTACTACTGGGACATGCCTTTCGATTCGTCCTTGAATTTCAATGCCAAGTATTGTTCACACACTACTGACATAAGGCCTATTGATACTTTACTATCGTCCCTGTAAGATATCAAAGGATCGTAATTCATTGCAGAATTTTCTTTACTTACCCATGAGTTAGTAACTCGTGCTGATGATTCTCTGGCTCTCTGTATTCGATGTCTATCACTATCTTTGCTGCGGCGAACATCACGCTCTACTGAAGATTCTCTCTCTCTCACCTCTATTTCTAACCCGATCCTGACTGAGGCGAGCCTCAAGTTCCGTTGACGATTCTTCATCTCTTGCTAAACGTACTCTTTTGGCATTCACTGTACTACGACCTATGTTCGAACGACGACGTCTTCCAGACATGACCTTATAATTTCTGTACAAAATACGGTGTAAGTTTGCACGTAATCTGACTTCAATTCACTTTATATTTAAACCCTTAATCCATAAAATGGGTAAAAAGGGTATAATGGTTTTGTACAATAGTTTGTAACAGGCAGAAAGAAGCATCTCCGACCCCATAAAGTATATATATTTTTGATCAGCATCAATAGCCGAGACGATATAACCATGTCCGTCTGTCCGTCTATCCGTCTGTATGAACGCGTCGATCTCAGAAACTACAAGAGCTAGAGACTTCAGATTTTGTATATAAATTCTCCTATACCATGAGCAGAACAAGTTTGCTTCAAATTATCGATAACTATTCTGGTTTCCGATATACACATGGAATCGATAACAAAAAATATCGAATTTGGAAAATGTTAAAATGGGGATTGAAATAATGAGTAACGATAAAACTTTTCTGAAAATTTCGTCCAAATCAGTTAAGAAATACCGGAGATATCGCAATAAATCGATTGAAGTTAAGTCAGTATACCAAAGTCTTATATAAATTTAATTTATTTATTGCAACTGGGTTCAGGGTATCGTCTAGTCGGGCTCTCCCGACTAGAGCCTTCTTACTTGTTTTAAACGTTTATAGGCTCGGGGGGTAAAAATCTTGTTTCAACACATGCAAAAAATCTTACTTTAGAATCTAAACAAGATCTAATCTTATATCGGAAACCAGAAAAGTTATCGATAAAAAACACAAAACCATTATACACTTTTTACCCATTTTATGGGTTCAGGGTATGAAAACTTTACGCTGAAGGACGGCATTCTTCTCATGCTTCTATCCCTTATTTAATGTTACCGAATATAAAGCACCATTGCCATTGCCGGGAATCAAACTTAAGCTAGCCGTTGCGCTGTTGCCGAATATTTAAAACTCTTATCTAAGACGAATAAATTACCGCTCAGCTTTGGGTGTTCAATGCGATCTTTTATTTTATTTATTTATTTAATAGCTAATCAGTACTTACTGAGTAAACTCAGTATTGACAGAGATTAAGCAGCGATGGCTACATAAGCCTAAGGTTGAGGCTAATACAAAAGATGGCTTATAATTATTTGTAATTAAGTACGATACGTTTAGGTAATATTTAGAAGGCATGCTTAAAAATTGTTTAACAGGGAGAATCAATGAATACATTACAGATTTTGTTGTATATGTTGGTCTGTTTAAGAAATTGCATCAAGATTTTGCAGTAGTTTTCATTTAAGTTACTTAAAAGTGTAATAGGATTTGAATTCTTAAATATGTTGTTTTTGATCGAGTTAAGTGCAGGGCGATTTATTAGTATGTGTTACATACTCGTGGCGTGTCCCTGCAAGCAATTGGAAGATTGTTTTGATCAGAAACCCCATTACGAGTCTAATTCGAGTCATTTTGATGATTTAACAAGTGGAAACGTTGCAGTCGGATGCAACCGACTGCGGTATACTCGTTACCAGTATTAAAACCGGTAAAAAGAGGCCTGATTGCAAAGGGGTACGGATGCGGCAGGGGTGAACGCTGCCTTAAAGATTCTCCCATGCAGATGGGGATGCCACCAGCTATCTTCCTTCCAAATTTGGTGACTCTAGCTCAAAGTTTGTAAGTTTGTTGGGAAAGAGGGGCTGGGGGCGGTATGGGTGGGCGTGGCATCCAAATTTGTGATGCAGATCTTTGTGGAATGTCAACTGCTTTCTTCATACCAAATTTGGTGACTCTAGCTCGAAATTTGTAAAATGTTGGGAAAGGGGGGCTGGGGGCAGTATGGGTGGGCGTGGCATCCAAATTTTTGATGCAGATCTTTGTGGAATGTTTATTGCTATCATCATACCAAATTTGGTGACTATAGCTCAAAGTTTGTAAAATGTGGGGAAAGGGGGGCTGGGGCTTTATGGGTGGGCGTGGCATGCAAATTTTTGGTGCAGATCTTTGTGGAATGTCAATTGCTATCTTCATACCAAATTTGGTGACTCTAACTCGAAATTTGTAAAAAGTGTGGAAAGGGGGGCTGGGGGCGGTATGGGTGGGCGTGGCATCCAAATTTGTGATGCAGATCTTTGTGGAATGTCAATTGCTATTGGTGGCTGTAGCTCAAAAACTGTGGGAGATATGCTGTTTTGACTTTAAAATGCGGGGGGCTGGGGGCGGAATGGGTGGGCTTGGCTCCAAAATTTTTGATGCAGGTTTTTTGGGGGTTGCTAGTAGCTATCTTCTTACCAAATTTGGTAGGTCTAGCTGTAAGGATGTGCGAAATATGTGGAATTATCGGTTTTGAGTTATCGAATTTATATTTACGGACACACACCATGACGGATATTGCACAAAACCAATATACTCTTTACCTTCGGTATCGAGTATAAAAATGATTCAATGCACGATATGTAAGGAAGTCAAAAAATTAACATGCAGGTAATTGAAATATGCTTTGTATCATATATAGAACTTTTGGGTAATTAGGCTATGCTAGTCAAAGACGCCTGATGGTCATGCTGCCTAAGACGCCGCACAAGACGCCGTCCCCGGTTCAAACCCTCGTTACCCTAAGTAAAAATTGCGTAAATTATAATAAGAATTTGCATTAACATGAACATTTACAATAGCATTAACACTATTATAACGCATGGAATGATGTTATACTCAATTGTAAGAAATTAATTATTTGTCAATGTCTTTTCTATTCAAGTTGTTTGTTCCTTTTAGTGGTACCGACTTTGAAAACTTGGCTGCTACATACGCAGTTTCATTATACTCGTTACCGAAGGTAAGAGTATATTGGCTTTGTGCAATGTCCGTCATGGTGTCTGTCCGTCTGTCCGTCTGTATGAACGCAACTTTTTTCCACACCCTTCAAGCTAGAGACTTGAAACTGTTCTCTTTATCTATGGGATAGTAAATTAAAGTGTCAACATGGGGGTTCTACGATAACTGGGGGGCTGGCAAATCGATAAATTCGATAGCTCCAAACCGGTAAATCTACATATTTCGCACATCCTTTTCGCTAGAACTACCAAATTTGGTAAGCAGATAGCTACTAGCGACCCCCAAAAAACTGCATCAAAAATTTTGGAGCCACACCAAACAATTCCGCCCCCAGTCCCACCGCATTTTAAAGTCGATCAAAGGGGTACGGATGCGGCAGGGGTAAGCGCTACCTTAAAGATTCTCCAATGCAGATGGGGATGCCACCAGCTGTCTTCGTTGCCAATTTGGTGACTCTAGCTCAAAGTTTGTAAAATGTGGGGAAAGGGGGGCTGGGGGCGGTATGGGTGGGCGTGGCATCCAAATTTTTAATGCAGATCTTCGTTATATTTCAATTACTATCTGCATACAAAATTTGGTAACCCTAGCTCGAAGCTTGTAAAATGTGGTGAAAGGGGGGCTGGGGGGAGTTATGGTTGGGCGTGGTATTCAAATTTTTGGTGCAGATCTATGTGGGATGTCAATAACTATCTGCATACCAAATTTGGTGACTCCAGCTCGAAGCTTGTAAAATGTGGTGAATGGTGGCTGGGGAGCGGTATGGGTGAGCGAGTCATCAAAATTGTATGTCAATTGCTACCTTCATACCAAATTTGGTGACTCTTGCTCAAAATTTGTATAAGGTGGGGAAAGGGAGGCGGAATGCTTGGGCGTGGCTCCAAAACTTTGATGCAGTTCTTTGGGGGTCGTTGCTAGCTATCTTCCAACCAAACTTGCTGGCTCTAGCTCCACAACTCTGGAAGATACACGCATTCCCGTTTTTATGGGGGAGCTAGGGCAGTATTGGTGGATGTGGCATCCAAACTTTTGATGCAGTTTTTGGGGGGTCATCATCACCTATTTTGGCACCAAATTTGGTGGCTATAGCTCAAAAACTGTGGGAGATATAGGATTTTTTGAATTAAAAATGCGGGGGGGCTGGGGGTGGAATGGGTGGGCGTGGCTCCAAAATTTTTGATGCAGTATTTTGGGGGTTGCTTGTAGTTATCTTTTTACCAAATTTGGTTGTTCTAGCTGTAAGGATGTGCGAAATATGTGGATTTATCGGTTTTGAGTTATCAAATTTATCGATTTGCCAGCCCCCGAGTTATCGTATAACCCCAATCTTAACACTTTAATTTACTATCCTATAGATAGAGAGAATTGGAAAGTTTTAATTCTCTAGCTTGAAGGGTGTGGAAAAAAGTTGCGTTCATACAGACGGACAGACGGACAGACACCATGACGGACATTGCACAAACTCAATATACTCTTTACCTTCGGTATCGAATATAAAAAGCCTATTTCTCCTACAGTTTTTGAGCTAGAGCCATCAAATTTAGTGCCAAGAAAGGTGTTGATAACCCGCCAAAAACTGCATCAAAAGTTTGGATGCCACGCCCACCAATACTGCCCTAGCCGCCCCCATCCACCCCAACGCTTCGTCAAAAACGGGAATGCTTGTATATTCCAGAGTTGTGGAGCTAGAGCCACCGAATTTGGTAGGAAGATAGCAATTGACATTCCCCAAAGATCTGCATCAAAAATTTGAATGCGACGCCCACCCATACCGCCCCCAGCCCCCCTTTCCCCACCTTTTACAAACTTTGAGCTAGAGTCACCAAATTTGGAAGGAAGATAGCGGTTGCGTCCGACTGCAACGTTTCTACTTGGTTACTTTGTTATTTTTTGGAAGTTAATTCTGAGTTGAAAGTCATCTGCATACCTGCAAAAGGTAATATCTTTTTGCTTTAATATTATTTTTACTACTTTTTCATAAGCGATCAAAAATAGAACCAATGAAAGTGGTGAACCCTGTGTGGATAGTTGTGATCCCACTCTTACTATATCTTTACGGTGCATCGTGAAGCTGGTTTCATAATTAATTATTTTTGGACCAATTTTCAATTGCCTAAGCTGATCTATTATTGCGTGGATGCCAATTCTGTCAAAGGCCTTGGAGAAGTCAAGGGAGACGATTGACGGTTGACGTTTCTTGTTAAGGGACTCAGTTATCAGGTGATCTACAAATGGGAGACAATGTGCAACTGATTTACGTTTCTTAAAACCAAATTAGTTTTTAGAAACAAGGTTGTTGTTGTGAATTAACCACCATATCCGTTTAGCGATTATCTTGTCCATAACTTTGGAAAGACATTGGTTAAGGGATATAGGGCGGTAAGACGTTGGCTGGGTCTTATCCGTATTTGGCTTGTGCACTGGTTTAACTAAACTGGTCTTATATTGCTGTGGAATCTTGGTTAAGTATATTATTCAAATGTCTTACAATTCTATTTTGCAAAGCTGGAAAAGAGTGTTTTACCATCGGATAAGATATTTTGTCATAGCCCGGCGTATGTCCCTTTAATGCGTTTAGAGAACTTAGCAATTCAACTGGTCTTATAATTGTTTCTATAATCTCGGCTTATTTACTTGGTGTATAGTCAATGGGCTGGCTAATGGAATTCACTTTATAAGTGTTAAAGGTTTGAGAGAAGTTCTGATCTTTGGAGGATTCTGACCAAACGTGTGCAAAACTGTTGGCTATTGATTTTTAATCAGTGCTGATACTATTAGAGTATGGGTTCAATGTTGCGTGGATGGATTTCATTGGATTTAAACCGCAGAAAGCGTGGATATTTGACCAAATCTTAGAAGTAGGGGTAGTTGTGCTAATTTGAGAGGTGAATTGTATAGATGATGTTATCTTTGTCTTCCTAATTTCACGTCTAAATTTTTCGTTCGCTTTCCTAAAGTTAAAAATGTTTTCTTGCTTGATGTTATTGGTCAACTTGTTCCACATTTTGTTTTTTCTTTCTTTAGAGTATGTAAGTTTTTATTCCACCTTGGGACATTTCGTGGTTGCTTCATAGAATATTTTGGAATCGCTCTATGTGCACTTTGAAGAATTATTTTGTTTATATTAGCTGCTTCTTTATTAACTTCATTTGCAAGGGGGATCCCAATATTTATTGTAGGAATTGTATTTTTAAAGAGTTCCCAGTTGGCTTTATCTAACTTGAAATGATGGACTATTTCTTTGAAACAAAGACATAAGTATAGTGAAGTGGTCACTTCCGAAATGTTGATCAAATCGTTTCCACGTCGTAAATATTTGCATGTCTGGTGTACAGAATGAGATGTCAATCTGCGTGATGTTGTTGTGTGTAGTAAAATGCGTGGGTGATTTGTCATTAAGAATATTCCAGTTGTTCTGTGTTATAAATTTGTGCAAAATATTTCTCTTGTTTTGTCGCTGCAAGCCCCATGTGGGATGCCAGCTATTAATTTCGCCAGTGATAATTGATGATTTCTGTCTTATTTTTTTAGCATGTTATATAAATTAGTTGTATTAAATGGTTTGTTGGGTGGTATATATATAGAAAAATTGCTAAATTTTGATTTTGAGTGTATTTCTGCGGCAACCGCTTCAATTTCTTCATTAATTTTTGTTTCTTTGTGTTCGATTGATAAGCAGGGCTGTGCCCCCAAGGTTGTTTTGTGGTACATTTATGATAATTTTATAGTTTACAGGGGTAGAAAATACAGTGTGTGGTTAAATGTGCGTTTCTTGTAGTGTTATAATTTGAGGAGAATATTTTTTAATGATTATGAGAAGTTCGCTGTAGTTATTAGCGTAACCGCGAATATTCCATTGAATTATGTTAAGAGATTTTCTTATATAAAGTATAATTGAAGATGGATTAAACTGATTATAATTAATTAGTAAGTGAGATTTACTACAATAAACTTTTGTTTGTATTAAATATACTTGTCCCCGATCGACTAACCGCGGGGCCGGCCCCAGCAGCGTATCCAAGATTCACTACGTGCCAAATCCCCGGTCAGCCAACTGGGGACTTGGGTAGGATTTGGGCTATCTTCACTCGTGTTCCATGTTGTCAGAACTTTCATCAGTTTTTTATGCTGGATTTGGCAGGATTTATTTTTACTTTTGATTTCAATTGTCTTACTATTTTCTTAGAGGTTGAAAGTGGTATTACTGGTTTCTTTTGTTTGTTCTTTACCTTAGACTTTGAGGCTGCCGATGTTCTGGGCTGAGTGGATGCTTCCAATTATTGGAGATCGTCATAGTTGATGATATCACGAGCTGCAATTTTGGATTTGGAACTGGTATCTTTATGGCCTGGCTGTTGAATCCTAGTTGAGCTGCTGTCAAGTTGGCCTGTTTTTGTTGGTATATACATGTATGTCAAAACAGTGTTAGCGAAGGTTTGATAACCCAGCTGGTGTTTTTGGTTATAAATCTCGAATGCCGTTTTGATGTCTACTTTGTGGTTGGTTTTTATAGCGATGATTTCATGTTGCTTCATGTAAATGGGACATTTTTTATTTATATTGCAGTTAATACTGCTCATATTGTTTTGGCAACCTTCATTCTCTTCATCATTTGTGTGGTGCTGAGAGCCACATTTTGTGCAGGTTTTACTGCTTTTGCACACTTTATACGTATGCCCAAAGCGAAGGCATCGAAGAGGTGTTGGGATGTATGGACGAACACTTTTTTTTCTCATAACCGATCATGATGTGGTTCGGAAGTGTGGTTGATTCAAAAGTCAGGATGACAAATGTTACATTTTGAGCTTAGAGGTTGGAAAGAATTTCATCTTCTCCAACGTCACGCATCTCATTTGAGTCGATTACTCTCTTACTATAGTTTAGAGAAAGGTGTTCAGAGTTGCTTACTGGCAAGTTGTTGGTGAAATGCGTCATCTTGAGGAGTTTGTTTGCTTGAAGCAGATTCTTTGTTTTCACTAACAAGTCACCACTTCTTAATTTCATGCATGAGTAAACCTCGCCTCCGCAATTGTAATCAATAATCTTTTTAACTGCAGATGGTGATAACTTGAATTGTTTGTCGTTTTCATCATTGCGTGTGATAACGATGTATTTGGGATGAAGTTAATGTTTTTACTTGGCCTTGGGTCAGCATGGATGCCACGTCCACCAATACTGCCCTAGCCCCCCCATAAAAAACGGGAATGCGTGTATCTTCCAGAGTTGTGGAGCTAGAGCCAGCAAATTTGGTTGGAAGATAGCTGGCAACGACCCTCAAACAACTGCACCAAATTTTTGGAGCCACGCCCCCCATTCCGTCCCCAAACCCACCGCATTTTGAAATCAGAAAGCTTATATCTCCCATACTTTTTGAGCTAGAGCCACCAAATTTGGTGTCAAGATAGGTGATGATGAACCCCAAAAAATTGCATCAAAATTGGATGCCACGCCCACCAATACTGCCCTAGCCACCCCTAGCTGTCCCAACGCTTCGTCAAAAACGGGAATGCGTGTATCTTCCAGAATCAGAGTTTAATAAAGTAGAAATCTCAAATAATAATTATTACTTATTATATTATTATTACTTATTATATATAATAATAAGTTTGCGTATTAAATGTGACAAAAAAAATAAAAACACTGTTTTATTTTATATTATCACTAATAAGCACTTTATTAATTTATTGAAGTATTGACAGTTATGTTTTACAAGAATACGAATGCGAGACGTCTTTCTCGTTTTAAACTTAAAATCAAACTCTTATCTCAAAGTTCTTGCTTTGAGTTTATATACCATCAGTGGCTATCTTTATACTCGATACCGAAGGTAAAGAGTATATTGGTTTTGTGCAATGTCCGTCATGGTGTCTGTCCGTCTGTCCGTCCGTATGGTTGCAAGTTTTTTCCACACCCTTCAATCTAGAGACTTGAAACTTTCCAATTCTCTTTATCTATGGGATAGTAAATTAAAGTGTCAAGATGGGGGTTCTACGATAACTGGGGGCTGGCAAATCGATAAATTCGATAACCCAAAACCGATAAATCCACATATTTCGCACATCCTTACAGCTAGAAGTACCAAATTTGGTAAGAAGATAGCTATTAGCAACCCCCAAAAAACTGCATCAAAAATTTTGGAGCCACGCCCCCCCATTCCGCCCCCAGCCCCCCCGCATTTTAAAGTCAAAAAAGATTATATCTCCCCAGTTTTTGAGCTATAGCCACCAAATTTGGTGCCAAGATAGGTGATGATGACCCCCTAAAAACTGCACCAAAAGTTTGGATGCCACGCCCACCGATACTGCCCTAGCCGCCCCCATCCACCCCAACGCTTCGTCAAAAAAGGGAATGCGTGTATCTTCCAGAGTTGTGGAGCTAGAGCCTCCAAATTTGGTGGGAAGATAGCTGTTAACGACCCCCAAAAAACTGCATCAAAGTTTTGGAGCCACGCCCACCCATTACGCCCCCAGCCCCCCGCATTTTGAAATCAGATATGGCTATATCTCCCACAGTTTTTGAGCTAGAGTCACCAAATTTGGTGCCAAGACAGGTGATGATGACCCCCTGAAAACTGCATCAAAAGTTTGGATGCCACGCCCACCGATACTGCCCTAGCCGCCCCCATCCACCCCAACGCTTCGTCAAAAACGGGAATGCTTGTATCTTCCAGAGTTGTGGAGCTAGAGCCACCAAATTTGGTAAGAAGATAGCTGGCAACGACCCCCAAAAATCTGCACCAAAGTTTTGGAGCCACGCCCTCCATTTCGCCCCCCTTTCCTCAATTTTTACAATTTTCGAGCTAGAGTCACCAAATTTGGTATGAAGATAGCAATTGACATTTCAGAAAGATCTGCATCACAAATTTGGATGCCACATCCACCCATACCGCCCCCAGCCCCCCTTTCCCCACTTTTTACAAATTTCGAGCTAGAGTCACCAAATTTGGTATGAAGATAGCAATTGACATTTCACAGAGATCTGCCTGAAAAATTGGGATGCCACGCCCACCCATACCGCCCCCAGCCCCCCCTTTCCCCACTTTTTACAAACTTCGAGCTAGAGTCACCAAATTTGGTATGTAGATAGCAATTGACATTCCACATAGATCTGCATCAAAAATTTGGATGCCTCGCCCACCCATACCGCCCCCAGCCCCCCTTTCCCCACTTATTACAAATTTCGAGCTAGAGTCACCAAATTTGGTATGAAGATAGCAATTGACATTTCACAAAGATTTGCAACAAAAATTTTGATGCCACAACTACCCATACAGCCCCCAGCCCCCCCCCGTCCCAACATTTTACAAACTTTGAGCTAGAGTCACCAAATTTGGAAGGAATATAGCTGGTGGCATCCCCATCTGCATCGGAGAATCTTTAAGGCAGCGTACACCCCTGCCGCATCCGTACCCCTTTGCAATCAGGCCTCTTTTTACCGGTTTTAATACTGGTATCGAGTATGCCGCAGTCGGTTGCGTCCGACTGCAACGTTTCCACTTGTTTGTTTTGGTTTCTTTCCATGCTGAAGCCGAAATATGTTTATATTGACAATTTCGCGCTTGTGGCGTGATTGGGATGATTTGTTTACAATTATTAATAATTGGGTTGGTGTGAATACAGATATTGTTTACAATTAGTTTGAGATATGCATAAATGGTTTGGTGTGGATACAGATATTGTTTACAATAAGTTTGAGATATGCATAAGTGGTTTGGTGTGGATATGGATATCTTACTATATATATCATTGTGTTCTGAATTGATTACAAAGCTCAGTGTAATATTTGCAAAAATTAGTAAATATAATTATTATTGGTTGTATAAAAACGCATAATCTGCCAAGCCCAGCTTAAAACCCGAAATAAAATTATAGCAATTTTGCACAGAAACGTACTGAAAGGTGTAGGAGGTGGTTGGTATAATTTGATGCCCCCGGCAACTTTCAAAAAACAAAATCTTTGATGTTGTTCGCGCGGTCAAATGTCACAACACCCTGTAATACAAACATACAAAATTCGTTGGCAAAGTCGGAGCTACCAGCGGCTGTAAACAAGATACATAAATGTATTGAGATTACACAAAGAACCATAGCATTTAAATAAAAAGAAAATGTGAAGAGAAAATAAATTTCTGCTGATTTTGACAACTTAAGTTAGAAGTAGGAGAACTTTGAGGGGAGTTGAAAACGCCTCAAGTGTTACACCCTTAAAGCGCACACATCATAAGAACACGTTAAATGTTTGTATGTATGTAAATTTGTGTGTTTGTTTATTTTTATTTTATTTCAGTCGGCATTTGGCTATGTTGCTCTGGCAGTCCCACAGCGCTTGGAGTTATCTTAAAAGGATCAAAGTTGAAATTTATCCATACAAATGTCACACCTTAAGGATTATGAAGAGCAAAACAAATGCTGCATGTTTCCCATTGACTTAAAGAATTCATTTCTTTTGAACAAATGGTTTCTTGCTGTTGTCATTGTTGTTTTGTTTGCAGTCGAATGTGTTATATCCATGACACTCACAATTCACACAAACAAATTGCTATCAAGATTATGTTGCGGTAGGCCAAACAAAAAACTATTTTTTCATTTATTGTTTCTGTCCGACGTCATTACTATTTACTTTTTTTCATCAGTTTTCAATCCTCATGCTTTTGGCATGTTTTTGGCGTATATATTATACTCGTTACCGAAGGTAAAGAGTATATTGGGTTTGTGCAATGTCCGTCATGGTGTCTGTCCGCCTGTCCGTCCGTATGTGCGCCATTTTTTTGCACACCCTTCAAGCTAGAGACTTGAACTTTCAAATTATCTTTATCTATGGGATAGTAAATTAAAGTGTGTCAAGATGGGGGGCTGGTGAATCGATAAATTCGATAACTCAAAATCGATAAATCTACCTATTTCTCACTTCCTTTACAGCTATAACTACCAAATTTGGTGAGAAGATAGCTACTAGCAACCCCCAAAAAGACTGCATCAAAAAATTTTGGAGCCACGCGCTGAGAAACATACACACATTCCCGCTTATAAAATGACAGTGGGGCGTGTGGCATAGTTTGGGGGCGTGGCATCCTTAATTTCAAAGCAGATCTATGGGGGTCGTTACCAGATATCTTACTACCAAGGTTAATGACTTAGATAGCTTAAAAACTGGGAAATATACACTCATGCCCGTTTTCAACGAGGCGGTGGGGTGGCTGGGGACATTTAGAGCGCTATGGATGGGCGTGGCATCCAAAGTTTTGATGCCATTTTTTTTTAGGGATGTCATCACCTATGTTGGCACCAAATTCAGTGGCTATAGCTCATTACTCTGGAAGATATAAGCGTTAATGGTTTGAAACTGCGGGGGAGCTGGGTACTGGGAGTGGAGTGGGTGGGCGTGGCTCCAAAATTTTTTATGCTGTTTTTTTGGCGGTTACCAGTAGCTATCTTCGTACCAAATTTGGTAACTTTTACTGTAAGGGTGTGAGAAAGAATAAGGATTTATTGATTTTGAGTGATTGAATTTATAGATTTAAGGTGGTTGCAAAAACCGTGTGAACATTTTCAACCGAGTGAACATTTTCTGTTGGCCACGAGACCTATTTCCAAAAAGAGATGCCTGTGCTAACCATTAAAATTTAGGAAAATCGAACAAATCTGTTTTCAAAGCAAGGATTTAATTTTTAAAACAAAGTGAAACATACGATTTCCCTAGGGAGTTGCGTTAAATGAGGTAATTTTTTTTAAGTTGCATAACAGTCTACAATGTTAAGAATTCGGGTGTTGCATTTATCGAGGAGTTGCGTGTAACGAGGGTTTCGTTGAGCGAGGTCGTACTGCATTTGCATTTCCTACTCTTAACAGTTAATGAAAGAAATAATTACTTTTATTGCTATAATTAAGTTAAATTGCCTCTGCTTTCGTTTTTGAAGTAAAATTAATTGCATTTTAATAAAAACTATGTATACATAACTACAAAGTTAATTTGTATTTGCCGTATATTATTATTATTACTTTACTGTTAGATTTTCTAAAATAAATTCGAAGTGCATTTTATTTATTTGAAATAATTAATATTTTTAATAAATTAGCTGAGACTTCGTTGCTTGTAAACAGCAGAGCGCCTTACTATACAGAAAGTACTCAGAGGAACTGCTGGCATAGTTTTTGATTTTTACTCAGAGACATCTACAGAATGACAGATTTGTGAGCTTTGCCAAATACATATATGTATATAAAAGAACAGAAATCGTTTTGTGCGTTACGCAAACGACTGAAAACTACTGCTAATTATGTGTATTTTAACTTTTAAGCATCACATCTTTCGCACACAAAATTAATAGAGACTTAGTGCCCAGATTAACAATCTGAGGACGACGACGAGCTGCATAATTAAATCTTTGCATCTTGCTATTTAACTCGCTGTATGTAAAGAATCAAATACAATTTTTTTTCTTTTTTATGCCTTACGTTTTCTTACAACATACAACTTTTTTTGAGCAAATAACTGTACTTAAGTTGTCTTCAGTTGCGGCATCTTAAAGTTCGCGCAGAAAAGTAAATAATGGCCAGAACGAAGAAGACTTGGGTCGAGGCCAGACGGAATTTCTTAAGGTTGCTGCTGCTGGTTCGGGAGCTGATTCTGCCCCGATGAATTCAGGGAACAGGATATTGGATCATTTAGCGTTAAGGCAGCGCCTCCATTTGCCTTGGCTCTTTGGTCTTTTCGGTTTGGCCCTATGCGCTCCGGACAATGGAAGTAAGTTAAGCGCAGCGCGAACAATAAAACGGGACTGATGACAAGGTCGACTACGATGACGACGCCGACATAGACAAGGACAATAATGAGGCAAAGAATGTTGATGCAGGATTAACTCTTGTGCAATGAGATAATAATGCGGCCAGGCTTTCGCACCGCATGAGAGCAACGCCATAGCAATTTACGGTTTTTGGATACTGTTGATTATGCTTCTGCTCCCATAAAAGTGTATCCCCAACAAGAAAAATTATATTATAAAATGATTACAGTCCTTGCCACCCTTCCTACCCCACCCATTTCCATACCAGCCTATTGCATACTTTTCGTACCGTAAATATAAACATCATCAACGCATCATGAAAATAATTTTGCCTGAAATTTTTTCTTGACTTTTAGTCGGAGGAAGCTTATTATTATTTTTATTTACATAATTTATATTTAGACTTCATACAGCACATATGTACACACATGCAAATATAGGCTCTGTAGGGGCTGTTCTGTTTGCCCTGCCTCGACACTCTTGTGTGCAAATTACATAACACAGCAAATCAATTTGTATATTTATACTTTGATAATGAAGGTAGAAGAGTGTATTGATCATGTGCTATGGCAGTCTGTCCGCATGAGAGCAAATTTATTTGATATTCTTAAAGTAAGAGCCTTAAAACGTTGCTAAACATCTTACTCCATGTGTGCATTAGTGAAGTCAAGTGGTGCGACGCCCACAGAGCGACTAGAAAATCGATAATAAGCCGATACACCTCAAGGTGAAATCCAAAAAAAAAGTACATATTTTTAACATATTTATAGCTGGAGCAAAGAGAGTATTAAAAGCTTTAGAGCTTTAGTTTACGAATGTAAGCCTGAAGTTCAAGCATTTCTATATAAGCTAGGTTATGCAATGTGATTATAAATTAAATACTTTGAAATTTTTATTATAATTTATATTATAACTAGCCTAATCTGAATAAATCAAAAAAGGCTTTCCTACTATGGGGACTGATCAAAATAATTGTTTTTCCCAAATGAGGTAACATTTGACTGTCACTCGATAACTCGGGCAAACTAGGGTAATAAACAGATAATACTTCTAGATTCCTCCAGCTCTGTACAAATTTTGTACCTCCAAATCAGCAGTTGGTTGAGATTCTTTTCACTTTTAGTGGTTTGTTAATTTTTTTAGATTTTTATACTCGATACCGAAGGTAAAGAGTATATTGGTTTTGTGCAATGTCCGTCATGGTGTCTGTCCGTCTGTCCGTCCGTATGTATGCAAGTTTTTTCCACACCCTTCAATCTAGAGACTTGAAACTTTCCAATTCTCTTTATCTATGGGATAGTAAATTAAAGTGTCAAGATGGGGGCTCTACGATAACTGGGGGGCTGGCAAATCGATAAATTCGATAACTCAAAACCGATAAATCCACATATTTCGCACATCCTTATAGCTAGAAGTACCAAATTTGGTAAGAAGATAGCTACTAGCAACCCCCAAAAAACTACATCAAAAATTTTGGAGCCACGCCCCCCATTCCGCCCCCAGCCCCCCCCGCATTTTAAAGTCAAAAAAGCCTATATCTCCCACAGCTTTTGAGCTATAGTCACCATATTTGGTGCCAAGATAGGTGATGCCACGCCCACCAATACTGCCACAGCCGCCCCAATCCGCCCCAACGCTTCGCCAAAAACGGGAATGCGTGTATCTTCCAGAGTTGTGGAGCTAGAGCCTCCAAATTTGGTGGGAAGGTAGCTGGTAACGACCCAAAAATCTGCATCAAAGTTTTGGAGCCAAGCTCACCCATTCCGCCCCCCTTTCCATACCATTTACAAACTTTGAGCTAGAGTCACCAAATTTGGTATGAAGATAGCAATTGACATTTCACATAGATCTGCATCAAAAATTGGGATGCCACGCCCACTCATACCACCCCCAGCCCCCCTTTCCCCATTTTTTACAAACTTCGAGCTAGAGTTACCAAATTTGGTATGCAGATAGCAATTGACATTTCACAAAGATCTGCATCAAAAATTGGGATGCCACGCCCACCCATACCGCCCCCAGCCCCCCTTTCCCCACTACTTACGAATTTTAAGCTAGAGAAACGTACTTCAAATTTGATTAGGCGCGACGAAATGGTAAGTTCACTTTTTGACGTAGAATTCGTCTTACCTTTCGATAATGAGGGATGTAGCAATCCGAAAAAGTTGCTGTTGTGATATGAGAGTTTCACAAAATCGCTTATTGCTCATGAACTAATAGATCAATTTTCCTCAAATTAATTTCATTTTAAAGCCAAGACCTCAAACTTTTAATTAATATATATAAATATATGTATTGATTACACTTTCTATTAAAAAAATTGAACCAAAAACATGAATATTTTTGCTTCATTTCGAAGACCTTAAATTGCTCTAGCAATCTCATAAATTCATCAATTACGCTAATTTTTTGGATTATAAGTTGAGATGAGTTAAACAAACATTCCAACATTCAAATTTGATATACTCTTGCCAAATATATAACTTTTAAGGTAAAAAATCAGTGCAAAAATTATTACATTCTTTTTAATTGCAAATTGCTAAAAAAAAACTCCCTGATGAATTTTTTTAAATTTTTTTCTATATATAGAATAGACTTTATTTCCTTTCGTTTTATATGTATGCTGTCATGATTGATAACTTTTAAATGTTGAAATTTCATTAAAATATTTTAAATTTTTTTCGTATGTGTGTTTTATGAGTGTGAGCGAGTGCGATAGCTGATAGCATGCCATATGTACATGCTATCACTTGTTTCACTTGCACTTTGCGTCTCAGTTCAGCAAACAATCGATGGAACCACGGTTGCCACTTAAAAATTAAAGATAGAGCCAAAAAAAAAAATGTGTCAAATTCACCAACAAAAAACCAATTTTTTTTTTGCAATTCATTTTGAATTTAATTACATAAAAAATATTTTTTCACATACACTTATAGCTGTAACACGTCATAACTCAAAAGTTTTTCACATTTTCACTCTTAATAATGCGACAGCTACTCTAAAAATAATTTTCAAACTCATTTTCTGCTATCCACCGGTGGGTTTGTGATCGTGGTTTCACTGTTTTTTTGAGGGGACTCAGCGTTAGTTTCACTAATTTTTGTAAGGAACCTACACATTCGTGTGCATAGTAAACTTTTAAAGCACAAGCTATGATAATTAATTGTTAACTTACTTTTCCATTTTCTTTAACTATCATGAGATCGTCGCCGCCACCGGTGTTCAACGAGTTGACGATGGGATTATGCGACGATTGTTTACAGAATTGCTTTTTATTTTGGTATTTTGGTATTTGGCCGATGTATCAATAATTTTCAGTGCTATAAACGATACTAATTGTGTGCTGAGTAATGTATAAAATTATATTTTCTGAAGCCAATCATAAGAGAAAAAGAGCCAAATTGAAAAAAAACAAGTTGAAACGTTGCAGTCGGATGCAACCGACTGCGTTATACTCGTTAACAGTATTAAACCCGGTAAAAACGACCTGATTGCAAAGGGGTACGGATGCGGCAGGGATGTACACTGCCTTAAAGATTCTCCGATGTAGATGGTGATGCCACCAGCTATCTTCCTTCCAAATTTGGTGACTCTAGCTCAAAGTTTGTATAAGGTGGGGAAAGCGGGGCCTGGGGGCTGTATGGGTGGGTGTGGCATCCAAATTTTTGCTGCAGATCTATGTGGGATGTCAATTGCTATCTTCATACCAAATTTGGTAACTCTAACTCGATGTTTTTAAAAGTGGAGAAAGGGGGGCTGAGGGCGGTATGGGCGGGCGTGGCATCCAAATTTTTGCTGCATATTTATGTGGAATGTCAATTGCTATCTTCATAGCAAATTTGGTGACTCTAGCTCAAAGTTTTTAAATGGTGGGGACAGGTTGGTGGAATGGGTGGGCGTGGCTCCAAAACTTTGATGCAGATTTTTGGGGGTCGTTGCCAGCTATCTTCCTACCAAATTTGGTGGCTCTAGCTCCACAACTCTGGAAGATACACGAATTCCCGTTTTTGACGAAGCGTTGGAGCGGATGGGGGCGGCTAGGGGAGTATTGATGGACGGGGCATCCAAACTTTTGATGTAGTTTTTGGGGGGTCATCATTACCTATCTTGGCATCAAATTTGGTGGCTCTAGCTCAAAAACTGTGGGAGATATAGGCTATACTGATTTTAAAATTCGGGGGGGCTAGGGGCGGAATGAGTGGGCGTGGCTCCAAAACTTTGATGCAGATTTTAGGGGGTTATTGCCAGCTATCTTCCTACCAAATTTGGTGGCTCTAGCTCCGAAACTCTGGACGATACACGCATTCCCGTTTTTGACGAAGCGTTGGGGTGGATGGGGGCGGCTAGGGCATTATTGGTGGGCGGTATTGGTAGGCCTAGCATCCAAACTTTTAATGCAGTTTTTGGGGGGTCATCATCACCTATCTTGGCACCAAATTTGGTGACTATAGCTCAAAAATTTGGGAGATATAGGCTTTTTTTACTTTTAAATGCGGGGGGCTGTGGGCTGAATGGGTGGGCTCCAAAATTTTTGATGCAGTTTTTGGGATTGCTAGTAGATTTCTTCTTAACAAATTTGGTAGTTCTAGCTGTATCGTAGCTGTTATCGTAGAGCCCCAATCTTGACACTTTAATTTAGTATGCCATAGATAAAGAGAATTGGAAAGTTTCAAGTCGCTAGCTTGAAGGGTGTGGAAAAAAGTTGCGTTCATACAGACGGACAGACAGACAGACGGACAGACGGACAGATACCATGACGGACATTGCACAAAGCCAATATACTCATTACCTTCGGTAACGATTTTAAAAATTAACAGAAATTTGGCGATACTAACCTCAAAAAAACGAAGTTTACATTTTCTTGACGGTGCCAAATATTATATTTTTAAGTGTCAAAAAATATCTTGACAAACTGTATATAAATTTATGTTCTACCACTTTTTTTTATCTTTGACATTGAATAATATATGTATGTATATATACATCTTATGGTGTACCCAAGGTCTCAGCTAATATTCAACGGTATTTTAAAACTACAGTGCCCTGATTTGGGCGCCTTATGAAGAAACACGCCATTGTATGCCGAAATGCGGCCTATACCTCAGCAAAATTGATATTTGTGCACTATGTTTTCTTATATTTTACTCAGCCGATTTTTTACTTATATTTTTTTTAAATAGGAAAATGATACTGAAACTTAGCACGCACAATGATTTTTCAAATATTGTTTATTTTTATAGAAATTATTTTATTTAAAAATACACCTTCATAGAAAATTGATATTTGTGCATTTTTGAAATGGGAAATAAACTTATTAATTTTACTTTGATAAATGAATATGCATGAAATGCAACCTCCTTTGCATTTTCCGATCGGCGGGGCATCGAATTTACTAGGTTTTGTAAGGTTTTCTTGTCGACCATTGCCCATTTCTAGAAATAGACCACTTTTAAGTCCTTTAAGGACTCAAAATGCTTTCCGCTCTCATACACTTTTGCTGTTAGGATGCCCTAATGGTACTCAATTCGATTTATGTCCCGACTTATAGTTGCCACTGCAATAAAGGCATATTGAGTGAATTAAAAAATTACATCGTATGCTTTGCAACGTATAAAAGAGCGTTATCCTGTTAAAATATCCAGTTCTCATCATGGAACTCCTCCCTAAATGATATAAGTTCACCCTCAAGGAGTTTCCTATACATTTGGGCATTCATCCATTCCGGCAAACTGCTTTCCAATAGAGCTAATGCTGCTAATACGATCAGAGAGCCACAACCAAGGTTCCGTTCATGGCAAGTCTGCTGGGGAGGTCTTGGGTGCCGCCAGTACTTCTGGTTACCATCTGGGTCGTTTAAATTTAACTTATTTTCATCACTAAAAACCACCCAAAGCTCGAAGTTTGTTATAAGTGGGGAAAGGGGGGCTGGGGGCGGCATGGGTGGGCGTGGCTCCAAAATTTTTGATGCAGTTTTTTGGGGGTTGCTAATAGCTATCTTCTCACCAAATTTGGAAGTTCTAGCTGTGAGGATGTGCGAAATATACGGATTTATCGGTTTTCAGTTATCGAATTTATCGATTTGCTAGTCCCCCAGTTATCGTAGAACCTCCATATTAACTTTAATTTACTATTCCATAGATAAAGAGAACTAGAAAGTTTCAAGTTTCTAGCTTGAAGGGTGTGGAAAAAAGTTGCGTTCATACAGACGGACAGACGGACAGACATCATGACGGACATTGCACAAAGCCAATACTCTCTTTACCTTCGGTAACGAGTATAAAAATGCAATCAGGGAAAAACAGAGCCAGTTTTGGTGCCAAAACACCAATTGTGGCAACTATCGGGCAATCGATGGTTTATACTATCGCTGGCACTATCGAGGGCAGCAGCAGCATGGATGAATACAAAATACAGTACGACCTCGGTTAACGCAACCCTCGTTACACGCAACTCCTCGATTATTGCAACACCCAAATTCTTAACATTGTTGACTCTGTTAACGCAACTTTAAAAATGAAATTACCTCATTTAACGCAACTTCCTAAGGTAATCGTATGTTTAAGTTCGTTTTTACCACTTTTCTTTCGGGTTCTTTTTGTTTTTTTTAACATGCTTGCGAAAATGATAATATGGAGAAATCGTTGTACGCGTGGTTTCCAAAACAAAGAGAGCGTAATTTGCCTATTTCTAAAGAAATTGTAAAAAAGTACAGACCCCAATTTTAAATTTTTCAAAAAATAAATAAAACAATATGAAATTCTTGCTTTAAAGTTTAAACACAGTCTTATTCGATATAATTAAATTTATATTAAACAAGTGGAAACGTTGCAGTCGGACGCAACCGACTGCGGCATACTCGATACCAGTATTAAAACCGGTAAAAAGAGGCCTGATTGCAAAGGGGTACGGATGCGGCAGGGGTGTACGCTGCCTTAAAGATTCTCCGATGCAGATGGGGATGCCACCAGCTATATTCCTTCCAAATTTGGTGACTCTAGCTCAAAGTTTGTAAAATGTAGAGAAAGGGGGGGGGGGGGCTGAGGGCGGTATGGGTAGTTGTGGCATCAAAATTTTTGTTGCAGATCTTTGTGAAATGTCAATTGCTATCTTCATACCAAATTTCATGACTCTAGCACGAAATTTGTAATAAGTGGGGAAAGGGGGGCTGGGGCGGTATGGGTGGGCGAGGCATCCAAATTTTTGATGCAGATCTATGTGGAATGTCAATTGTTATCTTCATACCAAATTTGGTGACTCTAGCTCGAAGTTTGTAAAAAGTGGGGCAAGGGGGGCTGGGGGCGGTATGGGTGGGCGTGGCATCAAAATTTTAGATGCAGATCTTTGTGAAATATCAATTGCTATCTTCATACCAAATTTAGTGACTCTAGCTCAAAGTTTGTAAGTTTGTTGGGAAAGGGGGGCTGGGGGCGGTATGGGTGGGCGTGGCATCCAAATTTTTGCTGCAGATCTTCGTGGAATGTCAATTGCTATGTTCACACCAAATTTGGTGACTCTAGCTCGAAAATTGTAAAAATTGGGGTAAGGGGGGCGAAATGGAGGGCGTGGCTCCAAAACTTTGATGCAGATTTTTGGGGGCCGTTGCCAGGTATCTTCCTACCAAATTTGGTGGCTCTAGCTCCACAACTCTGGAAGATACACTCATTCCCGTTTTTGACGAAGCGTTGGGGTGGATGGGGGTGGCTAGGGCAGTATTGGTGGGCGTGGCATCCAAACTTTTGGTGCAGTTTTTAGGGAGTCATCATCACCTATCTTGGCACCAAATTTGGTGGCTATAGCTCAAAAACTGTGGGAGATATAGCCATTTCTGATTTCAAAATGCGGGGGGGCTGGGGGCGTAATGGGTGGGCGTGGCTCCAAAACTTTGATGCAGTTTTTTGGGGCTCGTTAACAGCTATCTTCCCACCAAATTTGGAGGCCATAGCTCCACAACTCTGGAAGATACACGCATTCCCGTTTTTGACGAAGCGTTGGGGTGGATGGGGGCGGCTAGGGCGGGATGGGGGGGCGTGGCTCCAAAATTTTTGATGCAGTTTTTTGGGGGTTGCTAATAGCTATCTTCTTACCAAATTTGGTACTTCTAGCTGTAAGGGTGTGCGAAATATGTGGATTTATTGGTATTGGGTTATCGAATTTATCGATTTGCCAGCCCCCCAGTTATCGTAGAACCCCCATCTTGACAATTTAATTTACTATCCCATAGATAAAGAGAATTGAAAAGTTTCAAGTCTCTAGCTTGAAGGGTGTGGAAAAAACTTGCATACATACGGACGGACAGACGGACAGACACCATGACGGACATTGCACAAAACCAATATACTCTTTACCTTCGGTATCGAGTATAAAAAGGTCTCGTGGCCACCCGAAAATTTCACCTCAGTTTTCGCAACCACCTCAGTTTTCGCAACTCGCCAAATTTTAATAGGTTGCGTTAACCGACGTCGTTTTGTATGTATATGACGGAGATTCAGGAGAATCGGTGTATTCTTTTTCATTCAGATCCATTTCTTATTATCTACTCCAGCACAGCAAGTCGCCTGCGTGTTTTTTCGCTTCTCACAATCGGCACTCGACTGACTGTACCGCAGTCGCGCTCTCGCTCATTCTCTTTTCCCTTTTCTTTCGTATATCGAAACCAACACCTTGATACAATCAACATTGATTGTATCATGCCATGCGCCATGCTCGCTATCGAATTCGAACGCAAGTCTCGCCTCGCGTCTCGCGCCAATGTAGATAGGCTTTCATTCGAGTTTTACTCGAATGATGCTCTCTTTCAATTATAGAATTCTCTCTCCGATTACATTAAATTCAACTCTGTCTTCTTTATTATCTATCGATATTTTCTTAACATTAACATAAACGCAGATATTTAAAGTAACATATTTAGTTTAACAGATCTGCGACATATACATACATATGGGCGGTCGAATAGCTCACAGCTTCAAGGGTTGGTAACATCCCCGATTAATTGTATTAAGCGCAGTGTTGTTGCCCAGTAGTGCTTCGGAGCAATCACTGAGAGAACCAGGAGGCCTCCTTTGCGAGGTATGGAGAACTCCCTATTACTCCCTATACTCGTGTGTAAATACACGTAAAGTCGACTAATAGCTTTTTACATTGCGTGTCATTGGAAGGGAGTAGTCCCACAATCTCCCAAAGGAGCAATAGAAGAGATCTCCTATAATCTCCCAAAGGAGCAATAGAAGATATCTCCTTTTGACCTCCTTATAGAGCAATAGAAGAGATCTCCTTTTAACCTCCCTGTAGAGCAATAGAAGAGATCTCCTATTCTGCGCGAAAAAAACAAAATTATAAAAATATTTAATAATTAAATGTTATTTTATTCAAATATTTTTTAATTTATAAGTTTTGCGATAGAAAGCAGCTTTTTTTTTATCTAAGACTTTTTATACTCGATACCGAAGGTAAAGAGTATATTGAGTTTGTGCAATGTCCGTCATGGTGTCTGTCCGTCTGTCCGTCTGTCCGTCTGTATGAACGCAACTTTTTTCCACACCCTTCAAGCTAGAGACTTGAAACTTTCCAAATCTCTTTATCTATGGGATAGTAAATTAAAGTGTCAAGATGGGGGTTCTACGATAACTGGGGGGCTGGCAAATCGATAAATTCGATAACTCAAAACCGATAAATCCACATATTTCGCACATCCTTACAGCTAGAAGTACCAAATTTAGTAAGAAGATAGCTAATAGCAACCCCCCAAAAAACTGCATCAAAAATTTTGGAGCCACGCCCCCCCATTCCGCCCCCAGCCCCCCGAATTTTAAAGTCAAAAAAGCCTATATCTCCCACAGTTTTTGAGCTATAGCCACCAAATTTGGTGCCAAGATAGGTGATGATGACCCCTCAAAAACTGCATCAAAAGATTGGATGCCACGCCCACCAATACCGCCCTAGCCACCCCCATGTGCCCCAACGCTTCGTCAAAAACGGAAATGCGTGTATCTTCCAAAGTTGTGGAGCTAGAGCCTCCAAATTTGGTGGGAAGATAGCTGGTAACGACCCCCAAAAAACTGCATGGAGCCATGCCTACCCACTCCGCCCCCAGCCCCCCCGCATTTTGAAATCAGAAATGGCTATATCTCCCACAGTTTTTGAGCTAGAGCCACCAAATTTGGTGCCAAGATAGGTGATGATGACCCCCTAAAAACTGCATCAAAAGTTTGGATTCCACGCCCACCAATACTGCCCTAGCCGCCCCCATCCACCCCAACGCTTCGTCAAAAACGGGAATGAATGTATCTTCCAGAGTTGTGGAGCTAGAGCCACCAAATTTGATAAGAAGATAGCTGGCAACGACCCCCAAAAATCTGCATCAAAGTTTTGGAGCCACGCCCTCCATTTCGCCCCCTTTCCCCACTTTTTACAATTTTCGAGCTAGAGTCACCAAATTTGGTATGAAGATAGCAATTGACATTTCAGAAAGATCTGCATCAAAAATTTGGATTCCACACCCACCCATACCGCCCCCAGCCCCCCTTTCCCCACTTATTACAAATTTCGAGCTAGAGTCACCAAATTTGGTGTGAAGATAGCAATTGACATTTTACAAAGATCTGCATCAAAAATTTGGATTCCACGCCCACCCATACCGCCCCCAGCCCCCCTTTCCCCACTTATTACAAATTTCGAGCTAGAGTCACCAAATTTGGTATGAAGATAGCAATTGACATTTCACAAAGATCTGCATCAAAAATTTGGATTCCACGCCCACCCAAACCGCCCCCAGCCCCCCTTTCCCCACCTTTTACAAATTTTGAGCTAGAGTCACCAAATTTGGTATGAAGATAGCAATTGACATTTCAGAAAGATCTGCATCAAAAATTTGGATTCCACACCCACCCATACCGCCCCCAGCCCCCCTTTCCCCACTTATTACAAATTTCGAGCTAGAGTCACCAAATTTGGTGTGAAGATAGCAATTGACATTTTACAAAGATCTGCATCAAAAATTTGGATTCCACGCCCACCCATACCGCCCCCAGCCCCCCTTTCCCCACTTATTACAAATTTCGAGCTAGAGTCACCAAATTTGGTATGAAGATAGCAATTGACATTTCACAAAGATTTGCAACAAAAATTTGGATGCCACAACTACCCATACCGCCCCCAGCCCCCCTCCCCTATCCCTACATTTTACAAACTTTGAGCTAGAGTCACCAAATTTGGAAGGAATATAGCTGGTGGCATCCCCATCTGCATCGGAGAATCTTTAAGGCAGCGTACACCCCTGCCGCATCCGTACCCCTTTGCAATCAGGCCTCTTTTTTACCGGTTTTAATACTGGTATCGAGTATGCCGCAGTCGGTTGCGTCCGACTGCAACGTTTCCACTTGTTTTTAATATAACGTCTTCCTTGAAGATTTCGTCTATTATTGTTGGTATATTTTTATTTGAAAATGTTTGTTTCAAATAGCATAACTGAAAAGAAATAAGATTCATTGCATCTATTGTAAAGTAAACATATTTATTCATAAACTGCTTACAATGTCTGATTCCGGCTTAGAGACAATCATCGTCATTTACTGTGCGAAATGGAAAGAGCTTCAAATCGTGAGCAATTATTGGTTTAATGTACTCTGCAACACTTTCCAAATGCATATTTTGTTTCGCAACCAGGTCCATTAAAAATCTATTTTGCTCTTCCAATTTTGTGAGCTTGGTCAGGATCTCCACATTTTCGGACGCTTGAAAGCTGACTGTTGAAGAAAATTAAATATATGATAATAAATAACACAGTACAGGAAAAATTTAAATATTTTATATATTACCATTTGGAAGTAGAAATGCGTCTTCTATAGGAATCTAATTTTTTTTACAAGGCGTTTGAAATGCCTTTTTGAATAAAAATTATCACACATATTACTTTTAAGTTTAAATGATGCACTCTGTTCAAAAACCACACTTCAATTGACAATTTTATTGAAGCACAAGAAGCATGAGCAGCCAAACGAAGAAACAAACAAGAAGAAATAACGGCATTAAACAGTTAAAAAAATATTCAAATCTCTCTTATACCTCCAAAGTGAGCAATAAAGGAGATTTGTCAGAATTTATTTTCTTAAGAAAGAAATTACGTAGATAATTTTTAACAAATCTCTCTTATTGCTCGCTTCGGAGGAATGAAGGAGAAAAATATTAACAAATCTCCCTTATTGCTCCGAAAAAAAACATAGGCGAGTAATCACTCATTCCTCCTGTAGGGAGATCTCGCTTTAAGTACTACTGGGTGTGTTCTGTTCTTCAGGACCACACCTGCAGTCAATACAGGCTTCGAGCCTCAAACACACAAACAAACAAGTATGTATGTTTTCAAAGAATAAAAATTTAATAAAATGCCTCCTAAAAAGCGCAAATATTTACAAAATATTTGCAAAATAAAAAGAAAAGAGCGTGCGTACTATTAGTGATGTAAACAATAAGTGTGAGCGAGTGCGATAGCGGATAGCATGTGCATATTGTTTTGTTTTATATGTTTAATATATTTAAATTTCAAATCATATAAATACTATGTTTACTTTCATAATTTTTGTTGCACAAGGACAGACTTATTCTACGGTTAACCTATACGCCCGAGTGATCTCACACAGGCTGAAAATTCTTTTGTTTTTGTGTGGTAGTGTACTTTGCAAAGATCTAAGAGATTGACTTTGATACCGATGAAATGAAAAGATAGTACAAATATCTGATTGTGACCATTTTGGAAAATTCAAACGAAATTAGCTTTGTTTCCGCCAGGCAATCAAAAATAATTCATATTTAACGATAAAATAATCTGTCTTACATATATTCAATCTCGTCGGAATTCTTTAGAAACTTGATTTTATTGCTTAATCACAAACAATTTCATTTGCCTAAATATTCCTTAGTCATAATTTACATTGAAAGGATCTTCAACCTGAACACAGAATACTTTTCCTTCACAAGCCATAATCATTACAGAAAGGCTGATAGTGTGCTGTGCTGCGCACTTAATACATACATTAATACATAATAAAGTGTGCACTATTGAGAGGTGTCTGGCATTTGTCTAATAATGAAACTCTAATCTTGAGGCTGAGTGCATACCGGAGCCAGCTAAACTTTTGATGTGTAAAGGCCTTTATGCAGATGCCCGTACAGCGCCAGTACCGTAAAAACTTCATATAAAAAAAACAGTCTCGTACAGCGGCAGTACCGTACTAACATTTTTCGGTATACAGTTCTGTTCGCTACTGGCCGTACGGTAGTGTATTTACGGCCGTAAAAAGTGCAACAACATGTCGGGCATGTTTCGGAAAATACTTATTGTTTTGGCAGTCAATGCTGCGCAAGAAGAAATAAATAAAAATATATTATTTAATTAATAAGATACAATTTAAATAACATACAAACTGGATTGTACTGCCAGTGATCTATTACAGGGTTTATATCTGTAAGGTGAATTTGATTTGAGTCTTTTAAGTGGTTTCGGTTATATTTAGCATAATCTTTGGTAATCTCCGCTCTGTCCATCAAATATGGGTTCACAAAAATGCTTTTTGGTTTTGCAGCCTGCCTTTTTTTAACAACCGCCAGCAGCAGGGCGTTAGTTGTACTCAAACACAAAAGTAGCGCGCTTTGGTCGTGAATCATTATTTTGAATTCAAGTGTACAAAACACAGCTGCATTTCCTGCATAAACGCGTCGATCTCAGAGACTACAAGAGCATGAGACTTCAGATTTTGAATATAAGTTCTCCTATACCATAATCAGATCAAGTTTGTTTCAAATTATAACTATTCTGGTTTTCGATATACACATGTGATCGATTACAAAAAAAATATCGAATTTGAAAAATGTAAAAATGGGTATTGAAATAATGAGTAACGATAGAACATTTCTGAAAATTGCGTCCAAATCGGTTAAGAAACACCGGAGATATCAAATTTAATCAATTTAAGTTAAGACCAAAGTCTTATGTAAATTGAATATATTTATTGCAACTGGGTTCAGGGTATCTTCTAGTCGGGCTCTGCCGACATTTTTAGCGTGGTGCTCGGCTAAATAACTTATTAATGGGACTAGAGAAACGCAGAACCAGGCTCTAAGAAAAACAAAGACAGGATTTGTGCTTAAATTGAGTTTGCTTGTGTGTGTCCAAGGTAGAGATGGGCGTCGGGATCGGGATTTTCGGGAATCCCGCGGGTCCCGAAAAAATGATCGGGATTGGGAGGGATGGGAACGATTTTAAAAAAATCCGGGAAAGTCGGGATAAGTGGTCGATCCCGAAATTCCCACGAATTCCCCGAATTCCCGAAATTCCCAAAATCAGTCGGGGCCCAAACAAAATGTACTCGATAATATTTCTGTATTTATCGAAATTACCCACCGATTGCATTTTTGGTGACACGATATATCGCAAGTGCAATAAATGGGAGCATTTAGATGTATTTTCACTATTACGAAATTCGTTCACTCTTTTCCAATAATTGGTGCAGCTATGGCAACGCGTGTTGAAATTTTGCAATTAATTGCCAAAAAAAAGTGCAAAAATTTCATATTTAAATTCTTCCTCAAAAGCTTATGTGTGGGAACACTTCAACATTATTATTTATCACATAGATTTTCGGAGTTCTGTGCACCGCAACCCGAAAAGGAAGACGACATCGATGAAAAAATTAATAATTATATTAAGCATAATAGATTTTAAAAAAATTACAATATTTTAACATTTTGGCAACAATACAATGATTTGCCATTGTTGCAAGTGCTCTCCAGGCAAGTGCTCAACGTTCCAACGTCTTCTGCCACCAGCGAAAGGGTTTTTTCTACTTCCAATAGAATTTTGGAAGAGAGAACTTGATTAATTGGAAATAGATTAATTGGGATAGACAAAAAATTTTTCGGGAAAATCGGGATGGGAAAAGCGAATTTTATTTCGGGACGGGATGGGATGGGAAGCTATTTCTTTCCCGATCCCATCTCTAGTTCAAGGGTCTGCAAAATTTGTAAAGTTACGCTGACTGCGGGAACGCACGCCTTAGGATTCGTCCCCATTTTTCACACTGACCCTTCATCCTGTGATTTTTTGCAGCTGGATCTTATCTGAGGCTGTATCTTTATCTCACTATTAGAGTGTGTATGTATGTATATATCGCTGACGTGAATTTAGTGTGTTGTAATTATTTGCAATAACATAGATATATACATATGTAAATATATTTACAATAACATCAACAGCCACACTGGCTTACAGAATGTGTGTCTACATGTGTGTGTCTTAGGGTGCATATAAAGACATCGAGTTGAACCACTGCTGCCTCGTCCTTGGCTCTTGGTTTTTATTGCGTTTTGATTTGTTTATTTCGGCAGCTTCAATTAAGGATCAGCCAATAAAGAAGTTTCATGTCAAGTTTGTACTCTTACTACATGAATTTGTCATAAAATCTGTAACTTACGGATTTCCGACTGGTTTTTTAACGCTTTGTTCGCGCAAACACAATTTCTTATATTCATTCTAAATTATTTTTTTACATGTGTAACGCATAGAAGGTGTCATCCAAGATTACATTAAGTATATAAATTCTAGATCAGCATCGCAAGCTGAGTTTGTTTCTATGCAAACAAGTCTCTCCATATTCTGAGGTTTCGAGCTGAAACTTTTGGCAAGGTCTTAATAGTGCTGTCAAAACTGGCTAGATCATGCATTCATATAATTTATATACAAATGCATGTTGTGTGTGTTTTTAATTTTTGACGTGCCGAAGATAGCTACTAATTGTATTTAGTCGTATATTATAACTTCGCTTTCATTGTGTGTATACAATGTTACTGTGTGTTAACTATTTAATTTTTTTCTATTATAAATTTTATAACTTTCATATATAGAGACAAAAAATGCAAAGTAAATTATAAATTTTTATTTTATTCAGATTTATATAATCTTATACATAAAATTCTCGTGTCACGGGGTGCGTAATTGAACTCCTCCGAAACGGCTCGACCGATTTTTATGAAATCTTGTATGCGTATTCAGTAGGTCTGAGAATCGGCTCACATCTATTTGTCACCACCCTAAATGTTAAGGGTGGTCCACCAAAAATTTTTTTGTTTATTTATAGGAAAAAGTGGCGCTCAACTGTATTAATTGTAGTATACTATAAGTTTCATGTATAGTTCTATCAACCAATAAGTTATTTTACCAGATGTCTCCCGTTGCCACTGCTTAACCAGCATAAATTAATTAAGATAAATCAATAACAGTAGGCAATTCACAATATATATCGTGAAAGCAAAGTGTAGTTAGAAGTTCTTACATTCAGTCTAGCCAGTTAATTGTGAGTGGAACTAAAATAAATTTCAAAAATTGTCGAAAACTGATTTTTTAACCTTCAATCTTAAAATTTAAATCCGTACGAAAATATAACTCTAGCTTTAAAATGACGTCTTTGGTGCAACGAATATTGTAAGGAATATTCAAGGCTCAAAACTCTAAATACATGTTTGTTTTTGGGTGCAGCAAAGCGCACCGAGTAAGCTTGTTATTTATATAAATGTAACATATTAATTTAAATCTCACTTATTATTGAATCAATGTGATTGATATTTTATTTTCAACTCAATAATACCATATATAATTTTAACACTTCTCATCTTAAAATAAAGTACGCTCCACATTTACATTAAAAATGGGACATCTTTCCTCCGGTTACTTAACGAGAGGGCCACGTTCGATTCTCCAGCGCAGGCCATCATGTTTCGTATTCAGTGAGTTTAAGTAATTTAATTTTTATACTTAATGAAGCATTTGTAATAATTTAAATTATATTTCAAGCATTTCTAGTAAACGCATGCCATGAAAGAAATATATAAATATCAAGAATGTCATACTTGTTGGAAGGTCCCAGATGTTAAAAAATAAATACAATAAAGTATTTGTATTGTAATGTGGACTCATGAAAATATAAATATTTATTTTTCAAGAGTATTCCGATTTTCACAAAATATATGGGTACCAAAACTACATTTTACTGACTATTCAATCTTCGGCAAACGCAACTCAAAAAATATACATATGTACATATTATTGTTCTGTGATATTCTATTGTTGTCGATTGCGGTTCGCATTAGTCCACCCCATAAAACGTCTCGTGTGCTGCATTTTATCTGGCTTTCAATATGTCAACTTTGGCTGCTCCTTTACGGGCACTCTTTGTGGAACAAATTAGATTGTCAACATTGTCCTCTTTTGTTGCGTGGCGCATTTATTTAGATTTTATATTCATTTTCGTTTGGCGAATTAGGTGGCTATTGAATACGGATTCACTATATTTTTATTAACAGCAATCAGGGTTGGCTCGTTACGTTCATTTGTCAACATTTGTCCGCCTTCATTTCAGTGCCTTGAGTGCATTTATTTAGGTAGTCAATTTTGCGCAAATTTCCAAAACAAAACAAGTGGAAACGTTGCAGTCGGACGCAACCGACTGCGGCATACTCGATACCAGTATTAAAACCGGTAAAAAGAGGCCTGATTGCAAAGGGGTACGGATGCGGCAGGGGTGTACGATGCTTTCAAGATTCTGATGCAGATGGGGTGCCACATTGCTATCTTCCTTCCAAATTTGGTGACTCAAGCTCGAAAGTTTGTTTAAGGTGGGAAAAGGAGGGCGGGGGGATTGGGTGGGTGTGGCATCCAAATTTTCTGTAGATCTTGTGAAATGTCAATTGCTATTTTCATACCAAATTTGACCAGCTCGAAATTGTAAAAAGATGGGAAAGGCAGGCTGGGGGTGGTATGGGTGGGTGTGGCATCCAAATTTTTGCTGCAGATCTTTGTGAAATATCAATTGCTATCTTCATACCAAATTTGATGACTCAAGCTCGAAATTTGTAAGTTTGTTGGAAAAGGGGGGCTGGGGGTGGTATGGGTGGGCGTGGCATCCAAATTTGTGATGCAGATCTTTGTGGAATGTCAATTGCTATCTTCATACCAAATTTGGTGACTCTAGTTCGAAAATTGTAAAAAGTGGGGAAAGGGGGGCTGGGGGCGGTATGGGTGGGCGAGGCTCAAATTTTAATGCGTCATTGTGGAAGTCAATTGCATTTCAACCAAATTTGGTGACTCTAGCTCAAAGTTTGTAAAAAGTGGGGAAAGGGGGTTGGGCGTGGCTCCAAAACTTTGATGCAGTTTTTTGGGGGTCGTGCCAGCTATCTTCCCACCAAATTTGGAGGCTCTAGCTCTACAACTCTGGAAGAAACACGCTTTCCCGTTTTTGACGAAGCGTTGGGGCGGATGGGGGCGGCTAGGGCAGTATCGGTGGGCGTGGCATCCAAACTTTTGATGCAGTTTTTGGGGGTCATCATCACCTATCATCACCTTGGCACCAAATTTGGTGGCTATAGCTCAAAAATTGTGGGAGATATAGGCTTTTTTGACTTAAAAATGTGGGGGGGGCTGGGGGCGGAAAGGGAGGGCCTGGCTCCAAAGTTTTTGATTCATTTTTTGGGGGTTGCTAGTAGCTATCTTCTTACCAAATTTGGTAGTTCTAGCTGTAAGGATGTGCGAAATATGTGGATTTATCGGTTTTGAGTTATCGAATTTATCGATTTGCCAGCCCCCCAGTTATCGTAGAACCCCCAACTTGACACTTTAATTTACTATCCCATAGATAAAGAGAATTGGAAAGTATCAAGTCTCTAGCTTGAAGGGTGTGGAAAAAAATTGGACACATACAGACGGTCAGACGGACGGACACCATGACGGACATTGCACAAACCCAATATACTCTTTACCTTCGGTATCGAGTATAAACATTTTAATATTCTTGCTAAAATACATTTTTTTTTTTCTCTAACACCAAAGGTGTTTTGTTTTTGTGCAATTTCCGTCTTACTATAAGTCCGTCTGGATAGACCCAACTTCTTTCGACATTTTGAAAGACATAGTGCCACAATACGCCCACTGGGGGCTATCGAATAAATCGATAGCTGAAAATAGATGGAGCCATATATTTCCCACTAGCTTACATCTAAAGTATCTATATTTGGTGAGAAAAGCTTGTGATGTCCCAAAAAAAAAAACTGCCGCGTCTATACCGATCCATTTTCGATGATTTCAAAATGTGGTGGGAAGTGATGTTATCCTAGCCCAACACTACAAAGCTTAAAATTTGACCCAGTTACTTTCAGGAAACTTGTCTATGGTGTGGTCGTTATTTTCAGTGGCACGTTTGAGAAGACTAGCGCTGAAGCGCAAATTTTTAAATTTTGGTAACCCACAAGCGCTCGTAACTTAAAGTGAATGACTTTGCCATACAATGGGAACTCGGTTCAAAACCCCTCAGAGCAAGTGTCGCCTTACTCTGTAATTTACACACGTTTTGTAGCCAATTGCAATTGCAAATTGAAAGCCAAAGCCAAAAATTGCTTTATAAATGCAAAACACAACAAAAGCCGCGCAAACGAAGCTGAGGAAGCAGAGTCCAACAGATTGACCCGACTTTAACGGTGGCCAAACATAAATCCTTGTGAGCAGCGGTCGCAAGTCATGTGGTTTTTCAGATCGGGACAATACGAAAAATGGTCCCAGGAATGGTAATGGACCAGGCGATGGAGTAACAGAAGGACGGGGAGAAGCCGAAGACTTTTTTGCCACAATTTCCGTTTTCCGGCTTTAGCTCAGATGCAGTTTTTACTCGCACTTTGTGTTTGCATATTGCTGACTGGGGATCCTGTAAGCAGTTGCAACTACAATAACAGCAAAGATGTTGAGTTAACATTTTGCGGTTATTCCCGCAACCATTTTTCACCCTGTTTACCCTTTCTTTCCCAGGCAATGTGTCTGACAACCGCAACACATGCATAAATTATTATTTTCTCGTCATTCGCTGCCAAATGTTGCAACAACATTTTAAAAATTGCTTACATAAGAGGCTTGTTCATTTTGCAATTGTGACAGCGAGTATATTGCTTTTGTGCAACGTCCGAACCACCTGAGCAACGCAAAGTCAGGTTAAATAACCAATGTGATTGTACCTAGCAACGCTAAACTGTAAATCATTTCCAAACGTTCGAAAATGCTATAAATACATTTTGCATTTACGTTTGTGAACTTTGTACCAAACTTTGCTATCCTAATGAACTGCATAAACAACTTTACTGCTCTGGAGCATTAAGATATCTACCTATAGAATTATCTTCAGAAACAAAGCTAGTTTTATGTTCCCGCTGACTTCAATTGACTTCAGGAGGGGTCAATAAGCAAATTATAGCATAGAACATTACTTATTTTATTTCTAAGAGTATACAAAATCCGCGCTTTTGTTGACCCATTCTCGCATTTTTTGTTTTTGCTGCTGGACAGTGCATCTGTAAGTCATCGTTTTCCATGCGAATGACAGTTGGAAGTAGTTCGGTTGGTGCTCGTCGTCGTTGCTGATTTTACTGAATTTTTTTATTTCTTTCTCTTTATCACGCCCACGCGGTTCCCAAAAATATAGTTGCACGCTTTTGTTTTGAATTTCTTTTACACTTACACTCACACACATACACATATGCACTTATGTTGGTATGTATGTATATATACATTTCGCTTTGCGGTTCTTATCAGATGCATCGAACAGGAGACGCCAAAATTATTCCTCCATCATCCGCGTCCCGGTCCACTAAGTTGCTTTAATTGGAGTCTTTAGTGTTATTTATATAAATGTTTGTCATTTCTCTTCTTTCGGCCCTATATTTATTTTTGGTTTAGATTGTAAGCGTCATGTGATATATTGGCTTTTAATATTCTGATACAGAAGGTAAAAGGATTATCGGTTTTGTGCAATCTGTACAATTTTTAAGCTAGAGACTTAAAACATTGCCAAAATCTTGATACATGTCAGACAGTCAAACTATTTACCATAGGTTTTAATGCTGACATCAGAATGTTTGAGAGACATATGTCAAGAAACACCTTACACACTAAAATATAAAGGTAAAGAGTATATTGGGTTTGTGCAATGTCCGTCATGGTGTCTTTCCGTCTGTCCATCAGTCCGTCTGTATGAACAAATCTTTTTTTGAATCTCTTCAAGCTAAAGACTTGAAAATTTGCAAATATCTTTATCAATGTCCGAGAAAGATGAAGCGCCAAGGTTGGGCTTCATCGCCTACTGGGGGGTTGGCAAATCGATAAATTCGCTAACTCAAAATCACTTATTCCTTATATCTCTCACACCCTTACAGTTAGACTTACCAAATTTGGTAGGAAGATAGCTACTGATATCCCCAAAGAAACATTATCAAAAATTTCGGAGCCACGCCCACCGACTCCACCCCAGCTCCCCCGAAGTTTGAAATCAGAAACGCCTATATCTTTCAGAGTTTTTCAGCTATAGCCACCGAATTTGGTGCCAAGATAGGTGATGACGTCCCCAAAAAAGTGCATCAAAACTATAGATGCCACGCCCACCCATAACGCCCTTTTTGTCTCATGCAGACGCTCATAGAAACAAACTGTGCAATTTGTGTGAGCGAGCGCGAAAGCGGATAGAATGTGCAGGTGGCTTTGTTCTTAAAAGTACATTCTTGTACATATTGCTGATAAGAATGAAGATGAGTACGAGCAGAACGTCAAATGCACAGTGGAACAACTGCATGATAACTGCAAAGATATAAAATGCAAAAGCTTTCGAGTTTATTAAGGGAGGTCGTTACCAGTTATCTTCATAGCAAATTTGGTACACACATTCAAGTTTTTAACGAAGCGTTGGTCGGTTGGGGGCGGCTAGGGCACTATGGGTGGGCGTGGCTTTTTTTGGGGGTGTTCACCGCCTTTCTTGGCACCAAATTTGACATTATCTTCGGTATCGAGTATAACAATAAGTATGTTGTTTATAGATATTAAAGAAGTATTAGTAGAGGGGGAGGGGTAGCCATACTTATTTAGAAAAATATTTGCCGCGGCCTGCTACCCTTACCGACCACCACAATCATAGAATCAATGGGCATTAATGTACTTAGCTCCACGGGGTATCCAAATACAGTCTATTGCTGCTACTTTTATGGCGATCGAACCAGCCCTGAAAGTAAACAGAGCTGTGCCAACGACTTATGGCTACTCACCCATGGCTTTAGAAATTATCTAGTAGGAGTTAACTTAAACATTTGTTTTTTGGCCTGTTACCGTGCCAATACATGGGGACTAATCTTGCACGATCTTATGTCGTCAAGTGGTATTGATAGTCGCAAAATAGTCGAAATGCGCCCTCCAACCTGGAACTGTCTTAAGCCCACTGTCTTGAATGTTATTCTAACACCAAAGCAATAAATGACTAAGGATCACATCATCTACCAGTGCGTACTTTACTCCATTCAGCTCCTAATTTAGTCATTCCATATCCTTGTTATTAACAAACTCCTATCAATAACCCAAATAATATAATGAATTTGATTAATAATAAAGAAGGCAGCATTCCAAAAAAACAGGTTCAACACTCCTGCAAACCTCTTCCTCAAAGTATTATATCGGTTATTAAATGCAGAAATCGTCATCGTCGAAAATGACTGAGATACAGAAATAGAGCCGACCTTGTCCTCGTTAGATGGCTTAGTCAAACTATCAACAGTAAGATGTTCACTCTCAGAAATGAAAGTTGGAACAATCTCCTAGCTTCTATGAGAAAAAAAAAACTCCACTCCCTTCTAGATCTTAACAAAAGTGATAAGCATACCGACTTTAAGGCACAATTCAAGACATTTCACCACATTTGATCAAAAAATGGAAATATAAGCGGAAACATTTAAAATAAATCAATCTTACCTCAGTGACAAAGTGACAGAAGCTGAAGTCACTAATGTCGTGCACGAGGTAAATTCATCAATTCCACAAGAATCATACCCAACAATCTTTTCGAAAATCATCAGTTCACCATCATTAGTTTTACATGGTAAAGAAAATCTATGTTTCAAAGCCCTCCCTCGCAGAGAAAATAAGTACTTAATGGAAATATGCTCATTTCCGGCTCCTTGGAAACTTTCAAAAGTAATCCCTTTAAGGAAACCAAATAAGCCTGCCAAAAGCAAGATTATCGGTGTTTACAGACGATAAAAAGGTCCTTCCTTCAGAACAGTTTATGTTTCGCCACGAACATAGTACACTGCACCCCTTAACAAGAAAACAAAAATAGTCGAAACCAATTTCGCCAGGTCTGCTGGGTGGAATGGGTATGCATGGCTCCAAAATTTTTGATGAGTTTTTTTGAGGGATGCCAGTTGCTATCTTTTTACCAAATTTGGTAACTCTAACAGTAAGTGTCTGGGAAATATAAGCATTAAACGATTTTGACTTATCGAACTTACCGATTTGCCAGCCCCCCCAGCAGGTGTAGAACCCCAATCTTGACACTTTATCTGTCCCGGACATAGATAAAGATATTTGCAATGTATGAAGTCTCTAGCTTGAAGGGTGTCGAAAAAAGTTGTGATTATACAGACGGACAGACACAATAGCCGACATTGCACGAACCCAATATACTCTTTACGTTGGGTATCGAATGCAAAAATAAATCTAGTTACAGATAGAATAGCCCAACTATATTTAAGCTTGTATAATAGCCATATTTTTCAACATATCCACACAATAATTATGTATGTAACGCATCTTTATGTAAAATGTATTTCTTTTTCGTATGAAATTGTTGTCCCCAAACCGTCATCCTAAACAAGTGGAAAAGTTGCAGTCGGACGCAACCGGATGGGGGCGGTATGGGTGGGTGTGGCATCCAAATTTTTTATGCAGATCTCAAAAACTGTGCAAGTTATAAGCGTTTCTGATTAAAAATTGCGGGTGGGAGGGGGTACAGAAGCGGAATCAGTGGGCGTGGCTCCAAAATAGGTGGATTTATCGATTTTGAGTTATCGAATTTATCGATTTGCGAGCCCCCCAGAAGGTGTAGAGCCCCAGTCTTGAAATTCCTTCAAAATTTGGTGACTCTAGCTCAAAGTTTGTATAAGACGTGGGAACCGAAGCTGGGGGCGGTATGGATGGGCGTAGCATACAAATTTATGATACAGATCTTTGGGGGTCGTAACCAGTTATCTTCATACCAAATATGAGGCACCATCTTGGCACCAATTTTGTGGCTCTAGCTCAAAAACTGTGAAAGTTATAAGCATTTCTGATTTTAAACTGCGGGGGCTGGGGCGGAATTAGTGGGCGTGGCTCCAAAATTTTTGATGCAGTATTTTGGGGAAACTAGTAGCCTTACCAAAATCGGTAAATCTTGTTGTAAGGATGTGGGTTATATGTGGACTTATCGATTTTCAGTTATCGAACTTATCGATTTCCCAGCCCCCCAGTAGGCGTAGAAACCCAATCTTTACTCTTTTTCTGTCCTGGCAATAGATAAAGATATTTGCAAAGTTTTAAGTCTTTAGCTTGAGGGGTGTTTAAAAACACGGACAGACACCGCACAGTTTGGCCTTTGCTCATTTTACATTTCAAAAATCATAACTTCTAAACTAATGAAGCGATTTGAAAAAAGCAATTCATAGAAAATTTCTCAAGCTTTAAAATGAATGTTGGTCAAGAGTGCTAGGTATCCGTTGAGCTGAAATATTCAAGGTCAAAGTCAATAAATATTTTCGAGAATACTTTACCTGTAAAATTCCAATTAAAAACGTTTGTTTGTAATCATAACTGAAAAATTTGTATAATTTAATGACTATGTCACATTTTTGGGTGTTTTAATTTGATTTTCCAACTTAAATACATAAAATTTAAGTTCTTAGTTTTGGGTGATTTTTTGAGGTTAATTTTTAATACATATATGCTATTGATAGCTGATTTTCAACAAAATAATCATCAACATTAAGGCTAGTAAGGTTTATATCTAAGAAACTTAACATTTTGGAACTAAAGTTGCTATCTTTCAAATCCTTTCGTGATCGCAAATGTCTCAGCGATGCAAGAAGTGGATCCGATGAGGCTGCCAGCATGTTAAAAGGGTCTCCATTTTGTCGAGCCCGAGAAATTTTGCACGTATTAGTGTATCTGAACCTTTTGTAGTCCTTGTTTTTACATTCCTGTACTTCTTCGGACAGCTCTCCAATAGGAAAGCACTGATATTCTATTAAGTTCTTTCCATGAGCCAAAATCCTATGTACGGTGGGGTAAGTCTTTTCTGAGGATACAACTCAGTCAAAAGTTGGGCTGTTTTGATGCGTATTCGCCAAAAGTTGCACCATTTATCATATCTTTGTAGTTTATAACATTTAGGATAACAGCCAACCTTTTAATGATCTCGTGATTAACACCTGTTATCAAAGATGTAATTTCATCATTTAAAAAAAATTTCCTTTCTTCCGTTTCCGTTTCTCCTGGCCGTGGAAGTGTGTACGCGAGCTTCAAAATAAATTCCATACACTTTATTTTGCATTGCAATGGAGAAATTCCATATTCGTCGCAGTTATCCTCACCCGTTAAGTCGTCTAAGCTGTAAAAGTTTTTTTTCAAATTGCACTTAAGACTTTACCATCAATCATTGTCAGGAAGAATTCAAACTTAACCATGAATGTTTTCCCACTCTTGGTTTGAAAAACAGTAGGTTGGCTTATTTGATTTTGTATGTCGCTTACAGTTGATTTAATCAATGCAGAGGACTCCTTCGCATATTTGGAGTAAATAGGGCGACAATAATGAATCGATGATGGTCGAAGATTTCTCCAATGTTCAGAAGTTTCACTCTTTAGGCATAAGGGAACTACAGAAGCTCTAAACATATATTCATCAGAAATAGTTTCGTCATCTGTGTTTATAATTTGTTTGTATACGCTTTGTCCAGATGATACATCACATCCCCACTTATTGAGTAGAGTCAGATTTTCAGGTAGAAAGAGAGAGATCTCAGTTTGAGTGTGATTGACGTGTTTTACTTAAGCTCCGAACAACTTATTAATTTTGCGCCGTTTATCAGGCTTTTTATTTATTTTTTGCAGTCTACTGTTCGTAAAACATAGGCTTACCTAAGCTGTGCAAAGTGCTTCTTGTTGTGCGTCGTTTAATTTGCTAATTATTATATTTTAACAATTGCGGCGTCAGTTCTGTGTGGTTGTTAGTGTCTGTTTTTGTTATTCTGCAATTCTGCCGCTTATTCGTGCACTCATTTGTTTGTGTGTTTGTTCGCTGCGTTTACTCTTGTTTGTGTGTTTATTCGCTGCGCATACTTTTGTTTGTGTGTTTGTTTCGTTTAAGCGTTATCTGCCTTGCTTGTCGTGCTTTAATACATTTTTGTTGTTGCTTATCGCTCCAAACAAGAAGTATTTGTGTTACGATTCCTCTTAATTTGTGCGATTGCTCTTAGATTTTCTGTGCGCCGTTTTGTCCGTTCTGTGCTCTTGCAACCTATTTTCGTTAGTTTGACCCCAGTGGTAAATATGTCGTGCTGCAAAAAGTCTTGTACATTTAAGCAGTCTGACGATTCTGCACGGCCTCAATTTGTTCATTGCTGGTTGTGTGAGAATTTTATGCATGCTAAATGTGCAGGTCTTACTGGGCGTGAGTGTGACAAGATCACTGCTGTAGCCAAGCCCGGCTGTGGTGGTGTGCGTTGGTCATGCCCTATGTGCATTGATAAGCAAATTGATTTCTCTAGATTGTATAACTCTGTGAGAAATCAGTTTTCAAAACTAAAAAAGACGGCAAGCATGCTAGTGACTGACATTGATTCGAGTTTGGAATTTCTCAATAATTTTAAATTTGAGTCATTGTCTACTCGCCGGTTGGAGTCTGAATTTTTGAATGTTCCGTTAATGTTTGCCCCTTCACCATCGTCGCTTTCACCCGTGCCTAGTAACGTAGAATTGTCGCCAGTTCTATCATTATCTCCAACTCCAAGCGATTGTCCGAATATATCTCCTGCAGTATCCCCTGCTATTAGTAGTATGGTTCCCGTCTTGGATCCTGCCGAAATAAACGCGGTAAATAATGATCTATCTGTCCCCATACCTCAGCCACCTCCTATTTTAACAGTAGTGGCTCCTCGCAAGCAAGTTTTTGTGTCGCGACTTTCCGCTGAAACAACTTGTGATTCTGTTGCTGCCTATATTGCTAGCAAAACTAAAGTTAGCGTCTCTATTACGAAATTTAACTTTTCTTCCCCTCGCGAAATATCATCTTTTAAAATTAATGTCTCTCTAGAATCGTTTTCAATCATATGTGATCCCAAATTTTGGCCCCCTCATACGGTTGCTCATGAGTTTTTGCAAAAAAAAAAAAACTCTGCCTTTACCTGTCAACCTTCCAGCTGCAACCTTCTCAAATAATAACTCTGTCGTTTCAAAAAACTAAATTCTGATGAAATATCTATTATTTATCAGAATGTTAGGGGTCTGGTCTCAAAACTTAAGAACTTGTTTTTGAATAGCTTTTCGTTCCATGCTGATATAATTTCTTTTACTGAAACTTGGTTAAATCCAAGTATATCTAATTGTGAACTTTTTTCAAATAATTTTATCGTCTATAGAGCTGATCGACCGTCTCGCCGAGGTGGTGGGGTATTAATTGCGGTTAAAGCTACTCTCCAGTCGGAACCTTTCTGTTTTTCTGCCGTTAATGATGCTGAGATTATTTCTGTTAAAATAACTCTCCCTTCACATGTTGTTTATATCACTTGCTCTTATATCCCTCCTTCTTCTGACATTCAAGTTTATCTTCAACACCTAACTTGTATTAAAGAAGTTTCTGCTCATATCCGTGATAATGATATTTTTATCGTACTGGGTGATTTTAATTTACCAACCATCCCCTGGTCTTCATCCGACACCATAAATTATCTTGTACCGTCTGCCCAGCATGACTTCTTAGAAGAAATGCTTGATCTTCCATTGTTTCAGATCAATTCAATTTCTAATCATTTGATTAGAACCTTCGATCTTGTATTTATTAACAACTACTGTATTGCCAATGTATCTAGGTCATCCCCTCTGTCTGTCCCTGAGGATTCATATCATCCTACTTTAGAAGATACATTGTCTGTTAGCAATCCCGTTATGTCTTCTCCTCCAGTGTTTAACCTGCCTCGCCGTTGCTTTCGCAAAGGAAATTACTCATTATTAAATCAACGTATTCTGGCAACTGATTGGTCTTTTATATATGATTCGGATGATATAAATATTGCCTTAAAATCTTTTTATAGCACCTTAAATTCTCTATTGGACGAATGTATCCCTTACTCTGCTCCGTTGTCCGTTTCTTCTAAGCCCCCTTGGTTCACTCCAAGACTATCAACTTTACAAAATAATAAATCTAAATATTATAAAAAATTTAGCAGGTCTGGCTTGAGTGCTGACTTGTCTAAATACATTATAGCCAAATCAAACTTTCTTCTCCTGAATTCACAGTGCTATGAGAATTACCTTATTTGTTGCAAACGGCAATTTACGCTAAATCCCAAACAATTTTATAGTTTTGTCAATTTTAAGCGTAAATCTTTCATTTTACCGTCATCTTTCATGTTTGGGATGGATAAATCTAGCATCGATAGCGAATCCGCTAATATTTTTGCCAATTTCTTCCAATCAACTTACTCTTCTGCATCCCCTATTAACATACCTTACCCTTATAGTATTGCTTCTACAAATTATATTCCTGTTCCTACCATCTCTCAGTCCACTCAACTATCAGCTTTAAATTCGTTAAAGTCTTCTTACTCTCCTGGACCTGACAATATACCTAGTTGTCTTCTTAAAGAGTGCAGTGCTTCTCTTCTTCGCCCATTGCTTAAGCTTTTTAATCTCTCCCTTGAATCTTCTGTCTTTCCATCTCTTTGGAAAGAATCTTTTATAATCCCTCTTCACAAAAAAGGTGGGAAGTCCAATATTGAAAATTATAGGGGCATTGCAAAATTGTCCGCTATCCCTAAATTATTTGAAAAAATTATCACTTCATCTCTGCAACATTTCTGCAAATCAGTCTTATCCCCTGCTCAACATGGCTTCGTTAAAAATCGGTCAACCATGACCAATCTATTAGAATTCACAACTTTAGTAAATGATGCTTTCCTCTCGAAAATGCAAACTGACGTCATTTACACAGACTTCAGTAAAGCTTTCGACACTGTACACCATGACCTATTACTTCTCAAGCTTGTCCGTATTGGTTTCCCTCCCTCACTTATATCTTGGATTTCTTCTTATTTAAAGGGTCGGACACAAAGAGTACTCCTAAGATTGGCTACCTCGAAACAAGTTCATGTTACTTCTGGAGTACCTCAGGGTAGTCGTCTTGGTCCTTTACTCTTCACTCTTTTTATAAATGATCTTCCCTCTGTTTTATCTCATTCTCGCATTCTCATGTACGCAGACGATGTGAAGCTTATTTTCTCCTACTGTAGTTCTCTAAATCATACTTGCTTACAAGATGATTTAAATTCAATGCATCTTTGGTGTAAGACTAATCAGTTGCTTCTCAATTGTTCTAAATGTATGTTTATGACTTTCAGCCGAAATAACCCCTTCATTACCAACTACTTAATTGACAGTACCCCGTTGCAACGTATTTTTACAGTCAAGGACCTTGGTGTTCTTTTTGACTCCAAACTCTCATTCGGCCTTCATATTTCTACTATTGTTAATGAGGCCAAAGGTGTTCTTGGTTTAATTAAACGTTGGTCTAAAGAGTTTAACGATCCTTACGTTACGAAAACTCTGTACACTTTCCTTGTTCGCCCTATCCTAGAGTACTGCTCTTGTATATGGAGCCCACAGTATAGAAATAACCAGGATCGTATCGAATCTGTTCAGAAGCAGTTTTTGCTTTTTGCCTTACGAGGCTTAAATTGGGATAATAACCTTCGCTTGCCTTCATATTCCAGTAGGCTTCTTCTCCTTAACCTCCCGTCGTTGAACAATCGTAGGATAGTCCTTGGTGTTGCCTTCCTGCACAAGTTGATTAATGGTGATATATATTCTTCTTTTCTGTTAGGTCATCTCCATTTCTCTATTCCCTCCAGACCTACTAGAAACTTTCGCCCGTTATTTTTGAAAACGTGCACATCAGATTACGCTATGCACAGTCCATTTCGTGTTTTATGCGTCCAATTTAATAATCTATACCACGTGTTCTCTAATGAGACCTCTCTCTCCTTAATCAAATCATTGCTTTCAGTTTATCTTCGGGAAGTTAATGACCGCTCTCAGCTATGAAACGGGGCTGAGCCTGCTGGACTGGCTAAATTCTTTTCTTTCATCGGGTCATATATATATAAATATTTTTTATTCTATTTTATTTATTTTTATTATTATTATTATTTTTATTTTATTTTTTTTTCTTTTTTTAACATTTATTTTTAGTTTACACATTTAAGTTTTTCTTTTCTATTTTCTACTAACATCTCTGTTTTAAGTATAGAGTCTATAATATCACTGACATTTTTGGCTGAGGAAAGGGGCATAGCTGGCCGGACTGGCAAATAAAACACCCCCATCGGTCGGTGATGTTATTAGACATTTTTGTTCTCAGCCTAGGCTTTATACTACTACTATTTAATTGTAACTTATTTTTTTATAAGTTGACTCTTGAATTGTCAACAACTTTCAATAAATAAAAAAAAAGAAGCTCGACCTCTCCATCAGGCAAACTTTCAACTAGACGTATAGCAGTGTGATCCATTAAATCCTGGAGTTTTACTTCTGCAGATGTCTCTGTTATTATTGTATTAGGTGGCACTACTTCCTTTTTGGCAAATACAATTTTTATATCCGGGAAGAAAGTTATGTTTTTTTAAGGAGCTGCGTAAAGTATCATATATCTCCTTAGTCAACCCCAAGTCCATAAATAGAGAAAACGCTTCTTCACAAGTGAACGTAATTTCGACTGAGTTTAGTGGCGTTGGAATACTTTCCTTAATCCTTTTCAGCCGTAAAAGACTGGCGATCTGCACAGCTTTCGTAATTTACGCTTTTGTCGTCTCTTGTTCCTTCACATACTTGGATGATAGTGCTTCCGAAAGATGTTCTGTTGTTAAGTTAGCCATAGCATCCTCAAGCCTACGTCTCCTTGAAAGACCTGAACACTCTTCCATAGTTTTGTGCGGCCTTTCTCTTCCTCGGCTAGTCGATGGGTAAACTTCTTCCTTTTCGGAATATCCGAATGTTGTATATTCCTCCAACCAATTTTCATGCTTTTTTATCAAATTTTCGTTTCAAGTTAACTTGTGTCTGAAGCTTCCAACTAGTGTTTTCGAGTACGCCAATCTTTTTATGCAATGCCACATTAAAATCATTTATATTTTCAGAAGCACGAAAAACTTAAAATAAATATGAATTATTTAAATCCATTATTGCCGTTTTATATAAAAATTTCGTGAAAAATACTATTCAATCGGAAAATTTCTTAAAGTGTTTCCTCTTATGAAGTTATGAAATAACTGTAGCCAACAAGTGAAATATTTTGCAATACATACCATATTTTTGAGTAAGCTAGGTAAGCAAGCGAAATTGGTATAACCCTTTTCCAATTAGTTAGGTAAAAAACAAACTAAACATAAGGCGTTGATTTTCATTCAAAAAAGGTAAACGGGGATATAAAAAAAAAAAAAACAAAAATAAAAAAACCAAGTGGAAACGTTGCAATCGGACGCAACCGACTGCGGTATACTTGTTACTAGTATTAAAACCGGTAAAAAGGGGCCTGATTGGAAAAGAGAACGGATGCGAACGGGGTGTACACTGCCTTAAAGATTCTCCGATGCAGATGGGGATGCCACCAGCTACTTTCCTTCCAAATTTGGTGACTCAAGCTCAAAGTTTGTATAAGGTGGGGAAAAAGGGGCTGGGGCGGATTGGGTGGGTTTGGCATCCAAATTTTTGATGCAGATCTTTGTGGAATGTCAATTGCTATCTTCATACCAAATTTGGTGCTTTAACTCAAAGTTTTTAAAAGAAGGAAATAGGGGGGCTGGGGGTGGTATGGGTGGGCGTGGCATCCAAATTTTTGCTGCAGATCTATGTGGGATGTCAATTGCTATCTTCATACCAAACTTGGTGACTCTAGCTCAAAGTTTGTAAGTTTGTTGGAAAAGGGGGGCTGGGGGCAGAATGGGTGGGTGTGGCATCCAAATTTTTGATGCAGATCTTTGTGGAATGTCAATTGCTATCTTCATACCAAATTTGGTGACTCTAGCTCAAAGATTAAAAAATGGAGCGGAAAGGGGGGCTGGGGGTGGTATGGGTGGGCGTGGCATCCAAATTTTTGCTGCAGATCTATGTAGGATGTCAATTGCTATCTTCATACCAAACTTGGTGACTCTAGCTCAAAGTTTTTTAAAGAAGGAAATAGGGGGGCTGGGGGTGGTATGGGTGGGCGTGGCATCCAAATTTTTGCTGCAGATCTTTGTGGAATGTCAATTGCCAGCTTCATACCCAATTTGGTGTCTCTAGCTCGAAGTTTGTATAAGATAGGGAGAGGGGGGCTGGGGGTGGTATGGGTGGGCGTGGCATCCAAATTTTTGATGCAGATCTTTGTGGAATGTCAATTGCCAGCTACATACCCAATTTGGTGACTCTAGCTCGAAGTTTGTTTAAGGCATTGAGAGAGGGGCAGGGGGCGGTATGGGTGGGCGTGGCATCCAAATTTTCGCTGCAGATCTATGTGGGATGTCAATTGCTATCTTCATACCAAATTTGGTGACTCTAGCTCGAAGTTTGTAATAAGTGGGGAATGGGGGGCTGGGGGTGGAATGGGTGGACGTGGCTCCAAAACTTTGATGCAGTTCTTTTGGGGTCCTTACCACGTATCTTCCTACCAAGTAAGGTGGCTCTAGCTCAACAACTCTGGAAGATACACGCATTCACGTTGTTGACGAAGCGTTGGGGTGGATTGGGGCGGCTGTTTCAGTATTGGTGGGCGTGGTATCACCTATCTTGGCACCAAATATGGTGACTATAGCTCAAAAGCTGTGGGAGATATAGGCTTTTTTGACTTTAAAATGCGGGGGGGCTAGGGGCGTAATGGGTTTGCGTGGCTCCAAAATTTTTGATGTAGTCTATTTTGGGGGTTGCTAGTAGCTATCTTCTTACCAAATTTGGTAGCTGTAAGGATGTGCGAAATATGTGGATTTATCGGTTTAGAGCTATCGAATTAATCGATTTGCCAGCCCCCCATTTATCGTAGAACCCCCATCTTGACACTTTAATTTACTATCCCATAGATAAAGGGAATTGGAAAGTTTCAGGTCTCTAGCTTGAAGGATGTGGAAAAAACTTGCATACATACGGACGGACAGACACCATGACGGACATTGCACAAAACCAATATACTCTTTACCTTCGGTAACGAGTATAATAAATGACCTGTAGTTCCGCAACTTTCTATCAACTACAATTATATTTACCTGGCTCCGCAGACCTTTTCCATGCAGGTAATTAGAAATTCGAAATGTTTTAAAGGGATTTATATAGACAGGTAGCACTTATAATACAACATTTAGCAATATTATCAATGAACAACACACACGCTGCAGTCAAATTTGCATGCGCTCTTCTTCTTCCTTATACCTGCCGCGTGTTTTTAGCGCAAGGTATCCCTTGTTTTTTGGCTTGCGTTTCCAAAATGCAGATTTTCGCAGATTTAGACTAAATACATATAAAAGGTATATATTATAGCTATCACGTGCATGTGGTCCCGCTTTGACTTTGAAAAATTATCTTAATTTAGTGAATTTTTTAAACGATTCTAATTAAATAAGTATTTCAGCTATATATAAAATTTATACAGAAAAACACTAAGATTGAACATACTTTTTAGATAAAGTAAAAAGATCGAAGATCGGTTGTTTACATCGCCCAATATTCAGTTTGAAAGTGGTAAATTTTTGTAAAAATTGTCATTTATTCGTAATCACGAAAATTTTCTCAACTTTGAGGAGCTTTACCACCCATAATTATAAACCGATTTAAAAAATCCTTTGGATACATAATCTTTGAAGTATTCTCTATCGATTACATATTTCACTTTTGCCAAACGCGCTTATGAAAAAAATTATTTATTTTACGCTTTTCGGGCAGAGGCCCCACTGTGCACCGTGACGGACATTGCACAAAACTAATATACTCTTATATAAAAACTCGACTTAATTTAAGCATGAAATAACAAGGCGCTTTCCTCTACTGTTTTATACCAAATACTTTGATGGTGGTGGGAGGGAAGGGACTCTGAGAGGCGGTGTCCTAGACGAAAGCCAACTGGTAGGCTTTTCAACAGGAGCTTTATCGCTAAGTGCATGTGGGAACTTGCTTAAAACGTTGAGCCTACGGGAAAGCACACTTGTATATTATCCTTTTTGTCATGAAACTCCAGCTAGGTCTTTGTTTTTATCTCAAAACCATTGCATTTTATTCCAATCTCTTCTGTTATGTTTTGTTGTGTTGGGATTCTGAATTGTTTTCAAGGTGTGCTAAGAGGCGTAAGCACAAAGCAATTTTCATTTGCTTTACGTTTTTAATCATGTTTAAAAGAAATGTCAGAGTCGCTCGTTACACATATATATATATATATATATATATATATATACTTATGTATATAGACTACAAAAGGATGCACAGCACTGCAGCGGAGAACGAGCAGCGATAGTCAAGGCACTCGTCTGAAGGATTCAAGTGAAATGATGCACAGGACAGAGCGATGGAAACAAACGAAAAAAGGATGCCATCGGATGAATGAACTTCACTTGAAGTAGAAGTATTAGTTCAAATTGAAGGCAAGTCAGACAGCAACTTAAAGAAAACCGAGTGTAATGCAATCCTCATTGTTAGACATTCACAGGTATGCATGTATAGAAGGCAAGCCCACAGCTCAAGTCAAAGAATTAGTTTTAGAGGTGTGCGCAGGATTCAAGATAATGAAATGACAAATGCTAGTCATTATGTTTTGACATAAGTATGTATGTGACCGCAGTCAAACGGCACACGGAACAGATAACAAAAGTCGACAACTTCGGGCAATACTTGGAAAACCCATTAGTAGTAAATCGGTAAGAGTTGTAAGCTCCTTCCGGCTTAACTTCCAAAACGAAAATTCCAGCTGCTGTTTATGATAAAGTTCTACCCCACTCACAACTGTGAAGCCGCCAAAAGGTCATTTAATGTGTCTACATTTGAACACATCAAAAAAACTTTCATCAAATAACACTGAGACCCTTTTTACACGATGAAGTTTTTTCATGAAGTTTTTATACTCGATACCGAAGGTAAAGAGTATATTGGTTTTGTGCAATGTCCGTCATGGTGTCTGTCCGTCTGTCCGTCTGTCCGTCCGTATGTATGCAAGTTTTTTCCACACCCTTCAAGCTAGAGACTTGAAACTTTCCAATTCTCTTTATCTATGGGATAGTAAATTGAAGTGTCAAGATGGGGGTTCTACGATAACTGGGGGCTGGCAAATCGATAAATTCGATAACCCAATACCGATAAATCCACATATTTCGCACATCCTTACAGCTAGAAGTACCAAATTTGGTAAGAAGATAGCTATTAGCAACCCCCAAAAAACTGCATCAAAAATTTTGGAGCCACGCCCCCCATTCCGCCCCCAGCCTTCCCGCATTTTAAAGTCAAAAAAGACTATATCTCCCACAGTTTTTGAGCTATAGCCACCAAATTTGGTGCCAAGATAGGTGATGATGACTCCCTAAAAACTGCACCAAAAATTTGGATGCTACGCCCACCAATACTGCCCTAGCCAGCCCCATCCACCCCAACGCTTCGTCAAAAACGGGAATGAGTGTATCTTCCAGAGTTGTGGAGCTAGAGCCACCAAATTTGGTAGGAAGATAGCTGGCAACGACCCCCAAAAATCTGCATCAAAGTTTTGGAGCCACGCCCTCCATTTCGCCCCCCTTTCCCCACTTTTTACAATTTTCGAGCTAGAGTCACCAAATTTGGTATGAGGATAGCAATTGACATTTCAGAAAGATCTGCATCAAAAATTTGGATTCCACGCCCACCCATACCGCCCCCAGCCCCCCTTGCCACACTTTTTACAAACTTCGAGCTAGAGTCACCAAATTTGGTATGTAGATAGCAATTGACATTCCTTATCGATCTGCATCAACAATTTGGATGCCTCGCCCACCCATACCGCCCCCAGCCCCCCTTTCCCCACTTATTACAAATTTCGAGCTAGAGTCACCAAATTTGGTATGAAGATAGCAATTGACATTTCACAAAGATCTGCAACAAAAATTTTGATGCCACAACTACCCATACCGCCCCAGCACCCCCCCCCCTTTCCCTACATTTTACAAACTTTGAGCTAGAGTCACCAAATTTGGAAGGAATATAGCTGGTGGCATCCCCATCTGCATCGGAGAATCTTTAAGGCAGCGTACACCCCTGCCGCATCCGTACCCCTTTGCAATCAGGCCTCTTTTTACCGGTTTTAATACTGGTATCGAGTATGCCGCAGTCGGTTGCGTCCGACTGCAACGTTTCCACTTGTTTTTCTTTCTACTTTAAAACATCTTCGCATTTACACGATGACGTTTTTTCATGCAGCATTTTCTTTGTACATGCAACTCTGTTTTAAATTTATGGTCGATAAACATGCGTCTTTGTCATCGATTGTATTATTTGTTAACATATAATTGGTTTAAGAAGCAACAAGTATATAAAATGGATTCAGTGAACATTACTATTAATAATTTCTTAACCAAAACAATGTATTTACTATTGGCGCTAATATTTGCTTGTGCGATATTTCGTATCGATAACTTTATTATTCACATCAAACACTGTGCAACTCTGTGTTCACATGCAATCGGAATAAGGCATAGCAAAATGAGAAAAATAAATCATTGCTTCACAAGTCATGAAGCATTGCTTGCAGCTGTTACCCCTCTACTCCCTTTGCCAACAAACGAATGCTTCAGACGCAAAAACTTCATCGTGTAAAAGGGGTCTGAGATGTCCAAACTAATTATAATCGTTACCGAAGGTAAAGAGTATATTGGTTTTGTGCAATGTTCGTCATGGTGTCTGTCCGTCCGTATGGTTGCAACTTTTTTCCACACCCTTCAAGCTAGAGACTTGAAACTTTCCAGTTCTTTTTATCTATGGGATAGTAAATTAAAATATCAACATGGGGGTTCTACGATAACTGGCTGGCTGGCAAATCGATAAATTCGATAACTCAAAACCGTTAAATCCACATATTTCGCACATCTTTACAGCTAGAATTACCAAATTTGGTAAGAAGATAGCTATTAGCAACCCCCAAAAAACTGAATCAAAAATTTTGAAGCCACGCCCCCATTCCGCCCCCAGCCCCCTCGCATTTAAAAGTCAAAAAAGCCTATATCTCCCACAGTTTTTGAGCTATAGCCACCAAATTTGGTGACAAGATAGGTGATGATGACCCCCTAAAAACTGCTCCAAAAGTTTGGATGCCACGCCCACCGATACTGCCCTAGCCGCCCCCATCAGCCCCAACGCTTCGTCAAAAACGGGAAACGTGTATCTTCCAGAGTTGTGGAGCTAGAGCCACCAAATTTGGTAGGAAGATAGCTGGCAACGACCCCCAAAAATCTGCATGAAAGTTTTGGAGCCACGCCAACCCATTCCGCACCCCTCTAACTTTAACCACAAATGAGCGGTCATTTAAGTAAGACTTAAATGTTAATACTGTGCATATCATATGGTAAAAGGAATTTAAGTTTAAGTAATAAACCGTTGCGCCAAAAGCGATTAAACGCTTGCTGAACATCCAAGAATACCGCAGAGCTCTACAGCTTTTTTCTCTAATGTTTGAGGGATATGATGTATCACCCGATGAACTTGCTCTGGTGTGCGGTGATGATGCCGAAAACCAACTTGGTGATCAGGAATTGTATTCTGGACAGCATCAACCTTCGATAATCTTCCATATTGTAGTATGTGCGTATAATGATTACACTGTAACACTTAGTTGCAGGTTACTGTAGTTGGCATATGTTACTAAATAAGCGCAACAAAAAGTGGGAGCTACAGCGTCAGCATATTTGGCATAAGCTAACGGCGCACTTTTTGAACATTATGTGTACATTCTCTCTCTCTCGGCCGCTGCAGCCAGCGACCGAATAACATACATTAATACATAAGCAGCTCTGCTGCGACAGAGCTTAATACATAAGCAATTCCATTATGTATTAAGACTCAAAATTGTAGAGTAAGAACACTCTTGAAATATAATAAAAAAATATTCACAAATCTAACATAATGCGGAACGGACGTGCCAGTCGTATTCTATTTGAACAAATAATACTTGTGCTATTTTGTGATTACAATATATATATTCGTTCGAACATTTTTAAGAAAGTGGGGAGCAAACCTATCGGTGTATATGATTTAACAATATTTTCTAGGTTTAGATAACATTGTAATTATAATTTTTTCCACGTAGTTGGAAAGCGCTGGTTTCGAAACATGGACTTGAAAGGAAGGACCAGAAACATCACGCCCTTGGCTGGCAGAGCCTTAACAACTATGCCGTCTTTACTATCATAGCAAAGAGCTTAAGTGATTTAAAGTTTGCAAATCTGCAAGCGAACTTTCATGGATACAATTTATTAGATAGGTCGAATTGGGTGGAGGTCTGCATTTAAAAATGAAACTATGACGATTTTTGATTAAAGAATTTGTGCACTTTATACAACTATGATAATACTTGATTTTTTAATTCCCTAAATTTCTTAGATATATACCATAAGCCTCAGTGCCTTTATTTAATTCTCTTACCAGTGTCAAAGCTGAGGTAGAGCTATTTTAAATTCTGCCAATAATTCTCGAGCTTCATCTGAATATGTAAGAAATTAGAAAATACCGTTAAAATTTTTCTTATTTAAGCTTACCGTGAAGGGAGATGATTACGTGCATAAAAACGCAAAGACAGGCATACAGCATGATGGACGTTGCACTAATCCTATAAGCTCCTTCACATTCTCTGTCAGAGTATTTAAATAACGAACGCGATATTGTGCGTTAAATTTCACGGGTAACAATTGGAGCGCCTTTTACGCAGGGTATAAGATAATTATAATAAGAGCAGCTGCACAGCTTTTGTCTGGGATAAGAAAATATTGCAAGTTCATTATACAAACACCAATCAAACATCGCGCCTTGATTCGGGACAGGTATAAAAATCCAATTATAATGACCTATACGTAGTAAAAGATGATGATGGAGTTGAGCGTAGCTGAGCTGAGCCCTCTGTATGTGTGATAAAAAAACTGCAAGATCATCGCCCTTCTCAATCAATTAGAACAAAACAAGTAAGAAGGCTCTAGTCGGGAGAGCCCGACTAGAAGATACCCTGAACCCAGTTGCAATAAATATATTAAATTTATGTAAGACTTTGGTATTATGACTTAGCTTCAATCGATTAAATTCGATATCTCCGGTGTTTCTCAGCCGATTTGGATGAAATTTTCAGAAAAGTTCTATCGTTATTTCAACCCTCATTTTTACATTTTCCAAATTCAATATTTTTTTGTTATCGATTCCATGTGTATATCGGAAACCAGAATAGTTATCGATAATTTGAAGAAAACTTGTTCTGCTTATGGTATAGGATAACTTATATTCAAAATCTGAAGTCTCTAGCTCTTGTAGTCTCTGAGATCCACGAGTTCATACAGACGGACAGACGGACATGGCTATATCGTCTTGGCTGTTGATGCTGATCAAGAATATATATACTTTATGGGGTCGGAGATGCTTCCTTCTGCCTGTTACATACTTTTGCACAAAACCATTATACCCTTATTTACCCATTTTATGGGTTAAGGGTATAAAAATTAAAGGAAATGTGTAAACAAACATGGTACAAAAGCCAGCAGCAGACTATGGTCGATTTAGCTAAACTCGGCCTTAACTCCTGCTTTGTCGATTTTTCCAGCCTTCGGAGACGTTTTTAGTCAAAACTTTTTACTTTATGTTGCGCTTTCCGTCTTAAAGACAAGTTGATTTGGATTGGACAACACGATAGCAAGGCAACAGGCCAAGTGAACGTAACAAGCCAAGTAGAACTTGGCAACAGAGGCACTCGAAACGTTTTTGCATTCTTCACCAGTCAATGCTGTAGTTTAATACTTTCAGATTCCGACACATAAACCCCTCACTTCACAACTTTTGCCGAAACATTAAAGTTGACGTAGACAATGGCCATTGATGGGATACAACATAAGTGCAAAGAAAACAAAACACGGAACCCTAGTACTGAATCTAGAGTCTAGACCTGCGCTCTACTCTCTTTTGTTTTTTGTGCTCCGCCTCTCCTCCATACTAAGAAGCGCGCCCAGTCCCAGCGCCAAGAATGTATTATCGACATCGACAACGCTTTTATCGCCGTCGCGTCGTTGGTGGTTGTTTCCACGCTGTTGACAGCTTCAAAAAGCGTTACATATTCTTGGAATTGCAACCATTTGAGTTGCGGGTCAGTCATACCTCAGCAAAATTTATATTTATGCACTATGTTTTCTTATATTTTTTCGAAACTTTTACTTAACCGATTTTTTACTTATATTTTTATACTCGTTACCGAAGGTAAAGAGAGTATTGGCTTTGTGCAATGTCCGTCATGATGTCTGTCCGTCTGTATGAACGCAACTTTTTTCCACACCCTTCAAGCTAGAAACTTGAAACTTTCTAGTTCTCTTTATCTATGGAATAGTAAATTAAAGTTAATATGGAGGTTCTACGATAACTGGGGGACTAGCAAATCGATAAATTCGATAACTGAAAACCGATAAATCCGTATATTTCGCACATCCTCACAGCTAGAACTTCCAAATTTGGTGAGAAGATAGCTATTAGCAACCCCTAAAAAACTGCATCAAAAATTTTGGAGCCACGCCCACCCATGCCGCCCCCAGCCCCCCTTTCCCCACTTATAACAAACTTCGAGCTTTGGGTGGTTTTTAGTGATGAAAATAAGTTCAATTTAAACGACCCAGATGGTAACCAGAAGTACTGGCGGCACCCAAGACCTCCCCAGCAGACTTGCCATGAACGGAACCTTGGTTGTGGCTCTCTGATCGTATTAGCAGCATTAGCTCTATTGGAAAGCAGTTTGCCGGAATGGATGAATGCCCAAATGTATAGGAAACTCCTTGAGGGTGAACTTATATCATTTAGGGAGGAGTTCCATGATGAGAACTGGATATTTTAACAGGATAACGCTCCTTTATACGTTGCAAAGCATACGATGTAATTTTTTTAATTCACTCAATATGCCTTTATTGCAGTGGCAACTATAAGACAGGACATAAATCGAATTGAGTACCATTAGGGCATCCTAACAGCAAAAGTGTATGAGAGCGGAAAGCATTTTGAGTCCTTAAAGGACTTAAAAGTGGTCTATTTCTAGAAATGAGCAATGGTCGACAAGAAAACCTTACAAAACCTAGTAAATTCGATGCCCCGCCGATCGGAATTGGTTGGAAAATGCAAAGGAGGTTGCATTTCATGCATATTCATTTATCAAAGTAAAATTAATAAGTTTATTATATCAATTTAATATCAATTTTCTATGAAGGTGTATTTTTAAATAAAATAATTTCTATAAAAATAAACAATATTTGAAAAATCATTGTGCGTGTTAAGTTTCAGTATCATTTTCCTATTTAAAAAAAATGTAAGTAAACAAGTGGAAACGTTGCAGTCGGACGCAACCGACTGCGGCATACTCGATACCAGTATTAAAACCGGTAAAAAGAGGCCTGATTGCAAAGGGGTACGGATGCGGCAGGGATGTACGCTGCCTTAAAGATTCTCCGATGCAGATGGGGATGCCACCAGCTATATTCCTTCCAAATTTGGTGACTCTAGCTCAAAGTTTGTAAAATGTAGGGAAAGGGGAGGGGGGGGCTGGGGGCGGTATGGGTAGTTGTGGCATCAAAATGTTTGTTGCAGATCTTTGTGAAATGTCAATTGCTATCTTCATACCAAATTTGGTGACTCTAACTCGAAATTTGTAATAAGTGGGGAAAGGGGGGCTGGGGGCGGTATGGGTGGGCGAGGCATCCAAATTTTTGATGCAGATCTATGTGGAATGTCAATTGTTATCTACATACCAAATTTGGTGACTCTAGCTCGAAGTTTGTAAAAAGTGGGGCAAGGGGGGCTGGGGGCGGTATGGGTGGGCGTGGCATCAAAATTTTTGATGCAGATCTTTGTGAAATATCAACTGCTATCTTCATACCAAATTTGGTGACTCTAGCTCTTTACCTTCGGTATCGAGTATAAAAATCGGCTGAGTAAAATATAAGAAAACATAGTGCACAAATATCAATTTTGCTGAGGTATAGGCCGCATTTCGGCATACAATGGCGTGTTTCATCATAAGGCGCCCAAATCAGGGCACTGTAGTTTTAAAATACCGTTGAATATTAGCTGAGACCTTGGGTACACTATAAGATGTATATATACATACATATATTATTCAATGTCAAAGATAAAAACAAAGTGGTAGAACATAAATTTATATACAGTTTGTCAAGATATTTTTTGACACTTAAAAATATAATATTTGGCACCGTCAAGAAAATGTATTAACAGCTCTCTGCACTTCGTTTTTTTGAAGTTAGTATCGCCAAATTTCTGTTAATTTTTAAAATCGTTACCGAAGGTAATGAGTATATTGGCTTTGTGCAATGTCCGTCATGGTATCTGTCCGTCTGTCCGTCTGTCTGTCTGTCCGTCTGTATGAACGCAACTTTTTTCCACACCCTTCAAGCTAGCGACTTGAAACTTTCCAATTCTCTTTATCTATGGCATACTAAATTAAAGTGTCAAGATTGGGGCTCTACGATAACAGCTACGATACAGCTAGAACTACCAAATTTGTTAAGAAGATATCTACTAGCAATCCCAAAAACTGCATCAAAAATTTTGGAGCCCATCCATTCAGCCCACAGCCCCCCGCATTTAAAAGTAAAAAAAGCCTATATCTCCCAAATTTTTGAGCTATAGTCACCAAATTTGGTGCCAAGATAGGTGATGATGACCCCCCAAAAACTGCATTAAAAGTTTGGATGCTAGGCCTACCAATACCGCCCACCAATAATGCCCTAGCCGCCCCCATCCACCCTAACGCTTCGTCAAAAACGGGAATGCGTGTATCGTCCAGAGTTTCGGAGCTAGAGCCACCAAATTTGGTAGGAAGATAGCTGGCAATAACCCCCTAAAATCTGCATCAAAGTTTTGGAGCCACGCCCACTCATTCCGCCCCTAGCCACCCCGAATTTTAAAATCAGTATAGCCTATATCTCCCACAGTTTTTGAGCTAGAGCCACCAAATTTGATGCCAAGATAGGTAATGATGACCCCCCAAAAACTACATCAAAAGTTTGGATGCCCCGTCCATCAATACTCCCCTAGCCGCCCCCATCCGCTCCAACGCTTCGTCAAAAACGGGAATTCGTGTATCTTCCAGAGTTGTGGAGCTAGTGCCACCAAATTTGGTAGGAAGATAGCTGGCAACGACCCCCAAAAATCTGCATCAAAGTTTTGCAGCCACGCCCACCCATTCCACCAACCTGTCCCCACCATTTAAAAACTTTGAGCTAGAGTCACCAAATTTGCTATGAAGATAGCAATTGACATTCCACATAAATATGCAGCAAAAATTTGGATGCCACGCCCGCCCATACCGCCCTCAGCCCCCCTTTCTCCACTTTTAAAAACATCGAGTTAGAGTTACCAAATTTGGTATGAAGATAGCAATTGACATCCCACATAGATCTGCAGCAAAAATTTGGATGCCACACCCACCCATACAGCCCCCAGGCCCCGCTTTCCCCACCTTATACAAACTTTGAGCTAGAGTCACCAAATTTGGAAGGAAGATAGCTGGTGGCATCACCATCTACATCGGATAATCTTTAAGGCAGCGTACATCCCTGCCGCATCCGTACCCCTTTGCAATCAGGTCGTTTTTACCGGGTTTAATACTGGTAACGAGTATACCGCAGTCGGTTGCATCCGACTGCAACGTTTCCACTTGTTTTATATTAGAAAGAAGATATAAATAAAGGGTCTAAAAGCTGCTAAATCGTGACCATATTTATGTGGAACCACATGGGAATCACGACCGTTTAACATATGATCATTTAAATATATCTGGAATTATTAAATATAAATTTGCTTAATTAATTTGCTTGGCGTAAACAAAAAAATCTATTGCCTCTTCGTCTAAGGCGGTATGTGTAGGCGTAGCATCCAAAGTTCTTTTACAGTTTTTAGGGGCCTTCACATCACCTATCATGACACAAAATTTGGTGGCTCTTGCCCAAAAACTGTGGGGGCTCGGGGGGCAATGGCTGGGTGTTGTTCTTCAATTTTGAAAATCTTTGAGGGTCGTTAGTTTGTGACTCTAGCTCTGAAACTGAGAAGGATATACGCATTACCGTTATTAACAAGGCAGCGGAGCGGCTAGGGTGGTTTGGGTGGTCGTGGCTCCAAAATTTTTTATGCAGTTTTTTGGACGATGCCAGTAGATATCTCCTTACCAAATTTGTAAACTCCAGCTTTAAGGATGTGGCAAATATGTGGCATAATCGATTATTAGATATTGATTTTGCAGCCCCCCAGTAGCCGTTGAAAACCAATAGAAAAAGATGTTTGCAAAGTTTCTAGTCTCTAGCTGTACGGCTGTCGGAAAAAATTGCGTTCTTACAGACGGATAGTCATCATGACGAACACACAACCTTCCGTATCGAGTATGAATATGAGTCGATGGCCTCAGCACCCAGTACTCCTAAAACTATAATTAAGTTTAGTATTACAGTAGACGCTCACAAATTAAAACCTTCGGAAATCGGAATTGTCCAGAAATTAGAATCAGTTTTTTCAATACATTACACGCTCTACATTGGAATTGTCCAGAAGTTAGAATCAGCTTTTTCAATACATTACACGCTCTAAAATTAGAATTGAAAATTCTAATTTCAGAGCGTACATTTTTTTTCCTTTTTTTTTAGCACAGAAACTCTCCAATTTCGTTTGATTTTGCTAAAGCAAAATAAAAATAAAAATAGGGGGAGTCCCTATTTTATGTATGTTATTCGTTCTATATTGTTGTTTAGTCGCAATCGTATTTATTTTTGGCTTATTTCTGGGTGAAGTTTGATACGAGTGCACGTATTTAGGCAATGTTTTCTTAAAAGTAAAAATATGTCCCGAAAAATGTTAAATAAACGTAAGAAAAATACTTTATCGGTGGAAACTAAAATTTAAACTCTTAGAAAAGGTTGAGGAAAGCGTACAAGGGAACCTGCTAGCCCAAGATTTTAATGTGACACCATCTTCAATCACCTATATAAAATCAAAGAGAGAACCTATCATCAGTCAAAGAAAAAATCATCACAAAGTCATTTAGTGCAAGGGATGGTTTACCAAATTTAAATTGCGACACGGTATCCGTTTTTTAAAAATTTGTGGCGAGATTCTGTCTAGTAATGTAGCTTCAATCACGCCATTCATTCATATACGTATGTATTTATGGAATTGCAGTGAACATTTATGTTCCATCTATTTTTGATTTAATGTACATACATATATTTTTAATAAAAAAAACATCTTATAACTTTTGTTTTCTTGTTATAATTAATAGAATTGATAAAAAAATAGTTCTATCGCCGATTCTTACATTAAATGCACTACAATTTTGTACACTTTTGTATGCAAAAAAACGTCCAGAAATTAGAATAATTAAGAAATTAGAATTGCCCCAGGAACCAACTGGTTCTAATTTCCGAGCGTCTACTGTATAAACTAGGCTAGTGGACCCCGACCACGCGTTGCTGTGGTGCTTTTTGACGTCTACTTTATGAATTTAGTGTATTAAGACGCGTATCGGGCACGCTTGTGCCGCATTTAATCAGATTTTCGAATGTTCTTTTATTATAACTCAAAAGTGTTTTTATACCCTTAACCCTTAAAATGGGTAAATAAGGGTATACTGGTTTTGTGCAAAAGTATGTAACAGGCAGAAGGAAGCATCTTCGACCCCATAAAGTATATATATTCTTGATCAGCATCAACAGCCGAGTCGATATAGCCATGTCCGTCTGTCCGTCCGTCTGTCCGTCTGTATGAACGCGTGGATGTCAGAGACTACAAGAGCTAGAGACTTCAGATTTCGAATATAAGTTCTACTATACCATGAGCAGAACAAGTTTGCTTCAAATTATCGATAGCTATTCATGTTTCCGATAGTGTAAGCATCAGGGTAATCTGAGTAACGTCGAGGCATACCAGCTAACCGTAAAATAATAACTATTCTGGTTTCCGATATACACATGGAATCGATAACAAAAAAATATCGAATTTGGGAAATGTAAAAATGAGGGTTGAAATAATGGGTAACGATAGAACTTTTCAGAAAATTTCGTCCAAATCGGTTTAGAAACACCGGAGATATCGAATTCAATCGATTGAAGTTAAGTCAGTATACCAAAGTCTTATATAAATTTAATATATTTATTGAAACTGGGTTCAGGGTATCTTCTAGTTGGGCTCTCCTGACTAGAGCCTTCTTACTTGTTAACTCTAAATATTGTATCGACTCTTTACAACAGTAAAAATGAAAATAGCATCACTTAGCAAACTAGTCAAACTATGCATGGTGGAATATTTTTTCAGATGCGATTAAGGTCAGTAGGATTGGTCAAAATAAGCTTTAGAGAAGGCCCAAAATAATTTTTAACCATCATAACAACCTTAATCTCTTCTGACCATAAAATATTCCACCATGCATAGTTTAACCAATTTGCTAATGACAGATAATACGTAGGCGCCTACTTATTTGGTGTTGTTGTTGTTTTTTTTTTTATATGGACAAAAACACATGTTGACATGAAAAATCATAACTCACGAACGCGTCGACCAATTGCGTGCAAACTTAAGATAAACCTCATTTACGACAATACAAATAAAGTCTTAAAATTTCACCGAATTCACAGGCGCATCCGACTACGGGATAGTCTGAATTCAGTGAAAATCAAGTAAGATGTCTTTACGGTGCACACCGTGGTGTATGTGTGTGTGTCTTAATACGTAAACAGAAAATTCATGTAATACTGCACTATTAAATACTTTCAATAACTTCAATCTTTAATTTCTCCGGTTATTATCGTTACCAAGACTGTATCGAAAACGGAACAGCTATCGGTGTTTGCTCCAAGCAAACCTGCTCTGCCATTTGTATGGGAGAACTTAAAGAAATGTCTGAATCCTATACTTTCTGTGATTGACACATTGATACAGAAAAAAAGACGGACATGGCCAATTCGGCTGTTGTTGCTGATCAAGTACACATGTATAAACCTTATAGTTTGATGATCCTTTTTGCCCATTTCATGGGTTCAGGTATAACAAGTGGAAACGTTGCAGTCAGACGCAACCGACTGCGCTATACTCGTTACCAGTATTAAAACCGGTAAAAAGAGGCCTAATTGCAAAGGGGTACGGATGCGGCAGGGATGTACGCTGCCTTAAAGATTCTCAGATGCAGATGGGGATGCCACCAGCTGTCTTCGTTCCAACATTGGTGACTCTAGCGCAAAGTTTGTAATAGGTGGGTAAAGGGGAGCTAGGGGCGGTATGGGTGGGCGTGGCATCCAAATTTTTGATGCAGATCTTTGGGGAGTGTCAATTGCTATTTTCATACCAAATTTAGTGGATCTAGCTCGAAGTTTGTAAGAGGCGTGGAAAAGAGGGCGGTATGGGTGGTCATGGCTCTTTCATGAAGATTTTTGGGGGTCGTTGCCAGCTATCTTCCTACCAAATTTGGTGGCTCTTGCTCTTAAACTCGGAAAATACAAGCATTCCCGTTTTTAACGAAGCGTATGGGCTGATGGGGGCATCCCCATCTGCATCGGAGAATCTTTATGGCAGCGTACACCCCTGCCGCATCCGTACCCCTTTGCAATCAGGCCTCTTTTCACCGGTTTTAATACTGGTAACGTGTAAACCGCAGTCGGTTGCGTCCGCCTGCAACGTTTGCAGTTGTATTAGTCCTAGAATCGAGGTATCCAAGGAGACAAAAGAATAAAGCTTGTTATAGTCAGAACATATAACACGAAATGGTTCATGAATTAAATAGTTGCTCGAGCAACGATCAAGGCTGAGGGGTAATTAGTTGCGTGAAGATCTAATTGGGAAATTTATTTTAATTCGACTCAAAAGAACTGATGAGTCGATTTCACTATTTAGTAGATTAGTGATAAATAATACTCCAAGCATAATTCTACGGTTCAACAGGGAGGGAAAATAATCAAAAGACGTCAACTTGAATACGGGGGTAAGTCTACTCCAAACCCAGGCAAATAACAGAAATTTCTTCATCACAGAATCAATACTGTCCTGGTAAATCCCGTATTGCGTTTTTTTGGTGTAGAGATCATTAAACTTTTTTGACCACCGCTTGATGAAGTCAATGACATTAATGGCCTTATTGACCATCGAGTCATTGGGTCAAGAATAATACCCAAATCATTAATTTGAAAGACGCGGGGAAGTGGTTAATCATCAATGGGTAACCCAATTCAAGAGTTTAATGATCCCACCACCAAACGCTTTAAACATCTCTAGTACGTCCCTTCCTGGGGAATAGATCTTGGGTTTCTGGAGTTGACTTACCTCCGTATTCAAGTAGACTACCTTTAATAAATCTTCCCTCCCTTTTAAACCGTAGAACCATGCATGGAGTATTATTTTTTACTAACCTACTTAATGGTGAAATCGACTCATAAGTTCTTTTAAGTCGAATTAAATTAACTGTTCTCATTAGAGCTACTCGTAACTTTTTACCCCTTAGCCTTGATCGTTGCTGATTATAACAAGCTTTATTCTCTTATATCCATGGAGTCCTCAATTCCAGTACTAAAAAGATCGATCCTTTTTGCTTTATCTAATCGTAACCACTTTCCTTTAGCTACTAATCTAACGCTGGTCTGATTGAGTTTTTCTGGGTTTTTCCCAATCCACGCAACAAATGTTGGACCACTAATTTTATTGTTGAATTTCCCAGAGCTTAACGTTATCTTTATAAATTTTTTACTTAAATATACTTTCAGATTTTTCTATAATTTTCTTTTACTTCATTTTAATTTCAATTTTTAATTATACTCGTTACCGAAGATAAAGAGTATATTAGGTTTGTGCAATGTCCGTCATGTTGTCTGTCCGTCCGTATGTGAGCAATTGTTATTCCACACCCATCAAGCTAGAGACTTGAAACTTTCCAACTCTCTTGATCTATGGGATAGTGAATTAAAGTGTCAAGATGGGGGTTCTACGATAACTGGGGGCGATAAATTCGATAACTCAAAACCGATTAATCCAAATATTTCGCACATCCTTCCAGCTAGAATTACCAAATTCAGTAAGAAGATAGCTACCAACAACCCCCAAAAACTGCATCAAAATTTTTGGAGCCACGCCCACCCATTCTGCCCCCATCCGCCCGCATTTTTAAGACAAACAAGTGGAAACGTTGCAGTCGGACGCAACCGACTGCGGCATACTCGATACCAGTATTAAACCGGTAAAAAGAGGCCTGATTGCAGAGGGGTACGGATGCGGCAGGGGTGTACGCTGCCTTAAAGATTTTCCTATGCAGATGGGGATGCCACAAGCTGTCTTCGTTGCAAATTTGGTGACTAGCTCAAAGTTTTTAAAAGGTGGGGAAGAGGGGCTGGGGGCAGTATGGGTAGTTGTGGCATCAAAATTTTTGATGCAGATCTTTGTGAAATGTCAATTGCTATCTTCATACCAAATTTGTTGACTCTAGCTCAAAGTTTGTAAGAAGTGGGGAAAGGGGGGCTGGGGGTGGTATGGGTGGACGTGGCATCCAAAATTTTGATGCAGATGTTTGTGGAATGTCAATTGCTATCATCTTACCAAATTTGGTGACCCTAGCTGAAAGTTTGTAAAAAGTGGGGAAGGGGAGCTGGGGGTGGTATGGGTGGGCATGGCATCCAAATTTTTGATGCAGATCTTTGTGGAATGTCAATTGCTATTTTCATACCAAATTTGGTGACTCTAGCTCAAAGTTTGTAAAAGTGGGGAAAGGGGGGCTGGGGGCGGTATGGGTGGTAGTGGCATCCAAATTTTTGATGCAGATCTTTGTGGAATGTCAATTGCTATCTTCATACCAAATTTGGTGACTCTAGCTCAAAGTTTGTAAAAGGTGGGGAAAGGGGGGCGAAATGGAGGGCGTGGCTCCAAAACTTTGATGCAGATTTTTGGGGGTCGTTGCCAGTTATCTTCCTTCCAAATTTGGTGGCTCTAGCATCACAACTCTAGAAGATACACGCATTCCCGTTTTTGACGAAGCGTTGGGGTGGATGGGGGCAGCTAGGGCAGTATTGGTGGGCGTGGCATCCAATCTTTTAATGCAGTTTTTGGGGGGTTATCATCACCTATTTTGGCACCAAATTTGGTGGCTATAGCTCAAAAACTGTGGGAGATATAGGCTTTTCTGATTTCAAAATAAGGGTGGCTGGGGCGGAATGGGGGCGTGGCTCTAAAATTTTGATGTAGTTTTTTGGGGTTGCTAGTAGCTATCTTCTTACCAAATTTGGTAGTTCTAGCTGTAAGGATGTGCGAAATATGTGGATTTATCGGTTTTGAGTTATCGAATTTATCGATTTGCCAGCCCCCCAGTTATCGTAGAACCCCCATCTTGACACTTTAATTTACTATCCCATAGATAAAGAGAATTGGAAAGTTTCAAGTCTCTAGCTTGAAGGGTGTGGAAAAAAGTTGCGAACATACAGACGGACAGACGGACGGACACCATGACGGACATTGCACAAACTCAATATACTCTTTACCTTCGGTATCGAGTATAAAAAGCCTATGTCTCCCACAGTTTTTAAGCTAGAGCCAGAAAATTTGGTGCCAAGATAGATGATGATAGCCTCCAAAAACTGCATCAAAAGTTTGGATGCCACGCACACCGCCCACCAATATTGCCCTAGCTGCCCCCAGCCGCCCCAACGCTTCGTTAAAAATGGGGATGCGTGTATCTTTCAGTCAGACCTGTTAAGTAAAGATTATTAATTGTAGTTATTATTAATTAGATTATTTTTGTTTAAAAGTTGAATTAATGATTAAATTGCGATTATTTTCGGTTTCACACAATTATTAAATGATTACGATTAGAAATAATCAAAAATAATGGAAAATTACCATGAATTATTAAAAATAATGGAAAATAATTGAAAATAATGGAAAATAATCGTTTTAATATTTTCCATTATTTTCCATTATTTTCCATTATTTTGCATTATTTTGCATTATTTTCCATTATTTCGACTATTTGAGACTATTTTGAGAAAAACAAATAATCTTCAACATCATATTTAATAACAACAAGCCGATCTTGTACAGAAACATTTTTGTTATTAAATGTGATGTTGAAAATAATTTGTTTCTCTCAAAATAGTCTCAAATAGTCGAAATAATGAAAAATAATGGAAAATAATGCAGAATAATGGAAAATAATGGAAATAATGGAAAATAATGGAAACCATTATTTTCCATTATTTTCAATTATTTTCCATTATTTTAATAATTCATGGTAATTTTCCATTATTTTTGATTATTTGTAATCGTTATCATTAAATAATCATACATTTTTCACCAGCGAACTATATAATCATTACGACTATTTTCCAAAAATAATTTAATTGATTAGTAATTCTAATGGCAACTTAACAGGTCTGCTTTCAGTGTTGTTGAGCCAGAGTCACCAAATTTGGTTTGAAAATAAATGGTAACGACCCCAAAAGATCTGCATCAAAAATTTGGATGCCACCCTCACCACCATCCCCCATTCCCCTACTTTTTGCAAACTTTCAGCTTGAGTCACCAAATTTTGTATGAAGGTGTCAATTGACATTCCACAAAGAACTGCATCAAAAATTTGGATGCTACGCCCAACCTTACCGCCCCCAGCCCCCCTATTTCCTTCTTTAAAAAACTTTGAGCTAGAGTCACCAAATTTGGAAGGCATCCCCATCTGCATCGGAGAATCTTTAAGGCAGCGTTCACCCCTGCCGCATCCGTACCCCTTTGCAATCAGGCCTGTTTTTACCAGTTTTAATACTGGTAACGAGTATACCGCACTCGGTTGCGTCCGACTGCAACGTAATCACTTGTTTTATTTGAATTTAAATTAAATTGGATTTTATGTCAGCTGATTTTAGTTGACAATAAACAAATAAATAAATAAATAAAACAAACAAAAATGAGTAAGTTTTCTTTATCTCCAATATTGGAAGATTGTTTTCAATTGTTAAGAAAATATGGAAAGCATTCTATGTACTTGCAGCTATATAAAATAATTATGTAATTTCTAGTTGCTTACACATCTCCCGTGTGATCGGACTCACATTGGTTTTTTTCAGAAATGACTGAAATTAAATACATGCTACATGCATACAGAAAGACACTTTTTGCTTCCAGTTCTAACATTTTGCTCATTTGCGGACACTCATTTGATGAGAGATCGAAAATTTGTCCCTCTTCAAGCTGTTACTGCAAGACCAATTCGTGTGTTTTGCTCTGTGGAATTCTGTACCAAATGGTCTTAGCGGTAAAGAAAAATTATTTCTTAATCATGAAAACTTTGTACCAACTAAATTTAATTTCGAAAAAAAAATATTAACGTGAAGAATGTAAAAATATAATTAACATTTTAGAGAGCAACGATTTCTTAGTGCTTGTCACATTTTGTTCTTCACTATTTTAAATCATTAATCCTGCTTCTAAAGCTCTACAGCTTGAAAATAATGACTTACAGAAAACTATTACTTTCTTTTGAATAGTTTGCTTAATCAGTCCAAAGATTTAGCAAAAGAGTGGAGGATAATAACTGTTTTTATAAACAAAATTTTACACCCGGAACCCTGTTTCGAAGTCAATGTCAACTATTGCTGTTTAGATATACTAATTTTTCAAACTAACAAAGATTTCGGAGCCTTTGCGACCTGAGTAGTATGTTCGAAATATAACAACCGGAGGATAACAAACGAAGATAACAAAGATATTAAACGCTTCCGGAAAACTGTCGGCTAAGAACAGTAAAGACACCTCAGTAAACCTTCATGACCAATTAAAGGCTCTTAAAACATGCTTCAAATGTTGAGAAAAATGCATTCCATTAAGGAACTCATTGAATTTTTGCTCTTACAATTCAATATTCTTGTATCCAGTTTTCCGAAGGTAATAATAGCATGCTTTTTATACTTGATACCGAAGGTAAAGAGTATATTGGTTTTGTGCAATGTCCGTCATGGTGTCTGTCCGTCTGTCCGTCCGTATGGTTGCAAGTTTTTTCCACACCCTTCAAGCTAGAGACTTGAAACTTTCCAATTCTCTTTATCTATGGGATAGTAAATTAAAGTGTCAAGATGGGGGTTCTACGATAACTGGGGGGCTGGCAAATCGATAAATTCGATAACTCAAAACCGATAAATCCACATATTTCGCACATCCTTACAGCTATAATAACCAAATTTGGTAAGAAGATAGCTATTAGCAACCCCCAAAAAACTGCTTCAAAAATTTTGGAGCCACGCCCCCCATTCCGCCCCCAACCCCCCCGCATTTTAAAGTCAAAATAGCCCATATCTCCCACAGTTTTTGAGCTATAGCCACCAAATTTGGTGCCAAGATAGGTGATCATGACCCCCTAAAAACCGCACCAAAAGTTTGGATGCCACGCCCACCGATACTGCCCTAGCCGCCCCCATCCACCCCAACGCTTCGTCAAAAACGGGAATGCGTGTATCTTCCAGAGTTGTGGAGCTAGAGCCTCCAAATTTGGTGGGAAGATAGCTGGCAACGACCCCCAAAAATCTGCATCAAAGTTTTGGAGCCACGCCCTCCATTTCGCCCCCCTTTCCACACCTTTTACAAACTTTGAGCTAGAGTCACCAAATTTGGTATGAAGATAGCAATTGACATTCCACAAAGATCTGCATCAAAAATTTGGATGCCACGCCCACCCATACCACCCCCAACCCCCCTTTCCCCAATTTTTACAAATTTCGATCTAGAGTCACCAAATTTGGTATGAAGATAGCAATTGATATTTCACAAAGATCTGCATCAAAAATTTGGATGCCACGCCCACCCATACTGCCCCCAGCCCCCAGCCCCCTTTTCCCCACTTTTACAAACTTCGAGCTAGAGTCACCAAATTTGGTATGTTGATAGCAATTGACATTCCACATAGATCTGCATCAAAAATTTGGATGCCTCGCCCACCCATACCGCCCCCAGCCCCCGCTTTCCACACTTCTTACAAACTTTGAGCTAGAGTCAACAAATTTGGTATGAAGATAGCAATTGACATTTCACAAAGATCTGCAACAAAAATTTTGATGCCTCAACTACCCATACTGCCCCCAGCCCCCCTTTCCCCACCTTTTACAAATTTTGAGCTAGAGTCACCAAATTTGGAAGGAAGAAAGCTGGTGGCATCCCCATCTGCATCGGAGAATCTTTAAGCGTACACCCCTGCCGCATCCGTACCCCTTTGCAATCAGGCCTCTTTTTACCGGTTTTAATACTGGTATCGAGTATGCCGCAGTCGGTTGCGTCCGACTGCAACGTTTCTACTTGTTAATCTTGACATTTCCAGTTGCAACCGAAACTGCTGAAAGAAGTTTTTCAAAATTAAAACTGTTAAAAAATTTACTGAGAACTTCGATGGGACAGGAACGCCTGTCAGACCTGTCACTATTGTCCATAGAGGCAGAAACTTTAGAACACCTAAAGTTATCATAAGCTTTAAATGACTGAATAAATCAGTTTGCCGAAAAAGGCAAGGAGAGAGTATATTTAATTAGAATTGTTTGTAAAAATTTTGGAAAAAGTGACAGATAAATAATTATAATGAATAAATATTTTTGATATTATTTATTATTATAATTGGGGTAAAGTGCTCTGCGACCTAAAAGATCTATTGTGACCCCTTCTTGGCTTAAAGCTCTTCCATCAGACCCAGTCCTTGTACAAATGCAAGTATACTTACTGGATCGATGGCCTTCAGGTCAGTGAACTGAATAACATGTTTTCCTAGAAACCTGCTTCTCTTCCCCACTAAGGCTACACATTCTGCTATGATATGCAAGGAGGATTCCCTTTCCATATCGCAGAATCTACATGTATCATTACTAGCGATTCCTAGCTTGGCTAGGTGACCCCTTAGTCTGCAGTGTCCTGTCAAAAGACCGGTGATTATCCTGAGTCTATTCTTTCCCATATTTATAATCTGCTTGAATCTTTTCAGATTGTAAGTTCCAAGAAGACACTTGGCTTGTCTGAGTCCTGGGGACTGCGCCCAGCTCATTTCGCGCAAGAGTTTCTCTTCACTCCTAAGTTCCTGCCGTATTGTGCTTCTTCCTATCCCACAGTACGGCTCGGGCCCTATGAGGGGTGTCGCTGCCCCCAGCCTTGCTTGCTTGTCTGCCTCTTCGTTCCCAGCTATATAAACATGTCCTGGGACCCATCTTAGGGTTAGCCTATTATGCAGTCCTAGAGTGTTTAGCTTGGTTCGCACCTCGCGAACTACTTTCGACCTAATTTCGATCTTGCTGAGTGCCATAATGGCTGCTTGACTATCTGATAATATAGCTATATCCCCATTCCGATAGTTACGCTCCAGATTAAAGTCCACACACCTCCCTATTGCACATACCTCAGCCTGGAAGATGCTGGTGTGCTTACCTAGGGACTCATGGTATTTTAGCCGAGGGCCTACCACTCCAAGACCGGAGCCTTGGCTGGTAAGGGATCCATCGGTGTACCATTTGATGGTGTGGGATTTCATTTGGTGGACCTCTTCAAGAGATGTCCACTCCCTTTTGCTGCTCAGGTGAACTTGAAATTTTTTGCTCGAACATGTGCTCGGCTTTCATTTCGTCCCTAGGCTGTGCCAATAGGGGAAGTTCACTTGACAGCATATCTGCATCTAGTTGGCTCAGAATATGCTCTTTGCCAACTCCCTCGACCGACATTCTTAATAATGCAGCTTTCTGTTGTAGCCTAATTGTGTGATGGAGTGGGGTAATCTCCAACTGAACCTCTAGCGCCGATGTGGGACAGGTCCTCATCGCTCCAGTGATTCCTACACAGGCCATTCTTTGCAATTTATGTAATTGCCTCTGCACAGTGATTTGCTGAGCCTTGTCCCCCCATGCAATTGCTCCGTATGTGAGCATGGGCCCTACTACCATGAGATATAGCCATCTCAAAATGTTTGGAGAGGTTCCCCATGATTTCCCCGCTATTCTACGACACGTGTAGAGCGCTCTGCAGCACTTTAGAATCGTATTCTGAATATGGGTCCCAAAGTTCAATTTACTGTCAAATGTGACCCCAAGGTATTTGACTTCCTTGCTTGTTACTATTCGACTCCCCGCGAGCCTAATATCTCTCATCCTCTGCAACTTATACCTCCTGGTGAACGGAACTATGACGGTTTTTGTAGGGTTTAGGTTGAGTCCAACCTCGCTACACCAGTCATACGTGATCCTAAGTCCCAGTTGGATAATTTCACACAGAGTTTCCTCATACTTGCCCCGCGCTATTATCACAATGTCATCGGCATAGCCCTGGCATTGGATACCCCTGCTGGCAAGTCTGCTTAACAATTCGTCTACTAAGATACTCCATAAGAGCGGTGATAAAACCCCCCCTTGTGGACAGCCTCTTGTGGTTGTCACTGTTACGGTACTATCTTGTATAGTTGCCGTAGCTTGTCTGGACCTGAGTAGCGATGAGATCCATCTGCTTTTTCATAATTTAAATCAATTTTTTTTTTTTTTTTGCGTAGAATACGTCTCACCTTTTGATAAAGAGGTAGCAATATGAAAAAGTTGTTGTTGTGATATGAGAGTTTCACAAAATCGCTAATTGCTCATGAACTAATGGATCAATTTTCCTCAAATTGATTTCATTTTAAAGCCAAGCCTTCAAACTTACAATAAAATTATATTTATATACATATATTGAATATATTTTCTATTAAAAAAATGAAACTAAAAATTATGAATATTTTTGCTTCATTTCGAAGACTTGCTCTAGCTATCTCAAAAATTCATCAATTACTCTGATTTTTTGAATATAAGTTTCGATGAGTTAAAAAAACATTCCAAAATTCAAATTTGATATACTTTTGCCAAATATATAACTTTGTAAGGCAAAAAATCAGTGCAAAAATCATTACATTCTTTTTAATTGCAAAAAAACTCCCTGATGAATTTTGTTTTTTAGTTTTTCTCAATATAAAATAGACTTGATTCTCTTTCGTGTGATATGTATGCGGTCATTACTGATATCTTCTAAATGTTGAAATTTCATTATGCCCGCTATGCCCGTGCAAATGTTGTCGCGGTGACGTCAGAAAGCTCTGTCGCCAGCAGCTGTTATTTCGGTTGACGTCATCAACATGCTGTTGTAGTTTCTGACGTCACCGCGACAATGTACCTTAATTATGAAAAAGTCAGAAAAGGGTACAATTGTACCGACTTCTCCAGCACTGCACGCCATGCAGTTATGTTATGTTTTTGTTGTGAAATATTTGCTCAGAAAATCACATATATACGTTTTTTTTTTTTTAATTTTTGGCTACTTTTAGTTGCTAAAACAGCATATTCAAAATATATAATATTTAATAATATTTTATCGCTAATTAAACAAGTATTTCTTATTATTATTATCTTTTCATATTTCTAAGTGGTGAAGCTATATTTTTTGTTTACGAAATAATTTTTGATGAAAAGATGCAGTCACAAACTAAGTGGAAATCTTGTCACGTTAGCGATGTCACTTTACAAATTACTTATCAAACATGTGAAATAAATAAAATGATAGTAACATACCAAAGTGATTTCAAAAATGAAAAACTACATTAATTTATTACGGTTTAAAAGTATGTTCTTCCAAAATACTCGCCACGTTTCGCAAACTTTTGCATTTGACAAGATGAACTCAAACATGACTTCCATTTTTTGTCACGTTCGCAATGCACTGTTTTCCATAAATAACTAGCTGTACCCTGCCACCCTTCGCTGTGGCATATTGTGAGTCCACGTATATGAAATGAACACAACAAATCATCAAAATGCTTCGATTCAGCAATAGATCCAGAAAATAGAGTTTGCAGTGGCTCTGGTGGTGCTTCAAGTTGAGGTAGTTTGATTTTACCGCCAGCACAACACATTCCTTTTGTTGCATTATCGAACTTTAGAGCCTGGCAGTAAGTGCAGACATGACTCATCTGGCCAATCCCGACATGGCAGCTGGAGCTATAATCAACTGTTGGGTCATATCGAAATGCAATGGTATTGCTCATGTCTATCTACTGTAATCTGTGTACGAAGTTCAGCTATCCTTATCCTATTTTGTTCATTCCTCTGCGAGCGAAGCAAATCCGATGCTGCAGACCTTGACTCTCGTGCTCGCAATCGCCTATCCTCAAGGCTGGCGGCACGGCTTTCTGCTGGCTCCATGATAATCCTCTGCCTTTGCCTCAACCGATCCGTCTCTCGCACCAATTCCCGCTTTTCTGCAGTCTTATTCGAAACCTGGATTCTCACTCTTTCTGCGTGGCGAGTACGACGACCCCAATTCGCTTTTTTGGGAGGCATTATTTCGTAAACGTCTCGCGATTAAAAATAAAATTTTATAGAAGAAAATTTTGGAGATTTTTTGTTGTTGTCGCTTCAAGCATGAAACGAATAATAATTTATGTTTGCTCTCATAGTTATGCCTAGGCATTTTATTAAAAGCCTACTGTGAGACAACATAAAACGTTTATTCTATAAATCCGATTTTATTCGCGATCGCGGTATGGTATCGACACAAAAAGTAGACAAAAAGCAAGCTTAGACCTGGCTTTATAATGTGTCAAAATTTTGGCTCAAACGGATCAGTAGTGTTCAAATGCATAGAACATGGAGTCATGTTCACAACATTTTTATATAATTGATATAGATTCGAAAACGGCAAGTCTTCAAATCTTGTCTTTCTCCATAAAAATAGTGTTGATAAAACGCATTAAACACGTGAGAAAATATTTTGAATATGTCAACTATTGCCATTTTTTTTGTTTTCATTTTAAGTCGTACAAATGTCACGGTCGCTATCCTGGAAATTCCCATATGCATATCAAATAATTAAAACAATAATTTTCATTTATTTATTTCGAAACATATTTTATTGTGTTTTATTGTTAACGTAGACTATTTATTGTAAACCAGTGTGTTCGGAAAAGTTGAAAAATTGTTGGCTTAAATATTACTCCCGTATGTTCTGAGCCAATAACATAAGTAAACCAGTCAAGAAATTCTTATCGTTAAGTAGCAATAATGACTAATTAAGATGAGGACATCATTATTAAAAAAGGTGACAAAAAGTGATTGAAAAGTGTTTGCTTAAACATATATAATATATTGGACGTAGATGTACTAACAAACAGTACAGTCAAGTGACCCAACGATACCAAGCACCGGCTTGTTAACGCGCGGACCCACGCACAAAGCGACCCACCTCCCGCCCATCCGACCGAGGCACAGTGGTTTGGCTTGTATGGAGGCGCGGTCATAAATACTTCTCATGGGCGTGGAGCTCTGAAATTTTCTACAAGGCTCTTAAAATATATTTTAAAAAATATGGTTAAACGCTGAACATGATTTGTGGATAAACACTTCCCACTTCCATCCCCCAAGCACCAAACAAATTGCTAAGACTAAGCAAACAAGAAAACAACAATTTAAAATACTGAAATTTACACAGCCATTATGTATAAAACAAAAATTTATTTGTCTCCTCTAGTAAGCCATACACAGAATCAAGTAATGTTGACTTATCCTTTTTAACAAGTGTTCTTTGTCCAGTTATTAATGGGTCCGACCGCAAAAGGAGTAAATTTAATATGTCACTATTTGTTGCAACACGTCAAGTTTTTCGGCTATGATTAAGTCTACATTTTTTTAATTCTTTATTGTTTGACTCTGCAGCTTCCTCCGACAGCTCTCCGATTGATACAAGAGCATGCTCAATCACAGCAGATCCATGAATTAACACCTTATGAACTGTAGCCGGCAAATAATACCATGAATACTCTTTGATTAGCTCCCAGGCAGTATCGAGGGCATATTCGTTAAATTTAAGTACATTAATTTTGTACACTGAAGTGATAGCTTGGAGTATAGTGGCACAGCGATGGATTAGATTTATATTTATTCCTGTAATTTCTGAAGCCAATTTTGGATTTGAAAAAAATTTTCTAGCTACATTTCCGTCGTTGGACGATCCTCTGCCTCCATTTCTGGGCTTGTCTACCATTATACCTTTTTTTTTTGAAATGCTGCTTGAATTTCCTTTTTTCGTAGTTCAGGAGCTTTAACCTGCCACTTTTTGATTTCCAACTTGTATGACAAATGTAAAAAGTATTCGAAAACCCGTATTTTTGCATGAAGTGGGGATAAACCAAATTGGAAGTATTCTTTTCGCACATCTTTGCTTAAACATTTGGCCAAGTCATTCATTTCAGTCGGTTTTTCGGTACATATGTAACATTTAGCAGAGGATGACTAACTTAAAGCGTTGCATACTTTGCCATCCACCATAGTCAGTTGTAAGCTGTGCTCGACCAGTATCCTTCTATTACACATACGAACGTCTGACTAACTAAGAACTTTTATTTTCTCTTTATAATATTTTTCCTCGTCTATTGTCAGTTCGGTTGTCTCTTTTTTAAACTGAAAGCGAACTGACCTGCAGTAACGTGTTGACGAAGGCCTGGGGTTTTTCCAAATTACTTCATGGTTAGATTTTGAAATAAGTTGGAGGGGTACGTATGATAACAAATAAGCTCTTGTCTTGCAAAACTTTGGTTGTACTCGCTGTGACCTGTACTTCCATCAAATCCCCACTTTCCAATAAGTATTAAGTTTTCAATATAATCTTCCGTGACTGTCTCGACTACTTCCGTTTGAAGCTCCGAAATGCTAGAAGTTGTCTAATCCAATAAACTTTGCAATTCCACTTCTGCGTAAGATTCATCAACAGAAATATTGTCCGGGTATCTTTCTTTTTTGGCAGTTAAAATACTTTGATTGCTTGGAAATAAATCAAAGGAGAGTTTGCTATTCACAAAAGTATTTATTAGCAAATATTGGGTCTTCGACATGGAGGCTTCCATTATGAGAGAAATTGCTTCAAGAGGATCTGCTCCCAAACATTTTTGCCCTTGATGTTCACTCCGTAAAGCATTTACAGCGGACTCATCTATTTCGGCGAGCTGAGCTATACGCCGTCGTTTTGTTCTCGCTGAAGACTCCTCAAAATCAAGCTTTGGACGTCCCTATGAGAACTTGCCGCCGCCTTTTGAGATAACTTATCTGTACATTTCAATTTAAATGATTCCTTTACCTTGAGCCAATCTTATTTGTATTGAAGAACTAAGCACTTTTTGCGATCGTAACGAAACCAAAACTCAGCTGATTTTTTTTACATATGTAGCCAATAGATTCTTAAAGTTCGGTCAATTCAGATAAGAAGCCGTTATTACATGCTTTTATTTAACTTGACTTGTCTGTCGGTCTGTTTGTACCGGAATCTTGTAATCAAATTTTCACCAAGTTCCCGACTACCTAGAGCTCTGAAATTTTCACCAAAGATGTGTTTCAGATGACAATACATGTTTTTAAAGTTTTTGGCGCGATAAAATATGTAATATCATGTAAAAACCACGAAAAACAGTTTTCCCTTTTGCTTAAGTTACTAATTAGACTGTCAAATATGACAAGCTTTGGTGGCATGAAGGGAAGCCTGCCGCTTCACAGGTCGAAGATCGTGGGTTCGAGCTCCGACCGAGACATACTTTTTTTTTGTATTATTTAAACTTTTTTATCTTTTTTTTAAATAGCAAAAACATGTTTAATATTTATGTATTGCATGGATGATGATAAAAAATCTCGATTACAAATGTTTGCAAGAAAGCGTATAAAAGCATTTCTTCAAAATTTTTTTTGATTTACTTGTTTTCAATATCATGTTGTACAGCGTCTATCACTTGTTGCAATTTATTTGCATTGCTACCCTTTTTTGAACACCATAAGTCGAAAATATGTAGGCGTGAAAATTTACAATGAACGATTTCACCTTTGAAAGTAAAATAAAAATTTAATAAAAAAACCAAAAATAATTAGACTTGTTTAATACAAGATTTATAAAACGTTCAGAGAACACTTTACACAAACACGAAAGACGTAAAAAAAAGACACAGCACAACAAACAGGCAGCACAGAGCTCCGTTGTGAAAATTTGACCTTGAAAACAAATGACGGCGTGTAAGTAAATTAACGATTACAAGCACACTCGCAAATTTTCGCAGCTTATCTTACCGGACTAATTACCTTCAATGTCAAGCAAGTTCACTGGAAAAGAATCCATTTGGGGAATTTGGGGGGAACACAACTATAATTAAGGGTAAACAAACTAAAAACGAACAGAAACTGTAAAAAAACACATATGTTACATAAAACACAAATTGCAAAAAAATTACAAAGCAATTAGTTGGTATTGAGATCAGAATATATAATAAAAGCCTTGAACTTCAAAATTAATTTCAAATAAACACAATATGTAAACTTATGCCACTGCCAGACCAATTTGAAGTGCGCTTTTGTTGTGAAATATTTGCAATGCGTGCAGCTGCGCTTTAAAAAAGAACACGTGTTCACATCTTCAATGCTATTTTTAGAAAGTTCCGTTAGATTTCCAGAAAAAACCGGTTTGCTATTAAAAGTTTGGACATTTCAGAGACAGTTTGTGTACTTTTTATACTCGTTACCGAAGGTAAAGAGTATATTGGTTTTGTGCAATGTCCGTCATGGTGTCTGTCCGTCTGTCCGTCTGACCGTCTGTCCGTCCGTATGGTTGTTTTTTTCACACTCTTCAAGCTACAGCCACCAACTTTGGTGCCAAGATAGGTGATGATGACCCCCCAAAAACTGCATCAAAAGTTTGGAGCCACGCCCACCCATTCCGCCCCCAGTCCCCCCTTATTTTGAAATCAGAAAAGCCTATATCTTCCACAGTTTTTGAGCTATAGCCACCAAATTTGGTGCCAAGATAAGTGATGATGACTTCCTAATTCTGCGTCAAATGTTTAGATACCACGCCCACCAATACTGCCCTAGCCACCCCTATCTGCCCCAACGCTTCGTCAAAAACGGGAATGCGTGTATCTTCCAGAGTTGTGGAGCTAGAGACATCAAATTTGGTAGGAAGATAGCTGGCAGCGACCCCCAAAAATCTGCATCAAAGTTTTGGAGCCACGCCCACCCATTACGCCCCCCTTTATCCACTTTTTTCAAACTTCGAGCTAGAGTCACCAAATTTGATATGAAGATAGCAATTGACATTCCACAAAGATCTTCAGCAAAAATTTGGATGCCACACCCACCCAATCCGGCCCCAGCCCCCTTTTCCCCACCTTTTACAAATTTTGGGCCTCTTTTTACCGGTTTTAATACTGGTAACGAGTAAACCGCAGTCGGTTGCGTCCGACTGCAACGTTTCCACTTGTTGTAATTTTATTTATGCACGCATTTTTTGAATTTTGGCCTATGGACGGAACCACAGTGCGAGGGGCGCTCCGTTTATCGTGCGGTTACGATGATCGCGAACATGTAGACAAATGACACAAAACTCACTTTTTAATAGAGCAAGTAGGAGTGGCACTGTGTATTAAGTGGGAAAGATCGTTATAAATAGAACACAGAATACGAAAAGGGTTATGAAGAGCATAATTAGAATTACAAGTTTGAAGACATATAGGTACCAAACTTCTAGTATTTCTAATAGGAACAGCAAAGTTAATTAATTCAGAAGAATCAATTTCACCATTAATTAATTTGTGAAAAAAAGAAAATGCTAGCATTATTCTACGATCATTCAGAGAAGGAAGATCTATTAGTAAAAGTCTACTGCGATAAGACGGCAAATTATTGTTAGTACCCCAGTTAAGACCTCTAAGTGCGAAGAGCAGACATTGTTTTTGTACCGATTCTGAAATAATTTTACTGATTATGAATCACCAATGGTTTTCATTAGATAAACAACTGAAAAAAAAAAAATAATATAAACTATCGGGAAATAAATTATCGATAGCTCTGACTATAAGTAAGTTCGTCTTTACTGTGGCAGCCCTGATTTTTGCAACTTATGAGCCGTCTTTAGCGACAGCACTGGTTCATAATGTCGTAAGTTTTAACATGAGCATAAGCAAATTTTCTTTTTTATATGATTAATATATTTAAATTTCAAATCATATATATACTATGTTTACTTTCATAATTTTTGTTGCACGAAGACAGACGTATTCTACGGTTAACCAATGCGCCCGTGTGATCTAACACAAGCCAAAATCTCAGGGACGAGGGGAAGCCGAGGACGCAGAGCGTCAATTTTTTTGTGAGAAATCAATTTTTTTGTGAGAAATCTTTACCCTTCCTAAGGGCCCCCAAACAAATTTTTATACGAGGCCCCGCCACGGCACGCTTCGCCACTGCTACGATTCATATTTAAGAAGTCTTCTAATATGTCTAAAAATGACTTGATTTGTGATTTAAAAATAAAAATTTTGGCCCAATCGCAAATAGACTTGAATTAATTATACATTTGCTTTTAAAAACTTGTAACAAGTCGATAACATTCCTGAATATATCTTATTAAATTTAAGTACAAGACGATTTTTATATAAAAGTATAATGCGCGATTGAATAGCTAAAGAATGTTTTAAGCTTGATTCCAGAATTTTCGTTGTTACACGAGAAACGACACAGAAAAGTTTTGATTTGAAGGTGAAATTTTTTATATTTCTTCAGTGCATATATTTTTATTCTCTGGTACGGAAAGCAAACAGTATAATGGTTTCGTGCTATGTCCGTTATGGTTCTGTCCTTCTGTCTGTGTAAATGCTTGTTTCTTGGACATCTTTAAAGCTAGAGACTTGAAGCTTTGAAAAAATCTTGGTCGATGTCTGAGTCAGACAAATTGTCAATATGGAGGCGCTATGCAAACTGGAGGCTGGGAAATCGATAACATTTCGCTACACCTCAAGGAGCAAATCAATTAATCACCCTTATATCGCATATTTTTAGATAAGATAAAAATATTTGGTGATGCATCTATAGTTAAGGTGGCGAGCAAACCCCTGCCACATGAATGCGGTTATCTAACCCAGTTTTCGAGCTAAAGTCATCAGTTGGTGACACCTACCCAAACATCGCCCCCAAAATTTTACACAGTTTACAAGCTAGGTTACCAAAACTTGGTAGCAAGATAACAGTTAAAATTGAATTGTACAAGTCCAGCCGACCCAAGCCCTCGCTTTCGAAACAAAAGATTACAATATATTTGACAGTCTTGAGCAAAAGTCACAAAATTTAATGGGATGAAGCTTATTGCTTAGTGTTCCTTATTTTCTATGAACAATATTTAAACTTCCATTCATTTAGGGCAACACATTCAAATTGTTGACCTAATTCTCACAAGTGCCACTACCGTTTCATTTGTGCATTTACAGAAAAACTTTTTCGAGCAATAAAACTACAATGTTTGTGAAAACTGGACGATGGCTTTGTCTTTGGCTATGGCGACATCGAAATCGACAAAGACAGCACGACGTTTGCACTTAAAAATTTCGGCAATGTTGCATGTTTCGTCGTGTGCTCAATGTTGCATAAAAAACTGCAGATCACACGCAAACAAAGCTAAGGCTGTAGCTACTGAAACTGAAGTTGTAGACCAACGTTGGCAGCGGTTTTAGCTGCTTGCTCGATTGTAGCACATGGACACGGACAAAATCAAAATGTTGACTTGACATTTTGAACGATATTTTAACCTGTTAAGCCGCATCGACCAAGCTAAGCCAAACAAGCGTGTCCAAAACCAAGTCAGCGTACCATGGCAGTGGCATCATTGGGGCTCGTTGTCAAGTCAAAGAGCTTAGGCAAAAAACACCATCCGTAGCTAAAGTTAGAGCTGAAGGGCAAATTAAACTGGCGAAGCAAACAACAAACCATGCTGCAGTACGAATGACTGTACGCTCTTGCAATACACTTACTTTTAAAGTTAACAACGACTGGACTAGCCTCTGAATCTTTGGTAAAGGATACTAGACTGACGTACAAGCAGAAAGAAAGATCGCGAGCTAGGTCACAAAAATCAAGCTCTTGTCACGAGAGTATAGAATTTAAAATGCGACCGTCTTTTAAATAAGTCCCCAATAAAATGATTCGTAAGTATTTCCATTTTTGCTTTTATAGACTGAGCGATGATATTAACCTTAGCTTTTACTTGATAAGTTACTTTTGTGCTGCAATTTTAATTTACACACATATTATTATAATGTTAACAGATATTTAAATTAAGCATACAAATTTTGCTGATTCTCATAACAAAAAATTAAATTAATTGATTACTTTTTAAAATATTTCTCAGTTACAGTTGCTCTGGAAACTGGAACAGAGTTAAGTAAGAAATTGCATTTACCTTTGTGTTTACAAAGTGCCAGTAGAAATACCCATTTTAGCGTTTATGCCTCGTTTTATGTGTTCATCGACTGGCTTAAATTAAAATATTAAATTTATGAAAAAGCTTTAAGCTCATGCCCAAAGCACAGTCTGTTCAAATGTTTGCGCGAATTCCATTTCCCTGATTATAACCCATGCAAAGAATCTGGTAAACGTGCATCTGAGACTCTGCACGCGCTGTTTGTAGCTTATGAAGCATCAGCTGAAGCCTAAGCTGCTTATAACTAAACTTAGCCTCTGATGTGGCGCGGATGATAAATAATCCACGCAAACAGCAAGACTGGACCCGTGACTTGGCCCATTACTCATCCGGCAGGTGCAAAATGCATGTGACAGCGCAACACTTAACTTTTGTGCGCTGAGTGACCGAGAGTAGTCAAGAGTTGTAAGCGAGAGAGCAAGCAGTCATCTTGAGGGACCCACGGTCGCTGTCGAACTTGTAGTAGCAGTTGCTGCTTTCTGCCAATGCAAACACGAATGCCAACAACTGACCAAGCAGACAACTGCCTCCCGAGACAGTGTCCAGTGACCAGCTGGCAACAATTTGAGTCCAGGTACACCTTATAGTATACATAGTTAGATGTCTGGCCTGGTATGGTGCCAGTTGCCTGGCAGGGCAGTAGAAGCCTGTTCATTTTTATACTCGTTACCGAAGGTCAAGAGTATATTGGGTTGGTGCAATGTCCGTCATGGTGTCCGTCTGTCCGTCTGTATGTTCGCAACTTTTTTCCACACCCTTCAAGCTAGAGACTTGAAACTTTCCAATTCTCTTTATCTATGGGATAGTAAATTAAAGTGTCAAGGTTGGGGTTCTACGATAACTGGGGGGCTGGCAAATCGATAAACTCGATAGCTCAAAACCAGTAAATCCACATATTTCGGACATCCTTACAGCTAGAACTACTAAATTTGGTAGGAAGATAGCTACTAGCAACCCCCAAAAAACTGCATCAAAAATTTTGGAGCCACGCCCACCCATTTCGCTCCCAGCCCCTCCGCATTTTGAAATCAGAATCTCCCACAGTTTTTGAGCTATAGCCACCAAATTTGATGCCAAGATAAGTGATGACGACCCCCAAAAATCTGCATCAAAGTTTTGCAGCCACGCCCACCCATTCCACCCCCCTTTCACCACCATTTACAAACTTTGAGCTAGAGTCACCAAATTTGGTATAAAGATAGCAATTGACATCCCACATAGATCTGCACCAAAAACTTGAATGCCACGCCCAACCATACCGCCCCCAGCTCCCGTTTCCCCACTTTTACAAACTTTGAGCTAGAGTCACCATTTTTGGTATGAAGATAGCAATTGACATTCCACAAAGGTCTGCAACAGAAAATTGGATGCCACGCCCACCCATTCCGCCCCCTTTTCCCCACATTTTACAAACTTCGAGCTAGAGTCACCAAATTTGCAACGAAGACAGCCGGTGGCATCCCCATCTGCATCGGAGAATCTTTAAGGGAGCGTACACCCCTGCCGCATCCGTACCCCTTTGCAATCAGGCCTCTTTTTACCGGTTTTAAAACTGGTAACGAGTTACCGCAGTCGGTTGCGTCCGACTGCAACGTTTCCACTTGTTTTTTATGCAAATATAAAATCTCAAAATTCGGAAAACTTGTGGATTATTGATCAAAATCAGTTGGGAAAGACCAAATCGATATCTCTGGTTCAAAGTTTAATAAATCATGTAGTTACGATGGAGCACGCATAGGCTCTTGTAAAAATGAATAATAATGTTTTCATAAATTGTGTAACGCTGAAAGGAACGCATCCTAGACCCAATAAGTTATAAATGTATATTATTGATCAGTATAGCGAGCCAGAAACTTTGGGCAGAGGCGTTTTTTTGCATCAGTTAAATCATTTGTCGAAATCGGTCAGATCAGATAACTTAATCAAAAACAGCAATTATGCTTTGCAAGTATATTAAATATTCGATGTGACGAAAATGTTCCTTACTCGTTTTTTAATTTTTTTTCTTTTTGATTGCTATGCACATTTTATTCGGGTTTTCTGGAAGCTGTGGCTTTATTCCTGAGAATCTCATAGACCACTAAGCCTCTGCTGCCTAGCTTAAGTGAGAAATTTAAAATGACGTTAATCTGCTGAATTTCTGATGTTTTGTCATGTTTCCGCGCTAAATATGTTATTTTGTTTTACATGCTCTTGGCTGTGACTGGTTTGTTACCAGCAGCCTTTTAGATAGCCAACGTGGCAAACAGGTTGCTTTGCTGCCCCGTACTCCAGGTTAGGACAGGGTCGGGTAAGCAGAAATACGGTGCAAGCATAGTCAAGTACAAGGAGCTGAAGTAGGGCCAAAGCCAGAGAGCGCGAACTAGACAAACAGTGCACTGGTCTAAGCCTTTTGGCCACGTTAGTTTTCGTGTACATGTAGATCAATCCATCTAACTAACGCGTTTGGTGTTGGTCTACTTCATGCTTGTTATTTAAATTGTTATATTATTTGTGGCTAGGCTTAGCTTCGGAACATGGGAACCTCCATCCAGCATCAATGTTACTTCTTCTCGGCGTCTTGACGTGTAATGGTATTTCATTAATCGAATGTTTTGTGGAACGTGGATGTTAATGCTGGGACTAGTCGCCATAATATAGATAATTAAGAAAAAAAACCAGCCATCAATGTTCATGTTTGCATTTTCAAATAGTTATTTAATGCTTTGGAATAACTCTTGTTTTGTCGATAGATCGTAAATCTCTGTAAAAAGCCATACATTTCAAGTTTTCATTTACCATTCTCTCTTACATTTTATAGCCAAGATTAATATAATTCTGTGACTATTGCTAACTTAATTCTTTGACAATTGCCTTAATTCAAGCGTGAAAATCCGTATCTGATAAGAAACCTTTGCTGTCCATATTTATATGACCGCGTATAAGGGCGAGTGACGTAGTTTTTTTTCGAGGGTGGCTTGAAAGTTAAAATCACTTTGTTTGTTTACCTACACCAGTAAATAGTTTTTACTCTTCAATACTTCTGATACAACACATATGTGTGTTCAGTTCCTACAATACCCATATTTGGGCAACCCAAAACTGCTACACATTTTACGCTAGTGGCTGAACTATAAACTTGAGCTACTATCTTTTGGTCTACACATACTTTTTGCTATTATTACTGCAACATTAAGACACAAAAATGGCCTGTTTTGTTGTATGAACATATCCTGATCCAAACGCCGGACATAACTGCCATTAACATTGGCACTTAATTTACTTTTAGCCAAAACCAAAACAGCTATTTTATTGTGTTTGGTCTGTAAAGCAATGTGCGAGAGCCAAAATAAGAGACAAAAAATAAATTTAAAAAACCAACAGAATTCAACAACAATTAAAACCATTCTTAAACAGCTCGACTGGCCCATTCTACATTACCATCTGTCCAGAGTTTAGAGTCCAGTATCACGGCTTCTGTTCTTATTTATTAGTCATGAACATTGTTTGCGCTGCTAAAAATTGCTGCGTGGCGAGCTGGAGGGGCAGGGGTGAAAAAGGAATCTAAGAAAAAAAGGCCAGAATAAGAAAAATAAAAATAAAGTGGCTCGGTGTTAAGACGTGGCTTATATTTCAACAGTTTTCAATTTTAGCTTTTGTTGTGCACTTTGCTTGCAAACAATAAAATCAAAAAATTCAGAAGATGGAGAAGGACATTAAAAAACCAACCATAGCGTTTGGAATGCTGCCTCTAGACAACAAGAAGAACGTCTTTACGTAAGTGCCTTCATCTTATCTGCCTTTGAACACATTAGGCGCAGGCGAGATGCAGGCTCTTATACCCGACAACATTGGTTATGTAACTGTATTAAACTCAAGTGAAAACGTTGCAGTCGCACGCAACCAAATACGGCCTCATTGCAAAGGGGTACGGATGTGGCAGAGGTGTACGCTGCGTTAAAAGATTTGCTGATGCAGATCTTTGAGGGATGTCACCAGCTAACTCCTTACCTGACTTGGTGAATTTAGCTGATAAACTGAGAAAGACTCATGCATACCAGTTTTTAAAAGGTGTGGGGCTGGGGGCGAAATGGGTAGGAGTGGCATCCAAAGTTTTGGTGCAGATCCTTGGGGGTTGTTACCAGCTATCGTCCTACCAAATTAAGGGAATCTAGCTTGAAGACTGAGAGAGAGTGGGCGTGGCGTACAAGTTTAAGATGCATTTGTTTGGGGGACGCCAGTAGCACTACCAAATTTGGTAACTCTAGCTGTAAGGATGTGGCAAATATGCGGATTTATCGATTATTAATTATTTTTGATCCAGCAGATGTAGAAAACCAATCTTGACGCTTTATCTGTCCCGCCCATGCAAAAATATAATTGCAAAGTTTCATGTCCCTAGCTTTACGTGTGTCGAAAAAGTTCATAATTAATTTTGATTTTATGTTGGCTGTTCAAAGTTAACAATAAATAAATAAACAAATACCGACGGATAGACACCATGACGAACATTGCACAAAACCAATATACTTTTCACCTAAGGTGTCGAGTATAAAAAATTAAAAACAGTAAAAATCTCACAATTTCTCCAACGATGCTTTTGTTTGTTCGTACGACAGTTTCCTGAAAAGGGGAAAAAAATTGATATCCGGCACATTTGTCGCCCTCCGTTGCGTTTCGGCGCTGTCGCTAGGCGCTAATGAGCTGCAGCATTAAGTTGCATATAGCTTACATCTAGAACCTGACGGATACTTTTGGCTTGCATGATTGCAATGATTTAAATCAGTGATGTCCAAAATTTGAAAAGGCAGCCACGCGTGGTTGGCAAGAAAAATTCTGCCGGCGTTGCAGCCGACACATGTATAGAGAGAGAGAATATGTGTATTCTATAAATAGAACGCTTACGATGCGCGTGTCCGGCTGCATTTGCTCTCTCGACTCATGTGTTTGGCTGAAGCTCAAAAGTCAAACGCGCAGTCATTCGCTATGCTGCATTGCAATAAAATGTTTGATGTCAATTGGGAAAATGAATTATTTTGCATTGAAAATATGGATGGTAAAAAGCTCAATGTTTATTGTGCCATTACGATGCATGTCGCTTCACCTTTGATGTTATAATTTTTTTTATGCTTGGATCGCACGCATTTTATTTTTTCAGTGTAAGGCAGTAAAACGTCACGTTGCCTTCGTGTTTCGCTGCTTCGCACACAAGCGCAACGCTTTCATTGTGTTAGTTTGGACACCACTGATTTAAATGTTTGTTATGCTTGAATGCTGCTGAAATTATTAAGAAATTAAGAATTAAGAAATGGTCATATTCGTATACGTCTGCCACACTACTTGGTGAGGAAAAGCTGGGCTCTTTTAAAATGCTCGTTAAATCAAATTGTAGTTTTTAATTTAACCTATCTGATATTTGTTGTTGTTATGTATCAATCGGCGTTTAAATGAGGCATGTCATGAAATTGCTTCATTTCCTGTGTCCGAAAACAGGCGTACCACAATTAAAGTAAATTTTTGAAACGAAAATAATAGTTATGTTGAAAAACTAAGTTAAGCTTAAAATAAACAAATAAAACTTAATGTAAAATTATATTCATTATAGTGTGCAACAGAATCTGCAAAGAAAAAGCAATTAAAATCAATTAAAATTTTTGTAGAACACACATGAAAGATTCAATGTAAAAGAGAGTTAGATCAATAAAGAAATTATAATTCAATAAAAAAGTAATGTGTGGAGTATTAAAAACTTTTTTAATGCTTTATAACAGTGATGTCCAAACTCACACAATGAAAGAGTTGCGCTTGTGTGCGAAGCAGCGAAACACGAAGGCAACGTGAAACATTTTGTTTGCAATGCAGCATAGCGAATGACTGCGCGTTTGACTTTGAGCTTCAGCCGAATACATGAGTCGAGAGAGCAAATGCAGCCGAACACGCGCATCGGAAGAGAACAAGCTGCCGAGCGTTCTATTTATAGAACACACATATTCTCTCTCCCTATACATGTGTCGGCTGCTACGCCGGCAGAATTTTTCTTGCCAACCACGCGTGGCTGCCTTTTCAAACTTTGGACAACGCTGCTTTATAATTATTTAACCCAAGACTGAATTTTTTTTGTTTTTTATATACACATGTCTTTTCTTGAACAACCTGGCATTCTCTTTGTTAGAAAGAATTTTACATTCGCATACTAAAACGCCAGATCAAAACAATCACCCGATACGTCAACTACTGAATGATGTTGCTCTGAGGCACAGCGAGTTCTTAACATAAAACTTTAATGCACTTTATCATTTTATAAGGAGAGATAAAGAGAGAGAATTTACTGACGTTTCCAAGACCATTGAGGTATAAACTCAAAATTTGTATACTCTTCACACATGTGAAACAGGGTATATTGAGTTTGTCATGAATCTGTAACGCCTTAAAGGAATAATGGGAGACCCCATAAACTATATATCAAAATGATCAGGACGAGCTCAGGAATTTATTTCCACGTGTCCGTCTGTCCGTCTGTTTCAACACGATTTCCGGCCAAACTGCTGAACCGATCTTGATGAAACTTTCACAGATTGCTTAGTTCACTATGAAATTTCATCCCGATGGGAGCATTCTACGACATAGCCACCATACAAATTGACCATATCGTACTATCAATTGTTGTTGCTGTCGTGCACTTTTAAGTACCTACATATAGCTCATTTGCTTCAAAAGTGGTATAACGCAAAAAATTTTCAAATTGTTGCTGTTGTTGTCGCACACGAATAATAATAAAAAAAAATAAAAAAATTAATCTACTATAACTATGAGGCACTTGTTTTATTAAACTTTCGCACAGGAAACCAAGTCTTGACTTTGTAGCTAAGAGACAGATAAACAGAACAGTATGTATTATTAATAACATGCTCATATTCAGCGCCTTCGTTTTCTCTGTCGTGTCGAAAAGCATCCAAGCTTAAGTCATCACAATGGCTTCATCAGACTCTCATGAACATACTTTTATCTGTCAGCGAGGCCGCCTAACATGTCGCTAGTCATATTGCTGGCGGAATCCTAGAAAGAGACGCCAAAATAAGAACGTAGCGAGTGGGCAAATGGAGTGCATTGCGTTCATAAATTACATTTTATTATGATAATTTATTTTATTATTTCTTACGGATTATGTTGCATAAATGTTCATAGGCTGAATTACAAGTATTTTCGTATGAGGACCGCGCATTGAGTTGTCAGTGCCTTATCCTAGTCATAATTTAATGTTCTTTTTCGTTGCCATTGCCGTTGTCGTCGGTTGACTTCATATTAAATTCCTACCCCCGACCTCATCCTTTAGGTAGCTTTGTGTGCAATGCAGCGAGCCGCCTGACCTGTCAGCACTTCTGAACTACCTATGCAATGCCTAAATATCAGAAATACATACCATATGTACATATAGAAAGGAAGAAAAAAATTTGCTTCGCCAATGTTGTTCTGCTGTGCTCTGATTGTCATTTTCCTTTAACTTTCAAGGCCTTTCTGCTGACAGCTGTGCGTTCGTTTTGTCTTCTTTTTCAATATCATAAGGCAATGATTTGTTATAGGCTATTATGCATGCGCAGAAATGGCGAAATGACTTCGTTGGTTACGCTCATTCTTATTTTATTTCTCAGAATTAATTCAGTAACATTTCACAAATACATATTGAAATGCCATAAAATTATAAGCCGCATTTAATTATATAATTTCATACCAAATTTGCAGTATAAGTATTTAACTGCGAAACTTAACACAATAAGTTATAAGTTCAATTAAGGACTCTTTAGATCTATCATCATCTCGCAGTGACCTTTTTATACCCTTAACCCATAAAATGGGTAAATAAGGGTATAATGGTTTTGTGCAAAAGTATGTAACAGGCAGAAGGAAGCATCTCCGACCCTATAAAGTATATATATTCTTGATCAGCATCAATAGCCGAGTCGATTTAGCCATGTCCGTCTGTCCGTCTGTATGAACGCGTGGATCTCAGAGACTACAAGAGCTAGAGACTTCAGATTTTGTATATAAGCTCTCCTATACCATGAGCAGAACAAGTTTGCTTTAAATTATCGATAACTATTCTGGTTTCCGATATACACATTTGATCGATTACAAAAAACAAATTTGGCACACTCGCCAACAAACAAAAACACGCACACACATATATATATACATATATATATATATGTAAATATAATAAATATATATATTTGTTTAGCCCTGCCAATACAACATTTTCCTGTAACAGAAACACATTTTGATAAGTTTTAGAAAAAGGGGCTCTTACTTATGGGCTAATAGGCACACTTAAAGTATGTTAAGCAAAATGAAGTAATAGACATCTAATTACGAAGGAGAACAACTATTTACACTTAAAACAAGTAAAAACGTTGCAGTGGGACACAAGCAACTGCGTTATACTCTGATAGCAGTATAAAAGCTAGTGCGTAGAAGTCTGCTTGTAAAGGTGTCGTACAGGGGCGGAAATGGTGCGCGTCACGTTTAAAGATACTTTGATGCACATATTTGATGGACATCGCTAGCTTACTTGCCTCAAAACGGTGACTGTTGATAAAAAATTTTGGAAGATATGGGGCATTCCGAATTTAAGAGACGGGTGACAAAGGTGGCCGTGCCATCAAAGATTTGATGCAGATCTTTTGGGGATGTCTCGAGCTTTATTGCCACAAAATTTTGAGACTCTAGCGAAAAGATTTTCGATATCAAAATATGGCTGTGGCGGAATGATTGGGCGTGGCACCAAAATTGGTGATAACAATTTTTGGAAGATACCAGTAGCTATCTTCTTACCAAACTTGATAGCTCTAGCTGTAAGGATGTGAATATTATTTGGATTTTAAGATTATCAGTTTGCGATTACCTAGCCCTCCAGTAGGCGTAAAAACCAAATCTTGACTCTTTATCTGTCCCGCCTAAAGACAAAAATCATTGCAAGTTTCAAGTCTATTGCTTTGCGGCAGTCGAAAAAAGTTGCGTTTATTCAGACGGACGGACGAATAGACGGACAGACACTATGATGCACATTGCACAAAACAAACACACTCTTTACCTTCGGTATCAGAGCATAAACATTAAAAAGTTATTAAGAACAAGTGGAAACGTTGCAGTCGGACGCAACCGAATGCGGTTTACTCGTAACCAGTTTTAAAACAGGTAAAAAGAGGCCTGATTCCAAAGGGAAACGGGTGGGGCAGGAGTGTACGCTGCCTTAAAAATTCTCCGATGCAGATGGGGATGCCACCAGCTGTCTTCCTTTCAAATTTGGTGACTCTAGCCCAAAATTGGTAAAAGGTTTTTTGAGCACATCTATGTGGAATGTCAAATGCTGTCTTCATACCAAATTGGGTGACTCTAGCTCAAAGTTTGTAAAAGGTGGGTTAAGGGAGGCGGAAAGGAAAGCTTTGATGCAGATTTTTTGGGGTCGTTGCTAGCTATCTTAATACCAAATTTGGTGGCTCTATCTCAACAACTCTGGAAGAAACACGCATTCCCGTTTTTGACGAAGCGTTGGGATGGATGGGGGCGGCTAGAGCGGTATCGGTGGGCGTGGCATCCAAACTTTTGATGCAGTTTTTGGGCGGTCATCAACACCTATCTTGGCACCAAATTTGGTGACTATAGCTCAAAAATTTTGGGAGATATAGGCTATTTTGACTTAAAAATGCGGTGGGCTGGGGGCGGAATGGGTGGGCGTTGCTCCAACAGTTTTGATGCAGTTTTTGGGGGTTGCTTGTAGTTATCTTATTACCAAATTTGGTTGTTCTAGCTGTAAGGATGTGCGAAATATGTGGATTTATCGGTTTTGAGTTATCGATTATATCGTTTCGCCAGCCCGCCAGTTATCGTAGAACCCCCATCTTGACACTTTAATTTACTATCCCATAGACACAGACAGACAGACGGACAGACACCATGACGGACATTGCACAAAGCCAATATACTCTTTACCTTCGGTAACGAGTATAAAAACAAAGCAGACGAAGATTTAACTATGAATTAAGAAAATAATCTCAGGACGCGCATAAGTCTCGAGCTATGATTTAGTTTAAGTTAGGCCATTTTCCATTGAATCACATAAAATGCATTTTTATGGACACAAGTTCTTTTTGTTCTGAAATCTCAAATTCGTTTACCCAAAAAAACAAAAAACGATTGGCCTAAGGAAAGACCAAACCTGAAGATTGTGGTCATTGATTGGGTGCCACACTTATATTCTCATTTCTGGGGAAAAATAAATGCTTTCATAAATTTTCCTTGCCTGCTTTGTTGAATGCGTTGCCTGTCTTTATTTCCTTTTGTTCTTGTTTTTTTATGTTCATTGTCAGCGTTATTGATTATACCAAAAATCACAATAATTTGTAGTTTATTGGCCAAAAACTGACTGCTACCTACTGGGAGTGGAAATTATTGTTTTCTACGAAAAACGAAGACTAACACAAAAATTCACTTATGAACCGCATTTAGAGAAATTGTTATATTTATATGTCTTTTTATTTAATTTAAGCAATTTCATAGCCATTTTTATATTAATTGTTATTTAATTATGCCATAAATGGAATACAATTATGTGCTATATTAAATTCTGTTGTGTAGCATAGCAAACCTGTGATAAGGTAATTTTGATAGAAGCAAAATGACTGGTTTTAGATTTCGGTAACTGAAATTGTTGACAAAATAATATACTCTTATATCTATATACATATAAATATAAAATTGAATGTTCATATGTCTGTATATGCGATATAAAAAAGTGAACTATTCATTTGATCATGTGATGAATGTTTAGGCGTATATACATTTAAGTCACAACCCACATAAATGACAAACAAAAATAAGTACAATTTACCTATGTCACATAGTGACCTATGTTTATACTAGTTACCGAAGGTCAAGATTATATTGGGTTTGTGCAATGTCCGTCATGGTGTCCGTCGGTCCGTCCGTCCGTCCGTCTGTATGTTCGCAACTTTTTTTCACACCCTTCAAACTAGAGACTTAAAACATTCCAATTCTCTTTATCTATGGGAAAGTAAATTAAAGTGTCAAGATGGGGGCTCTACGATAACTGGGGGGCTGGCAAATCGATAAATTCGATAACTCAAAACCGATAAATCCACATATTTGCACATCCTTACAGCTAGATCTACCAAATTTTGTAAGAAGATAGCTACTAGCAGCCCCCAAAAAACTGCATCAAAAATTTTGGAACCACGCACACCCATTCTGCCCCCAGCCACCCCGCAATTTAAAGTAAAAAAAAGCCTATATCTCCCACAGTTTTTGAGCCAAAGCCACCAAATTTAGTGCCAAGACAGGTGATGATGACCCCCTAAAAACTGCATCTAAAGTTTGGAAGCCACGCCCACCAATACTGCCCAAGCCGCTCCCAGCTGCCCCAACGCTTCGTCAAAAACGGGAATGCGTGTATCATCCAGAGATATGAAGCTAGAGCCACCAAATTTGGTAGGAGAATACTGGTAACGAGCCCAAAAATCTGCATGAAAGATTTGGAGCCACGCCCACCCATTCCGCCCCCCTTTCCCACCCTCGTTCAAACTTTGAGCTAAAGTCACCATATTTGGTGTGAACATAGCAATTGACATTCCACGAAGATCTGCAGCAAAAATTTGGATGTCACGCCTACCCATACCGCCCCCGGCCCCCCTTTCCACAATTTTACAAATTGTGAGCTAGAGTCACCAAATTTGGTGTGAAGATAGCAATTGACATTCCACATAGATCTGAATCAAAAATTTGGATGCCACGCCCACCCATACCACCCCCAGCCCTCTTTCCCCTTTTTTACAAATTTTGAGCTAAGGTCACCAAATTTGGTGTGAAGATAGCAATTGATATTCCACATAAATCTGCATCAAAAATTTGGATGCCCACCCATTCTGCCCCCAGCCCCCCTTTCCCCATTTTTTACAAACGTTGAGCTAGAGTCTCCAAATATAGTATGAATATAGCAATTGACATTCCCCATAGATCTGCAGCAAAAATTTGGATGCCACACCCACCCATACCGCCCCCAGCCCCGCTTTCTCCACCTTTGACAAACTTTGAGCTAGAGTCACCAAATTTGGTATGAAGATAGCTGGTGGCATCCCCATCTGCATCGGAGAATCTTTAAGGCAGCGTACACCCTTGCCGCATCCCAACCTCTTTGCAATCAGGCCTGTAATAAATTAAAGTGTCAAGATGGGGGTTCTACGATAACTGGGGGGCTGGCAAATCGATAAATTCGATAACCCAATACCGATAAATCCACATATTTCGCACATCCTTACAGCTAGAAGTACCAAATTTGGTAAGAAGATAGCTATTAGCAACCCCCAAATAACTGCATCAAAGTCAAAAATAACTGCATTTTAAAGTCAAAAAAGACTATATCTCCCACAGTTTTTGAGATATAGCCACCAAATTTGGTGCCAAGATAGGTGATGACGACCCCCTAAAAACTGCACCAAAAGTTTGGATGCCACGCCCACCGATACTGCCCTAGCCGCCCCCATCCACCCCAACGCTTCGTCAAAAACGGGAATGCGTGTATCTTCCAGAGTTGTGGAGCTAGAGCCTCCAAATTTGGTGGGAAGATAGCTGTTAACGACCCCCAAAAAACTGCATCAAAGTTTTGGAGCCACGCCCACCCATTACGCCCCCAGCCCCCCGCATTTTGAAATCAGAAATGGCTATATCTCCCACAGTTTTTGAGCTATAGCCACCAAATTTGGTGCCAAGATAGGTGATGATGACTCCCTAAAAACTGCACCAAAAGTTTGGATGCCACGCCCACCAATACTGCCCTAGCCACCCCCATCCACCCCAACGCTTCGTCAAAAACGGGAATGAGTGTATCTTCCAGAGTTGTGGAGCTAGAGCCACCAAATTTGGTAGGAAGATAGCTGGCAACGACCCCCAAAAATCTGCATCAAAGTTTTGGAGCCACGCCCTCCATTTCGCCCCCCTTTCCCCACTTTTTACAATTTTCGAGCTACAGTCACCAAATTTGGTATGAAGATAGCAATTGACATTCCACAAAGATCTGCATCACAAATTTGGATGCCACGCCCACCCATACCGCCTCCAGCCCCCCTTTCCCCACTTTTTACAAATTTCGAGCTAGAGTCATCAAATTTGGTATGAAGATAGCAGTTGATATTTCACAAAGATCTGCATCAAAAATTTTGATGCCACGCCCACCCATACCGCCCCCAGCCCCCCTTTCCCCACTTTTTACAAACTTCGAGCTAGAGTCACCAAATTTGGTATGTAGATAGCAATTGACATTCCACAAAGATCTGCATCACAAATTTGGATGCCACGCCCACCCATACCGCCCCCAGCCCCCCTTTCCCCACTTTTTACAAATTTCGAGCTAGAGTCACCAAATTTGGTATGAAGATAGCAGTTGATATTTCACAAAGATCTGCATCAAAAATTTTGATGCCACGCCCACCCATACCGCCCCCAGCCCCCCTTTCCCCACTTTTTACAAACTTCGAGCTAGAGTCACCAAATTTGGTATGAAGATAGCAATTGACATTTCACAAAGATCTGCAACAAAAATTTTGATGCCACAACTACCCATACCGCCCCCAGCCCCCCCTCCCCTTTCCCTACATTTTACAAACTTTGAGCTAGAGTCACCAAATTTGGAAGGAATATAGCTGGTGGCATCCCCATCTGCATCGGAGAATCTTTAAGGCAGCGTACACCCCTGCCGCATCCGTACCCCTTTGCAATCAGGCCTCTTTTTACCGGTTTTAATACTGGTATCGAGTATGCCGCAGTTGGTTGCGTCCGACTGCAACGTTTCCACTTGTTTTATATATACATTTAAGTTACAGCACACACAATATATGACAGACAATTATAATATAACGAGGTCAATTAAATGCAACACCATACGTATTATTGTCTTAAGTACAAAGACTGCTGATCACAGCGAAACCGACACACATAACGAGTTACCAAAACAGCGGTCAGTCAACGCGTTAATTGCCAATTTGCAATTCTGCATTGGCAAGCAATTGCTACGTTCACAATAACACAATTAATATTGGTATTACACTTATGCAAACAAAGCTATTTTTTCCTATAAATATTGTTACTTTCATGAATAAAACATCAGTTCTATACTTTGTACCAACAATTCCCCCTCCGTATTCCACCTAGTTACAAGGGCTAGTTGCGACGCCCTTTTAGCAGTCAGTTTATGTACTGAATGCTTACAAAACAAATCTACACAATCAATGATCTTTAGCAAAGTTGTTGTGCATAAGCCCACAAAGGTTTCTGAGTTGGTACGACCAATTTTTGCCGTGACATTTGTGCATTTCATTGTGACTTGCATTAATTTCTATACGGCAGTAGGCAATTTGAAATATCTACTTGCTACGGAAAGTGAAGCTAGAAATTCTCACATTCAGTCTATTGAGTTACTTGGGAGTAGTCGAAATCAATTCCAAAAATTCTCGAATGCTGTTTTTTTTTTACATTTATTTTCCATCCGTGTGCGTATTTTTATAAAAATAAATGTAAGTACATAAATAAATCCACATAAATAAGTTCATAAATAAATAACTCTCCAATCAACCACGACGCACGTTTTTGCATTGAAAATTTGCGGACCAATCATTCCTCTTCGAAACATAAATCCACCACGACTTTGCAACGGAACCAGACTCACACTAGAAGGTGATGAACAATGTTATCGAGGCAACAATTTTGACTGGAAAAATCAATGGTGAAGACGTTTCGTTGCCACGTATCCAAATGATCCCGACAGGTATGCCATTCGAATTCAAACGTTTGCAGTTTCCGGTGTGACTCGCTTTTGCAATGACTATCAAAGAAGCACAAGCACAATCATTGCAAATGTGGATTAAATTTGGAGAATCCATGCTTCTCACATGGGCAGCTCCATGTGGCCTGCTAAAGCCTCGGAAAACCGTCCGATATATTCGTTTACGCAACAGATGGAAAAACAAGAAATTTTGTGTATCCCACAGCAATAAATTTCGAATTGAAATAACATTAATGAAACACCTCAATGATGTGTAATTTCTTTCCTTTAAATTTAGTTTACTTGGTGGCGTAGCAATGCGAGCAGGGTAATGCTTGTAAAACGTAAAATGTGATTGTCTATACATTTGATAAGGTACTGTGGCTGTGAAAAAATTTACTATGCATAAAAGTTGTAGAAGTTGCGAATACAAAAATAAAATTAAAATCAAGTTAAAACGTTGCAGTCGGACACAAGCGACTGCGGTATACTCTGATACCAGTATAAACAAGTGGAAACGTTGTATTAAAACCGGTATAAAGAGGCCTAATTGCAAAGGGGTACGGATGCGGCAGGGGTGTACGCTGTCCCAAAATTTGTCCATGGCAGATGAGGATTCCACCAATTTAATTCTAAAACTTGGTGACTCTTGCTCAAAGTTTATAAACTGATGGAAAAAGTAGGGCTGGGGGCGGTATGGTTGGGTGTGGAATCCATGGAGATCTTTGTGGGATGTAAATTGCTATCTACCTACCAAATTTGGTGGCTCTAGCTCAAAAACAGTGGTAGATACCGCAACCGATTTTAGCATAGAATTTGCCTCTATTAGTCATTTTCTGGTGCTTCATAAATTAAATATTATTGGATTTCCATCAAAACTCTTATTGTGGCTTTCGGAGTACTTGTGTGGTCGAACACAAAAAGAATTTTTGAAATCGTCTGTATCTAAACCTATTTTTGTTACCTCTGGTGCTCCCCAGGGGAGTCATCTTGGACCTTTGCTATTTAATCTGTTTATTAACTACCTTCCAGCTGTTATTACTAACTCCTATGTTTATATGTTTGCTGATGATGTGAAGCTATGTTTCACCTATAATGATGCTTCTCTTTGTAACTTGCTACAGTCGGATTTGGGTGCATTGTCGGCCTGGTGTCGTTTTAACTTACTCAATTTAAATTGTTCAAAATGTCAAGTCATGTCTTTTTGTAGAAGCACCCGTCATACTGTTCACTACTTGCTTGATGCTTCACCACTTGACCGCGTGTTTGAAATTAAAGATTTAGGCATTATTCTTGATCCTAAAATAAAATTTGACTCTCATATTTCGTGGATGGTCAATAAGGCCATTAATGTCATTGGCTTCATCAAGCGGTGGTCGAAAGAGTTTAACGATCCCTACACAACTAAAACGCTTTATACATCCCTAGTTCGTCCCATCCTGGAGAATGGATCTTGTTTGTGGTCCCCACAATACACGATTCACAAGGATAGAATTGAATCTGTGAAGAAGAAATTTCTTCTATTTGCCCTTAGAAGTTTTAACTAGGTTCCTGGAGTTGACTTACCCCCGTATTCAAGTAGACTCCTTGTGATTAATCTTCCCTCCCTGTTAAACCGTAGAACTATGCATGGAGTATTATTTATCACTAATCTACTAAATGGTGAAATCGACTCATCAGTTCTTTTGAGTCGAATTAAATTAACTGTTCCGATTAGAGCTACTCGTAACTTTTTACCCCTTAGCCTTGATCGTTGCTCGAGCAACTATTAAGTACATGAACCATTCCGTGTTTTATGTTCTGATTTTAAAAAGCTTAATTCTCTTATATCCTTGGAGTCCTCAACTCCAGTACTAAAAAGATCGATCCTTTTTGCTTTATCTAATCGTAACCACTTTCCTTTAACTACTAATCTAACGCTGGTCTGATTGGGTTTTTCTGGGTTTTTCCCAATCCACGCAACAAATGTTGGACCACTAATTTTATTGTTGAATTTCCCAGAGCTTAACGTTAACTTTATAAATTTGTTACCTAAATATACTTTCAGATTTATATAGAATTGTATTTTACATAATTTTAATTTCAAATTTTAATTTTATTTTAATTATAATTAATTTGGATTTTATGTCAGCTGATCATAGTTGACAATAAACAAACAAATAAATAAATAAATTCCCGTTATAAGCGAAGCGTTGGGGCGGCTTGGGCTGGCTAGGGTGATATGGGCCGTCATCACCAAATTTGGTGACTGTAGCTCAAAAACTGAGGAAGCTATAGGAGTTTCTGATTTCAAACTGCGGGGGGCGGAATGAGTGGGCGTGGCTCCAAAATTTTTTATGTAGTTTTTGGGAGTTGCTAGTAGGCATTTTCTCACTAAAGTTGGTAGTGCGAAATATATGGGTTTATCGATTTTGAGCTGTCGAATTTTTCGATTTGCCAGCCCCCAGTTTTCGTAGGGCCCCAATCTTGACACTTTAGCTTTCCAGGTCATAGAAAAAGACATTGGCAAAGTTCTAATTTGAAGTTTGAAGGGTGTCGAAAAAATTGCGCACATACAGACGGCCAGACGGACAAACACCATGACAGACATTGTGCAAACCCTATATACTCTTTACTTCGGTATTGAATATAAATTGTTGTTTGTAAAGGAGGAGTTCGGTTGCAGCAGCGGTGTACACTCTATTCAAAGTTAGTTTAATACAGATCTTTGAGGGAAGCCACTAGTTTGATTACCACCAAATATGGTGGCTCTAGCTCAAAGCTGTGGAAAATATATAGATTACAGATATTAAGGGGCGGGTGGCATAGGTGGGTGTCATAAAAAATTTTCAATACAGATCTTTGTAGGATTTCTCAAGCTATTTTCGTACAAGATTTGGTGGCTCTAGCTCATAATCAGTGGAAGATATAAGCGTTTCCGATTTCAAATGCTGGGTGGCTGGGGGTGGATTGGGTGGGCGTGGCAATACAAATTTTAATTAAATTTTTTTGGTGACAAAATTTTTTTAATTTTGCTATATTATTTTGATATATTGTGCCAAATTTGGTTACTCTAACTGTACGGATGGGAGAATCGAATTCCCAGCCCTACAGTAGGCGAAAAACTTCATTCTTGTCACTTTCTCTGCCTTGCCCATACAAAAATAGAATTCCAGGTTTTTAAGTCACTAGCTTTAAGGGTGTTGAAACAAGTTGTCATCATACAGACGGGCGGATGAACAGAAGGGCAGACACCATGACAGACCTTGCACAAAACTAATAAAAACAAGTGGAAACGTTGCAGTCGGACGCAACCGACTGCGGCATACTCGATACCAGTATTAAAACCGGTAAAAAGAGGCCTGACTGCAGAGGGGTACGGATGCGGCAGAGGTGTACACTGCCTAACAGATTTTCCGATGCAGATGGGGATGCTACAAGCTATCTTCCTTACAAATTTGATGACTCTGGCTCAAAAATTGTAAGTTTGTTGGGAAAGGGGGGCTGGGGGCGGTATGGGTGGGCGTGGCATCCAAATTTTTGATGGAGATCTTTGTGGAATGTCAATTAATTGCTATCTTCATACCAAATTTGGCGACTCTAGCTCAAAATTTGTAAAAGTGGGAAAGGGGGGCTGGGGGCGGTATGGTTATGCGTGGCATTCAAATTTTTGATGCAGATCTATGTGGAATGTCAATTGCTACCTTTATACCAAATCTGGTGACTATAGCTCAAAGTTTGTAATTGGTGGGGAAAGGGGGGCAGAATGGTTAGGCGTGGCCTCAGAACTTTGATGCAGTTCTTTGGGGGTCGTTGCCAGCTATCTTCCTACCAAATTTGGTCGCTCTAGCTCCACTACTCTGGAAGATACGCGCATTCCCGTTTTTGACGAAGCGTTGGAGCGGATGGGGGCGGCTAGGGCAGTATCGGTGGGCGTGGCATCCAAACTTTTGATGCAGTTTTTGGGGGGTCATCATCACCTATCTTGCCATCAAATTTGGTGGCTATAGCTCAAAAACTGAGGGAAATATAGGCTTTTCTGATTTCAAAATGCGGGAGGCTGGGGGCGTAATGGGTGGGCGAGGCTCGAAAACTTAAATGCAATTCTTTGGAAGTCGTTGCCAGCTATCTTTCTACCAAATTGGGTGGCTCTAGCTCCACTACGCTGGAAGATACACGCATTACCGTTTTTGACGAAGCGTTGGAGCGGATGGGGGCGGCTAGGGCAGTATCGGTGGGCGTGGCATCAAACCTTTGATGCAGTTTTTGGGGGGTCATCATCACCTATCTTGGCACCAAATTTGGTGGCTGTAGCTCAAAAACTGTGGGAGATATAGCCATTTCTGATGTCAAAATGCGGTGGGGCCGGGGGCGGAATGGGGGGGGGCGTGGCTCCAAAATTTTTGATTCAGTTTTTTGGGGGTTGCTAGTAGCTTACCGAATTCGGTAGTTCTAGCTGTAAGGATGTGCGAAATATGTGGATTTATCGGTTTTGAGTTATCGAATTTATCGATTTGCCAGCCCCCCAGTTATCGTACAGCCCCCATCTTGACACTTTAATTTACTATCCCATAGATAAAGAGAATTGGAAAGTTTCAAGTCTCTAGCTTGAAGGGTGTGGAAAAAAGTTGCGAACATACGGACGGACGTACGGACAGACGGAAAGACGGACAGACGGACAGACGGACGGACACCATGACGGACATTGCACAAACTCAATATACTCTTTACCTTCGGTATCGAGTATAATAAATTATATTAATAATATATCAGTTACTTAAGGTACTAGAAATGCACTTCAGTCCTTTCCATGTCTACTTAATCATCTGGTTATCAATAGCACACTGCGGGTAAGAAATCTATAGCACTGCAAAAGACAAACAAAAGCAAACAATTTACAAGCTAGTGAAGCCCACCGTTATAGAAATTTATTATCTTAAAGATAGGTTTAATGCAACTCGAGAGTCAAAATGAAATCGAAACACAATAATCACAGTCTAAACACACAAATTTAGCAAAGATAGTTTAAAGTTATAGCCGCATTGTATCCTCTTGCTGATAGCGTAGGCTACAATTAAAAACAATTGGAAAAGTTGCAGTCGGACGCAACCGACTGCGGTATACTCGATACCAGTATTAAATCCGGTAAAAAGAGGCCTGATTGCTAGGGGGTACGGATGCGGCAGGGGTGTACGCTGCCTTAAAGATTCTCCGATGCAGATGGCCTTTTCGTGTTGGCCTTTTCTTTTTATATTCGTTACCGAAGGTAAAGAGTATATTGGGTTTGTGCAATATCCGTCATGGTGTCCGTCCGTCCGTCCGTCCGTCTGTATGTTCGTAACTTTTTTCCACACCCTTCAAGCTAGAGACTTGAAACTTTCCAATTCTCTTTATCTATGGGATAGTAAATTAATGAGTCAAGATGGGGGTTCTACGATAACTGGGGGGCTGGCAAATCGATAAATTCGAAATGCGGGGGGGCTGGGGGTGGAATGGGTAGACGTGGCTCCAAAATTTTTGATGCAGTTTTTTGGGGGTTGCTAGTAGCTATCTTCTTACCAAATTTTATAGTTCTAGCTGTAAGGATGTGCGAAATATGTGGATTTATCGGTTTTGAGTTATCGAATTTATCGATTTGCCAGCCCCCCAGTTATCGTAGAACCCCCATCTGGACACTTTTATTCACTATCCCATAGATCAAGAGAATTGGAAAGTTTCAAGTCTCTAGCTTGAAGGGTGTGGAAAAAACTTGCAACCATACGGACGGACAGATGGTCAGACGGATAGACACCATGACGGACATTGCACAAAACCAATATACTCTTTACCTTCGGTATCGAGTATAAAAAGCCTATATATCCCACAGTTTTTGAGCTATAGCCACCAAATCCCATCCGCTCCAACGCTTCGTCAAAAACGGGAATGCGTGTATCTTCCAGATTTGAGAGGCTAGAGCCACCAAATTTGGTAGGAAGATAACTGGCAACGACCCCCAAAAATCTGCATCAAAGTTTTGGAGCCACGCCCACCCATTTCACCCCCCTTTCCTCACCTTTTACAAACTTTGAGCTAGAGTCACCAAATTTGGTATCAAGATAGCAATTGACATTCCACAAAGATCTGCAACAAAAATTTGGATGCCAAACCCACCCAAAGCGCCCCCAGCCCCCTTTCCACATTTTTTACAAACTTTGAGCTAGAGTCACCAAATTTGGAAGGAAGATAGCTGGTGGCATCCCCATGAGCATCGGAGAATCTTTAAGGCAGCGTACATACCTGCCGCATTCGTGCCCTTTTGCAATCAGGCCTCTTTTTACCGGTTTTAATACTGGTAACGAGTATACCGCAGTCGGTTGCGACCGACTGCTACGTTTCCACTAGTTTTTTTTTTTGCAGCTGCTGCCTACCATAAGTTGCAGATGCGTAATTAATGATAAGGTGCACACCAAATCACTAGCCTCAGAAATCACCCAGGCAAAGTTGCAGGCATACAATTGCAAGTTGCTAGCATTTCGCTACACTTTTAAAGAGTCTTCAGCATCAAGAAATTATTAAACTTGCGAAATTTGCGCCTGCAGCCGTAATTATTTTCCCATTTGATTCATGCAATCAAAGTTTGGAAAGATAGTAGGCGGGAGACAGGCATTATGCAAATACAAATTAAGTTAAAGCAGAACTAAGGCATAGCTTTAGTACTGCCCAAATGAGCTGAGTCCAATGCCGATGACGATGATGAGTTGCGCTGCGAAAACACAAAGCCTAAAGTTGATAGATTCATCAATATTTGTATTTTTAGCTGTTGCTAAAGCCAGGCAAACGTATGTGTGGCGCTGCGGCTGCTTGCCGCAGGTCAAAATAAATAAAGCAAGAAGGTTAAAGTCGAGAAAGCTCGACTAGGAGATTATTATTATTATTATTATGAGGCCCTTATTGCACTGCGACTAGATGTTAGGTCTTTTGTGCCGGCCTGTAGGATTAGGGTAGAGCCGCTATACCGAGGCTTCTAATAAAAGAGAGCACTTTGGTAGGGTCTATATGTTCCCAAATCCTGTAGGGGGGGATAAGGTCTCCTCCTAGTTGTAGAAGTCGACGTCTGCTTAGCGAGGGCCATTCACATAGAACATGTTCTCCAGCTCACAGAATCGGCATGTGTCGATTTCTGGAAGTTTTAATTTCTTAAGGTGATACCTTAGCTTGCAGTGACCCGTTAGGTAGCCTGTTAGAGTGCGAATTTCGCTCTTTTTTAAATTGATGATGCGTTTTGATCGCGTCATCTGGGGGACGAGAAATTTTTTGGCTTGTCTCAGCCCTGCACTGTCGGTCCAGTGGCGACTTATCTCTGTTTCCTCCCATTTCCTGACCAGTTCTCTTTTGTGTCCTTTCGAAAGTCCACAGAACGGTTCAGGGCCGATTAGTGGTGTCATCGCCCCGCGTTTAGCTAGGGAGTCTGCCACCTCGTTTCCTATATAGCCTTCATGCCCTGGCACCCAGCCCACCGTTAAGATGTTTTTGGAGGCAAGGGCGTTCAGCTGCTGGAATCAGCTCACTACAAGTCTGGAGGAGATCGTGAAGGATCTCAGCGCTATGAGCGCCGCCTGACTGTCAGAGAAGATGTAAATCCGTGCACCTTGCATTTTCCTGCGAAGCCATTCACGAGCACAGATTTCTATGGCGTATATCTCTGCTTGGAAAATGGTTGGAGACTTTCCCATGGCTATTGACTTGTTGAACCTTGGTCCGAAAATCCCAGCCCCGGTGTCGGCGTTTTCCAGTTTCGTCCCGTCAGTGTACCACGTTTGTGATCCACTGGGCAGAAATATTGATTTTGTTTTCCAATCATGTCTGGTGTGCAAGACTACAGATAAGTTTCTGTGGAAAACAAGTTTTGTTCGTCAGTTAAGCGCAGAATGGGCTCGTTTATTAGGGGTTCGAGAACCCGAAGATGCCCAGTAAGATCACCACTTTTTATATTGGTGATGTTTTGAAGGCAAAGTGCCCCCAGGCAGGCCTCCTTTTTCAGGGTGATGGGTAAAGGGGGTATGCCAGTTATGACTCCAAGTGCTGCAGTGGGACATGTCCGGATGGCTCCAGTGATGCCTATGCAGACCAGTCGTTGTAATTTGGTAAGTGCAGCCGCAGCTGTCTTCTGGGTAGATTTCGTCCACCAAGCAAGAGATGCATAGGCTAGGATCGGTTTTACCACAGTGTTGAAAGACCGGTAGATCATTTTGGGACTTAGGCCCCATGTTCTACCGAAAATCCTGTTACAAGCGAAGTATGCTCGAGTGGCTTTATTTATGGTCTTTTCAAGGTGTCCAGTTGAGCATGGAGTCGAGTGTAACTCCTAAGTAGTTGGCTTCAACCGAAAAGTGAATGGTGGATTCATTTAGGGATGGTCTTGTTAGAGAAAGAGACCTTTTCCTTGTGAATGGAACTAAAACAGTTTTAGACGGGCTTATGGACAATCCTTTGTTCTGACACCATCTGCTGGCTATATTAAGGGCTTGCTGCATGCGGTCTGAGATGGTTTGCTCATGTCAGCCCACTATATAGATGACTCGATCATCAGTGTAGCCTTGAGTGGAGAACCCTAAGTAATTGAGCTTATAGAGTAGCTCGTCGATGACCAGAGTCCACAAGAAAGGAGATAGTGCTCCCCCTTGAGGGCACCGCCTTGTGGCTGTGATTGAGGTCATGGTTCCTCCAAGGTCTACAGTTATTATTCTGGATTTAAGCATTTCCAGATTCCACCTAATAATGGGTGTGGAGACATTTTTTTGTACAAGAGAGGCACGCATAGCCTCATATGACTTGTTGTCAAAAGCACCTGAGATGTCTTAAAGGCACATAGTGCTATTTGTTGAGCGCCAATGGCCTTTTCAGTGGTTGTTGTAAGGCAGTGAATGGCAGTGTCAGTTGACTTACCAGCTTGGTACGCATGTTGGTACTTATGTAAGGGAAGATGCTTGAGATTCACCTCCCTGATGTGCTGGTCAATTATCTTCTCCATAGTTTTAAGGAAGAAGGAGCTTTCTTTCTTTCTTCCCTACCTTAGGAATAAACACAACTTTCAAACAAGAGACTAGCTCGGAATAAACGTACCAGGGGGATTGCGAGTTGGTGCAGTCCTCGCTGCAACAAGCACGGATAAATTCCATCTGGTCCAGGGGATTTGTATGGACTGAAACTCTGTGTAGCCCATTGTACGCTACTTTGATGAAACAGTCTATAGGGCATGTTTCCAACAGTCTATATGGCATTTTTCCAACACGTTCTGAGCGATAGGGGGGTTCCCTTCCCTCAGCCCTATTGGAGTCTGCCACCATAGCCACGTGCAGGTGTTAGCACTCTCCAATCCCAGAGAGGTAGGTTGGTGCCTCACTCTCTGAGATGAGCTGCTCCATAGCCACGCACCCAGGAAAGTGAGTAGCCAGGAGTAGGCTGCTCGTTTCCTTTGGGTTGTTTGTGTGTGTTCCATCTGGCTTTTTCAACGTACAGATGCCGTTTGAGTGGTCCTTGGAGAGGGCTTTTTGTAGCCTGACAGCTTCCGGGAGAGTTGAAATCTGCCCGCAGTGTTGGCGCCACGTAGCCCGTTTTGACCATCTCAGCTCTTTATTGTAGAGCGTTAAAGCAGATTTGTAGGAATCCCATGTGGCCTTCCCATTCTTCGCTTTGTTGAAGAGCCTTCGCGCAGCCTTTTTAAGATCGTCAAGGCTCTTATTCCACCAGGGAACAGCCTTTCTGATCTTACGAACTTTTTGTTCGCAGCTAACGTGAGATGCTGATGCAATGTTCGTATGAAGCACAGTAGCCTCACGCTCTAGCTCGTCTATGGATATTATCGGACGGGTAGAGCAGTCTCTGGATTGCTCAAGTTCAAAACAGAAAAGATCCCTATTGGTGTTTTTGGGATTTCTAGTAACTAGGCAACATTGCAAGGCGCATCCTATATCAAATCTAATGTGCTGGTGATCTGACATAGTGATCTCATTCGCAACGTGCCAGTTTGAGACAACGGACAACATGTTTAGACTACAGAGAGTTAAGTCGAGGACTTCTTCTCTAATTGCATTGATAAATGTAGGCTCGCTGCCTCGATTAAGTAAGCCTATGTTATTACTAATCGTGTACTCAAGAAGGTGCTCACATCTTTTGTTGATGTCACTGCTCCCCCTGACCGTGTGATGCGCATTGGCATCGCAAGCGATTATCCACCGGAGCCGGTTCCTCTGGCAATGCTCTATCAGGGCACAGGTAGCCGCCGTAGGCACAACGTCTGAGTCGCCGGGCAGATTGACGGAGGCCAGAACTGCCTCCTGCTCGCCATGGGCAGTGGTTATTTAACCCAAACTGCCACCAGGTCCTCAGTGATGAACTGTGATAGGGGAACATGTGTTTAATTTTTGTTAATTAACAGCGCCGCTCTAGGGCGAGGTTGGCCGTTTGCATATAGCAGTTTACCGGATGCGGTGCTTAGCCCCAGGACACAGGGGTTGCATGAGTCTCCTCAGCGGCACCCTGTGGCATTGTTGCAGCCGTGTCCGGTGTGATGGCCTTGGAGCAGGTAGGCTTCTCCGCTGCGAGAGCAGGAGCCACCGCCTGTTCCTTCGGCTGCGTGCTGGCCTTTGACTTGAGTGTAGCGGTGCCCCACGCAAAATTGAGTTGGTACCCCAGCGACTTTAGCCAGTTGGCCGAGACTGGGTCCAGCGCTTTAGTAATGATGGCCATATTTTGTCTCATTTCGCGGTGAAAAACACGCCAGTCTCCCTCGCGCAGGCCGCTGTTCTGGCCCTCGACGAGCTTCAAAATCTCATCCGTCTTCATATCCGCATTAGGAAGCGGAAAGTAGCCAATGAAGACGGCGGCACGTGGAGCCTCTGCCTCAGAGACTACCTTGATGTAGGCGTCCTTCCACAGCCGGAGCTTAGGCACCTCTGTACTCAGTCGCATTCCCCCACGTTATGGCCATCCACCCTGGTCGGAAAGTGCAGCCAGAGAACAGCGGCTTCAGAGAGCCGTGTCTCAGAGCCATGACCCTCGACAAGATGACGGACTGGATGCTGTTGAGCTGCTCCGTCGTGAGAAGATTTCTTGAGTAGTCGACAGGGAGTATCGCCATCTTCGCCGAGCTGGCAACGTCCCTATAGGAGGCCATGACACCGACTTGGGGTGACTGCTCCTGTGTTGCTTGCCCAGCCGCAGCTGCGGCTATGGAGGCTGCTGGGGCCCCCGTGGCAAGCAAACCGCTTAGGTTTTTCAAACTTTGGAGAGGCGAGAAGGGTTTCTTCCTCTTCCTTGGTGATGGTGTCGGTGCCAGAGCTTTGTGAACAGATGTCCATACTCCTTCGGGTTCCCGGATAGGTTCGATGTTACTCGATTTGGGGCTGCTTGAGCACCCTGCTTCTTGGGGGGTATTTTCGTTATTTAGTTCCATAAGTTGGTCCCACGAGTAGTGAGGAAGGAAGTATCCCCCGGGGCAGAGCCTCATACCCCGGATCGGGCACTTATACGACCGGAGGTGCCAGGTATCCGGAAGCCACCGTTAAAAGACACACTAACGTAGTGCCATTCATCACAGGGGCACGGTACGGTTACACCGGTGATTACGGGTGTTTTCGAGTTGTCCTCTCTAGATCCGCCATATTTCGTCTAGAGCAGGGGTACCTCGAGCAGGATGTGGCTCTTCACCACGTATGGTCGGTGTTCAGCAGTCGGCAGGTGACTGCCAACTCCCACTGGCTGAGTCAGCTTGGCGCGGCGGCAGGCACACACGCTTCACATACAAAGCCTTAGCCCCCCTAATACTTGAATGCTCCCTAAGTTCGATAACTCAAAATCGATTAATCCACCTATTTCGCCCACCCTTACAGCTAGAACTACCAAATTTGGTGAGCAGATAGCTACTAGCAACAAAAAAAAAAATGAATCAAAAATTTTGGAGCCACGCCCCCATTCCGCCCCCAGCCCCCTCGCATTTAAAAGTCAAAAAAGCCTTTATCTCCCACAGTTTTTGAGCTACAGCCACCAAATTTAGTGCCAAGATAGGTGATGATGACCCCCCAAAAACTGCATCAAAAGCCGCTCCCAGCTGCCCCAACGCTTCGTCAAAAACGGGAATGCGTGTATCTTCCAGAGATATGAAGCTAGAGCCACCAAATTTGGTAGGAAGATACTGGTAACGAGCCCAAAAATCTGCATGAAAGATTTGGAGCCACGCCCACCCATTACGCCCCCAGCCCCCCCCGCATTTTGAAATCAGAAATGGCTATATCTCCCACAGTTTTTGAGCTATAGCCACCAAATTTGGTGCCAAGATAGGTGATGATGACCCCCTAAAATTTGCACCAAAAGTTTGGATGCCAAGCCCACCAATACTGCCCAAGCCACCCCCATCCACCTCAACGCTTCGTCAAAAACGGGAATGAGTGTATCTTCCAGAGTTGTGGAGCTAGAGCTACCAAATTTGGTAGGAAGATAGCTGGCAACGACCCCCAAAAATATGCATCAAAGTTTTGGAGCCACGCCCTCCATTTCGCCCCCCTTTCCCAACTTTTTTACAAATTTCGAGCTAGAGTCACCAAATTTGGTATGAAGATAGCAATTGACATTTCACAAAGATCTGCATCAAAAATTTGGATGCCACGCCCACCCATACCGCCCCCAGCCCCCTTGTCCCCACATTTTTTACAAACTTCGAGCTAGAGTCACCAAATTTGGTATGTAGATAGCAATTGACATTCCACATAGATCTGCATCAAAAATTTGGAAGCCTCGGCCACCCATACCGCCCCCAGCCCCCCTTTCCCAACTTATTTCAAATTTCGAGCTTGAGTCACCAAATTTGGTATGAAGATAGCAATTGACATTTCACAAAGATCTGCAACAAAAATTTTGATGCCACAACTACCCATACCGCCCCCAGCCCCCCCCCTTTGCCTACATTTTACAAACTTTGAGCTAGAGTCACTAAATTTGGAAGGAATATAGCTGGTGGCATCCCCATCTGCATCGGAGAATCTTTAAGGCAGCGTACACCCCTGCCGCATCCGTACCCCTTTGCAATCAGGCCTCTTTTTACCGGTTTTAATACTGGTAACGAGTATAGCGCAGTCAGTTGCTTCCGACTGCAACGTTTCCACTTGTTTTTTTTAATGGCTTATCGAATATGTATCTTTGTAGTGTTAGGGAGAAAAATCATACTGAAACTTATTAAAAATACGCTATTTTAGGTTTTACCTGAATTTTTTTTAAACTCCTGAAATGATTCGCAAATTCTGAAAATGATAATAATATATGCATCGGAAATGATTACATTTCTTATACAAATAAACTTTGTTGACTTGTGTTATTAATTATAATAATTTCAAATCCATTTTAATGCAAAATTGCTTACCTCTTATATTACTGGATTAATAGTATCTCAAGATAATTTGTGTTCATAAATAGGAGTCCCTTTAGATCCCCACAGCCGTTGAAAGTCAAATAGTTTTGCTCTTTTATTTTCTCGCAAATTTTTTTATGCAAAATTATAAATATCAATATCAAAAACCACACATTTGCCAGCTTTACGAACGTATGCAAACCGGAAAACCCACCGGATTTGTTTATGCATTGTAAATTGAATTGCAGTCGCAGTTTGACAAAAAATAGCAGCATGCCAAATATAGCTGAGGATAAAAACAAGTGGAAACGTTGCAGTTGGACGCAACCGACTGCGGTATACTCGTTACCGGTATTAAAACCGGTAAAAAGAGGCCTGATTGCAAAGGGGTACGGATGCGGCAGGGGTGTAGGCTGCCTTAAAGATTCTCTGATGCAGACGGGGATGCCACCAGCTGTCTTCCTTCCAAATTTTGTGACTCTAGCTCAAAGTTTGTAAAGGGTGAGGAAAGGGGGCTGGGGGGCGGTATTGGTGGGCGTGGCATCCAAATTTTTGATGCAGATCTATGTGGGATGTCAATTGCTATCTTCATACCAAATTTGGTAACTCTAGCTCAAAGCTTGTAAAAGGTGGGGAAAGGGGGTGGAATGGGTGCGCGTGGCTCCAAAACTTTGATGCAGACTTTTTGGGGTCGTTGCCAGCTATCTTCCTACCAAATTTGGTGACTCTAGCTCCACAAATCTGGAAGCTACACGCATTCTCGTTTTGACGAAGCGTTGGGGCGGATGGGGGCGGCTAGGGCAGTATTGGTGGGCGTGGCTTCCAAACTTTTGATGCAGTTTTTGGGGGGTCAACATCATATATTTTGGCACCAAATTTGGTGGCTTTAGCTCAAAAACTGTGGTGGATATGGGCTTTTTTGACTTAAAAATGTGGGGGGGGGGCTGGGGCGGAATGGTTGAGCGTGGCTCCAAGATTTTTGATGCAGTTTTTTTGGGGTTGCTAGTAGGTATCTTCCCAACAAATTTGGTAGTTCTAGCTGTAAGGATGTGTGAAATATGTGGATTTATCGGTTTTGAGTTATCGAATTTATCGATTTGCCAGCCCGCCAGTTATCGAAGAAACCCAATCTTGAAACTTTAATTTACTTAGCCATAGATTAAGATAATTGGAAGGTTTCAAGTCGCTAGATTGAAGGGTGTGGATAAAACTTGCACACATACGGACGGACAGACACCATGACGGACATTGCACATAACCAATATACTGTTTCCCTTCGGTAACGAGTATAAATAGCACCAAAAAGAGAATAAACAAGTGGCAATGTTGCAGTCGGACGCAACCGACTGCGGTATACTCGTTACCAGTTTAAAAACTGGAAAAAAGAGGCCTGATTGCAAAGAGGTACGCATGCGGAAGGGCTGTACGCTGCCTTATTGATCCTCCGATGCAGATGGGGATCAGAGAACTGCAACGAGTGTGATCGCGTTCGTTGGAACGATCTAGTCGAAAAGTTGATCAATCGAGTTGACACTTGTTTTCAAACGAGACTCTATCGAACGAGCCTCTCGACAAAAATAGTGTTCGAGCTCGTCGGCACTCGCAGCTCACTTGATACTTTGGCATCCGAGCCGGTTTTACTCGAGTACAACTCGAGTGTCTGTGAGTTATCATATTAGTGGTGAGAATTTGGCGTGCCAGTATCGATACACAATTGAATTTTGGAACCGATAGCACGATATATTAAAAGTCATATGAAAAAGCTGGCAGCTTGGTGTATTTGTAACTGTATTATTGCTTTAGCACGTTTTCTTGAACAAAAAAATACTTTTTGAATTTGGATTCATCATTCGTCAATCATTCTCTTATTAAAGAAGTCCGCAATGTTAACTTAAGCATCGATATTTTGCCATCACTAGCACGTATAAACAGTAGTTTATGTACACGTCACACTTGCTAGTCTCGAACTCGAACTCGTTCACACATTTACGAGTTGCTTCACTCGTTTTAAGTTCAGTTGACGTGATTAAAACAATTGTTCGATTCGACTCTCATGTTTTAAGCGAGTGTCGAACGCTCACTACTCGAAGCTGTTTGATCACAAACGAGTTCGAGTTCACACTCGAGTGTGTTCAAAAATTTGACACTCGTTGCAGTTCTCTGATGGGGATGCCACCAGCTTTCTTATTTCCAAATCTGGTGACTTTAGCTCACAATTTGTTAAAGGTGGGGAAGGGAAGGCTGGGTGCGGTATGGGTGGGCGTGGCATCCAAATTTTAGATGGAGATCTTTGTGGGATGCCACCGGCTATCTCCCAACTAAATTTGGTGAATCTTTCTTCAAGTTTGTAAAAAATTGGTAAAAAGGGATGCTGGGGGTGGTATGGGTGGGCGTGGCATCCAAATTTTTTGATGCAGATTTTTGGGGGTCGTTACCAGCTATCTTCCTACTAGAGATGGGCGTCGGGATCGGGACTTTCGGGACTTTCGGGAATCCCGCGGGTCCCGAAAAAATTATCGGGATCGGGCGGGATGGGAACGATTTTAAAAAAAATCCGGGAAAGTCGGGATAAGTGGTCGATCCCGAAATTTCCACGGGTCCCGGTAAACCTGTCGAGACCCAAAAATAAGTCGGTACCAAAACAAAATGTACTCGATATATGTTCTGTATTTATCGAAATTACCCACCGATTGCATTTTTGAGTGACACGATATATCGAAGTGCAATATATGGGAGCATTTAGATGTATTTTCACTATTACGAAATTCGGTCACTCTATTTAAATAATTGGTGCAGCTATGGTAAAGCGTGTGGAGTTTTGCAATTAATTGCCAAAAAAAGTGCAAAAATTGCATATTTAAATTCTTCCTCAAAAGCTGATGTGTGGGAAAACTTCAACATTATTATTTATCACATAGGTTTTCGGAGTTCTGCGCACCGCAACCCGAAAAGGAAGACGACATCGATGAAGAAATAAATAATTATATTAAGCATAATAGATTTAAGCAAAATTGCGATATTTTAACATTTTGGCAACAGTGCAATGATTTGCCATTGTTGCAAGTGCTCTCCAGGCAAGTGCTCAACGTTCCAACGCCTTCTGCCACCAGCGAAAGGGTTTTTTCTACTTCCAGTAGAATTTTGGAAGAGAGAAGAACTCCATTAATTGGAAAAAAATTTTGAGAGAATATTCTTTTTAAACAAAAATTTAAATTTAACGTAAGATTATGGGATAGACACAAAATTTTTCGGTACAATCGGGACGGGAAAAGCGAATTTGATTTCGGGACGGGATGGGATGGGAAGCAATTTCTTTCCCGATCTCATCTCTACTTCCTACCACGCGACTTGCGGCGACTTGCAGAAGTCGAACAGTTGCTGCTGCTTCAACTTGCGTTTCTGATCGAAAGCAGCAGCAAAGCAAAATCAAAAATTCTTAAACGGCGACTGCTGCTGCTGCTTTGCTTGTCGTCGGCGATCGCTTTCTGCTGTTGCTTCGACTGCGACTTTCGTTTGCTCTCAGAAGCATAAGCAGAAGCAGCAGCTCATATTGAAAAATTGCAAACAGTCAAAGCAGTAATAAGTCGAAATTTTGTAAGTTTTGCTGCTTCGACTGAAGCATTTTAAACACTGGTAACGAGTATAAAAAGAGCTGACAAGAAGTAAATATAATCTATGAGATATGCGTATCGCATTTGTCTTATCAGAACAGCCGAGTAAAAACAAATTAATTGTTGAGCGCAGTCGTAGTTGTAGCAAAAACAAACCGTCAGCTGCAACTTGATATGCAAATCTTGGTCTGTTGGGCTGCTATTCTGTTGGTCTGTTTGACCTGGTCATCGCCATAGTGATGAATGCCGCTTGAGAAATGCGTGTTGCAGTCAAGCACAGACAATGCGGAGGCACTTGTTTGCATAAAGTTTATTTTTGCATGCGGATCGTCGGACATTTGGAAGGATCATTCCTCTTGGCGTAGCAAAGCAGTTAATGACTAGACATGCACATACAGCTGCGCCATAAATAATAGCATCACCAGGCACCTTTTTCTTACCGTCCAAAAAAAAAAACATTTAGAGTACGACATTTTTCAAATAATTATTTTTTATTAATAGCTGAATATTTACTCTAAACAATAAGTATCGTTTTATCCCGAAATTCGAATCGATACATTTTTATACTCGTTACCGAAGGTAAAGAGTATATTGGGTTTGTGCAATGTCCGTCATGGTGTCCGTCCGTCCGTCCGCCTGTCCATCTGTATGAACGCAACTTTTTTCCACACCCTTCAAGCTGGAGACTTGAAACTTTTAAATTCTCTTTATCTATGGGATAGTAAATTAAAGTTTCAAGATGGGGGTTCTAAGATAACTGGGGGGCTGGCAAATCGATAAATTCGATAACTCAAAACCGATAAATCCACATATTTTGCACATCCTTACAGCTAGAACTACCAAAATTCGGTGAGCAGATAGCTTCTAGCAACCCCCAAAAAACTGCATCAGAAATTTTGGAGTCACGCCTACCCCTTCTGCCCCCAGCCCACCCGCATTTTAAAGTAAAAAAAAACCCATATCTCCCACAGTTTTTGAGCTATAGCCACCAAATTTGGTGCCAAGATAGTTGATGATAACCCCCAAAAAAATGCAAAAAATGCTTTGGATGCCACGCCAACCAATACTGCCCTAGCCGCTCCATCCGCCCCAACGCTTCGTCAAAAAAGGGAATTCGTGTATCTTCCAGAGTTGTGAAGCTAGAGCCACCAAATTTGGCAGGAAGATAGCTGGCAACGACCCCCAAAGAACTGCATCAAAGTTTTGGAGACACTCCCCACATTCCGCCCCTTTTTCCCCACCTTTGACAAACTTTGAGCTACAGTCACCAAATTTGGAAGGAACATAGCTAATGGCATCCTCATCTGCATCGGAGAATCTTTAAAGCAGCGTTCGCCCCTGCCGCATCCGTACCCCTTTGCAATCAGGTCTCTTTTTACTGGTTTTAATACTGGTAAAGAGTATACCGCAGTCAGTTGCGTCCGACTGCAGCGTTTCCACTTGTTTTTATTTGGTTTTTTTTAAAAGTGCTAATAGATACCGCAAAAAATAATAGCATCATTAACGCATTCTTCATAGAATCCGTTAAATTTTACAAAATAAATTTGTTAAAAACAAGTTTTAAACAAATCTTTCCTAGAATTAATCATTTTAATCGCCAATTCTTCAATTTTGTCGTATTTCGCAACAATATGGGTCGTGGAAAACACTGTACTGAGGATAAGCGACAAATAATCAAAAAACTGCTCTTGGATGGCAAATCTTCCAGACAAATCGGTCGATTACTTGGATGCTCCCAAAAAATTATCCTTAACGCTAAAAAGTACCAATATAAAGCTGAAACACGCGGACGAAAACGAATTCTGATCCAGCGTCACGTCAATAGGCTAGTCCGAGATAGCTCAAAGTACCCTTTTAAATCTGCGGTGGAGCTTAAGAGTGACTTAAAATTACCTGAATGTGCGGAAACAATAAAAAAATGACTCAAAGAAAATAACTTAAGAGCCTGCAGACCAAGAAGTGTACCCTTTCTGAAACCTGGACATATTACCAAGCGCATGCAGTTCGCACTGTCACACCAATGTTGGCCGATCGACAACTGGAGGAATATTCTATGGTCAGATGAGAGCAAAGTGGTTTGGTGGTAAAGGTTTCGATTTTACGTCAGACGTCCTAAAAATATAGAATACCACCCAAAATACACTGCAAAAACGATTAAACACGGGGGAATGAGCGTTATGGCTTGGGCTTGTTTTTCTTACCATGGAGTAGACCCTATACATTGGATTAAAACCATTATGAACCAGCACGTTTACTTTGATATCTTGAAGAATGTCATGCTACCCTATGCAAAAAATGCATTTAATCAAGGATGGGTGTTCCAACAAGACAATGACCCAAAGCACACCAGTCGAAAAGAGAAGGAGTGGTTTAGCAACAATGCAGTTACCGTCATGGAGTGGCCTGCGCAGTCCCCAGATCTTAACCTGATCGAAAATTTGTGGCTAGAGGTCAAAAAGGCAGTTGCTACTAGCAAGCCAACCACCAAACAAGCACTTTGGGGAGTCATTCAGGCTTCCTGGAACTGTATTCCAGTACAAAAATGCCAGGATTTAGTGGATTCGATGCCCAGACGCTGTGCGGCTGTGATTGCTAATAAAGGCCACGCAACTAAATATTAAAATCATTTAATAGTACTATTATTGTTTAGCAAAAAATAGCTTAAAGCAACAATAATGTCATATTTTTCATACTTGATAAAAAAAATCATGTTTAAATTCGAATTTCAGGATAAAACGATACTTTTTGTACATAATCAGCCATTAATAAAAAATAATTATATGAAAAATTTCGTACTCTAAATGTTTGTTTTTTTGGACGTTAAGAAAAAGGTGCTTGGTGATGCTATTATTTATGGCGCAGCTGTATGTAATATAATCCGGGCGGATAGGAGTAAATTGTGGACTGCATTCCATGATCGGTTCCATCATTTGCCTGTCTGTGGTCTGTTCTATAGTAAGTCTATCTCAAAGATTGGTTATAATCGGTTTGAGGCTGCTGCCAGCTATTTATGACCCAAGCCAGGCAAATAATAATTTATTGAGCCTACAACGGTGTCAGCTTGGACTTTGCGTGCTGGCTAGACCAATCTGCTCGTGGTATTTTTTGTAACCGTTTCTCGCAGTAACGCTAAGTTTGTGGTTCATAAAACTTTGATTCCGAAGGTAGAGGAGTATGTTAGTTGTGTGCAATATCCGTCATGCTCTTTGTCTGTCTTATCGTCTGACGATCTTTATGAACAAGCGTTTCTTCGACACTTTTAAGCTACCCACTTGAAACTATGTAAATATTTTGCCATATCTGCGTCAGACAAAATGTCATTACGAGAACTGGGAAATCGATAACATGTCGAGGTACATTCTTGATCAGCACCAGCCGCAAAGTGGATTTGGCCATCCTTCTGTCTGTGAAATCACCGAAATCGGTTAGATAGAGATATCGAAGATTGAAATTAAGTCAAGCAAGCATTGTTACTTGTTACAGCTTAAGTTATCAAAATTAGTGGCAAGATAGCCGGTGACTTCCAACTCTCTATCATCTGTTTTCAGCTAGCTTTATACTGGTATCAGAGTATGCTGAAGTCGGTTACAACTTTCTAAATTTTTTTTTTTACCTGCGCTTCATGCTGTTTTTACATGGACTGCATCATCAACAATTTCATATTTTGACAGCACGTTAATGTGTATTAATTGAATCCAATGTTGATATGATTGCCCCAAAGACATTCTCCAGTTATTGTTTTCAGCTTGTTCACCTGCACCCACCTCAAGTTTGGAGGTAATTATAGTATATCTAGCGCGCACTCATGTAGTCATTTTATTTTTCTAAGTCTAAGACTAAGACTGGCGCACGAGTTTTCTATTTTGAAAAATACCCGGGACTTGAACTTAATTTTTAGGTTTCCCAAATGTGGGCAGAGTGAGCATGTTATGCGGCCAATCGCTTCGAAATCTTATATTATATTTTTAAGAGAGTGTCTCAAATCTAAGGGCGGAAATATCAGCTCGAGAATCATGTGTGGGCACTCACAATCTGAGTGATTCACAGTTCAGCGGAAAACAAAGGTGTGGGCTTGGCGTGTGTGCGATGCAATATGGGTGGAACCTTTTTATACCGTTAACCCATAAAATGGGTAAATAAGGGTATAATGGTTTTGTGCAAAAGTATGTAACAGGCAGAAGGAAGCATCTCCGACCCCATAAAGTATATATATTCTTGATCAGCATCAACAGCCGAGTCGATTTAGCCATGTCCGTCTGTCCGTCCGTCTGTCCGTCTGACCGTCTGTCCGTCTGTCCGTCTGTATGAACGCGTGGATCTCAGAGACTACAAGAGCTAGAGACTTCAGATTTGGGATATAAGTTCTCCTATACCATGAGCAGAACAAGTTTGCTTCAAATTATCGATAACTATTCTGGTTTCCGATATACACATGGAATCGATAACAAAAAAATATCGAATTTGGAAAATGTAAAAATGAGGGTTGACATATTGGAGAACGATAGAACTTTTCTGAAAATTTCGTCCAAATCGGTTAAGAAACACCGGAAATATCTAATTTAATCGGTTGAAGTTAAGTCAGCATGCCAAAGTCTTATATAAATTTAATATATTTGCTGCAACTGGGTTCAGGGTATCTTCTAGTCGGGCTCTCCCGACTAGAGCCTTCTTACTTGTTTATTTTATTCAAATAAAGAAAGTTCTTTAAACTGCCAACGATGAATTTTTGGCGATGGATCGGTAACAAACCTACTAGAAATATTAACTAAATGAATTTTTACAATGATAACGCTATGCAAAAAAATATATATAACATTTTGTGTCAGACATACCGCTATATTTATTTTTTGGATTTAGGCATCTTAAACGCGATAGTCTAAAAAAAAACCAGCTGTTTATGCATAATTTTTCAAATTTTGTAAAATAAAAGTGCATAAAATCCTTCCAACAAATATTGTTGAAAGAGGCTTAAATTCAAATTGAGAAAAGTAAAAGTCTGGTAGGTATTGTACTGGTAGGCATCGTAAGAAAATTGTTTTATACAGGTAAACCTCGTTTAACGCCGGAGTTCCGTTCCAAGAAAAACCGGAATAAAAATAATCGGCGTAAAATGAAGCAAGTATAATGGATGATATGGACAGTTTACATTCGCCTACGGAGCACTAACCGGCGTAATTGTGAATCGGCGTAAATCGAACCGGCGTAAAACGAGGTTTACCTGTTTGTTATTCTGAGTAAAAAACAGTTAAATTTATTCATCACTTTCTAAATCTTTCTAAAACAAGTGAAAACGTTGCATGCGGACGCAACCGACAATAGAAGTAGGAGTAGCATCCTATTTATACTCGATACCGAAGGTAAAGAGTATATTGGCTTTGTGCAATGTCCGTCATGGTGTCTGTCCGTCTGTCCGTCCGTATGTGTGCAACTTTTTTCCACACCCTTCAAGCTAGAGACTTGAAACTTTCCAATTCTCTTTATCTATGGGATAGTAAATTAAAGTGTCAAGATGGGGGTTCTACGATAACTAGGGGGCTGGCAAATCGATAAATTCGATAACTCAAAACCGATAAATCCACATATTTCGCACATCCTTACAGCTAGAACTACCAAATTTAATAAGCAGATAGCTACTAGCAACCCCCAAAAAACTGCATCAAAAATTTTGGAGCCACGCCCCCCCATTCCGCCCCCAGCCCCCCCGCATTTTAAAGTCAAAAACGCCTATATCTCCCACAGTTTTTGAGCTATAGCCACCAAATTTGGTGCCAAGATAGGTGATGATGACCCCCTAAAAACTGCATCAAAAGTTTGGATGCCACGCCTACCGATACTGCCCTAGCCGCCCCCATCCACCACAACGCTTCGTCAAAAACGGGAATGCGTGCATCTTCCAGAGTTGTGGAGCTAGAGCCTCCAAATTTGGTGGGAAGATAGCTGGTAACGACCCCCAAAAAACTGCATCAAAATTTTGGAGCCACGCCCACCCATTACGCCCCCAGCCTCCCCGCATTTTGAAATTAGAAATGGCTATATCTCCCACAGTTTTTGAGCTAGAGCCAACCAATTTGGTGCCAAGATAAGTGATGATGACCCCCTAAAAACTGCATCAAAAGTTTGGATGCCACGCCCACCAATACTGCCCTAGCCACCCCCATCCACCCCAACGCTTCGTCAAAAACGGGAATGCGTGTATCTTCCAGAGTTGTGGAGCTAGAGCCACCAAATTTGGTGGGAAGTTAGCTGGTAACGACCCCCAAAAATCTGCATCAAAGTTTTGGAGCCACGCCCTCCATTTCGCCCCATTTTCCCCACTTTTTACAATTTTCGAGCTAGAGTCACCAAATTTGGTATGAAGATAGCAATTGACATTCCACAAAGATCTGCATCACAAATTTGGATGCCACGCCCACCCATAAGGCCCCCAGCCCCCATTTTCCCCACCTTTTACAAACTTCGAGCTAGAGTCACCAAATTTGGTATGAAGATAGCAATTGACATTCCACAAAGATCTGCATCACAAGTTTGGATGCCACACCCACCCATACCGCCCCCAGCCTCCCATTCACCACTATTTACAAATTTCGAACTAGAGTCACCAAATTTGGTATGAAGATAGCAATTGACATTCCACACAGATCTGCATCAAAAATTTGGATGCCACGCCCACCCATACCGCCCCCAGCCCCCCCTTTCCCCACTTATTACAAATTTCGAGCTAGAGTCACCAAATATGGTATGAAGATAGCAATTGACATTCCACAAAGATCTGCAACACAAATTTGGATGCCACGCCCACCCATACCGCCCCCAGCCCCCCCCCTTTCCCCACATATTACAAACTTCGAGCTAGAGTCACCAAATTTGGTATGAAGATAGCAATTGACATTTCACAAAGATCTGCATCAAAAATTTTGATGCCACAACTACCCATACCGCCCCAGCCCCCTCCCCCCTTTCCCCACCTTTTACAAACTTTGAGCTAGTCACCAAATTTGGGAGGAATATAGCTGGTGGCATCCCCATCTGCAGCGGAGAATCTTTAAGACAGCGTAAACCCCTGCACCATCCGTACCCCTTTGCAATCAGGCCTCTTTTTACCGGTTTTAATACTGGTATCGAGTATGCCGCAGTCGGTTGCGTCCGACTGCAACGTTTTCACTTGTTTTTTCACTTTATCTGTGCCGCCTGTAGACAAGAATATTCGCAAAATTTTAAGGCTTGGAGTCTGAAGGCTGGAGTGGGCGCGGCCTGTAAATTTGAATACAAATCTTTTGGAGATATTATAAGCTATCATCCTACCGAATTTACTGACTCTTTTGAAAACAGAGAGCTGGTGGGGGCGTGACATCAAAATCAATGCAGATCCTTGGAAATGTTACCAGCTATCTAACTAAACAATTTATTAATTCTAGCTTTAAAACTGTGTAAGATATACGCTTTATTAAAAGGCTTATTAAAAGTCGAAGGGCCGTGGGCGTGATGAATTTTTTCGAAATATGTGTGTTTTATTGATTTGCACATCGATGTGTTTTGCTTCAAAATCATTATCGATTTTCTAGCCCCAAGTGGGCGAAATGGTCCAAGATATTTGCAAAGTTTCTCTAGCTCTTCGGGCGTCGAAAAAAGTTGCGTTCATACTGACAGACTGACCGACAGCATGACGGCCATTTAAAAAGACCAATAATCGTTTAACCTTCGGTACCAAAGCATAATAACATTTGAAAATTAAATTAAAACTTTGCTTTATACAATATTTATATATATATATATATATATATATATATATATATATATATATATATATATATATATATATATATTTTATATATATTAAAAGTAGATTACGAAAACTTTTTTTGCAGGAGACCAGCAACTGCGAAACCGTCACTGTAATGTTTCTGTAATGCATTAACAGCTTGAAATGAACCAAGCTTAAAGTCGACGTACGTTTTAAAAGCTTTTGAGAACTCTACAACGCCACACACGTGATGATGCTTCTAGTTTTTAATACACAAGCATCTTAAAAAGGAAAACGATGAGGAAACAGGGAAACATGACAAGTCAGCAAGCAGTATGTTACCTAAACACAATTGACAGAGTTGTACCGACGAATATATGGATGTAGGTATGGGTTGTTGGTATTTATTTACTGTTCATGGCATTTAAACTTATCCTTAACCGGAGTTAGCAGTAGGCATACGCAGTCAGTTCGAAGCTTCTTTGTGTAGGGCTCTTTGGCTTATTGTTTACTCACTTCCGTTGCTGCTTTTTGTTGGCAGCCTTCCTTCTTCGCCTCGTTTCACTTATCGCTCATTTTTTAATGAATTATTTATTGTGATATAACTAAAAACCAGGAGATGACTTTAAAGCAGAGGTGAAAAGAAACAAGTGAAAACGATGCAGTCGGACGCAACCGACTGTGGAATACTCTGATACCAGTGTAAAAACTGGTGGTAAGGGCATGCTCGTAAAGGGGTCGGCAGGGACATGCTCGCCCTTCAAAATTTATAGGCTGGGAGCGTTTTGGTTGGGAGTGGCATCCAAAGTTTTGATACAGATCTTTGGGAGAAGTTACCAGCTATATTGCTAATTAATTTTGTGACCCTGGCTCAAAAACTGTGGACGATATGAGGATTCCCGATAGTAAAAGGTGGACGGCAGGTGTGGGCGTGGCATCCAATTTTTTGATGACATCGCCAACTAACTTTAAACTAAATTTGGTGACTTTACCTGCAACAATATAGGCGAATAAATTTTTAAAGGCAGGAGGAGGCTGAGTTTACGGATGGAGGCGGAAAGCGTGAGGAATTCACCGAAGCTGTTGGCACCTTTTTTATCGCATATAAGTAGTATCTGTCGTTTTTCTTAATTTGGTAACTTAAGCTGTAAGAATGTGAGGAATGTACGGTTTTATTGATTTTTAGTTGTCGATCTTATCGATTTCCCAACTTCTCAGTAGGTGTACCACCCCAATCTTGACACTTATCTAATATAGTTCAATTTAATTTTTATTTACCACTCCATACTCAAAGATAATTTCGTACTTTCAAATCTCTAGCACAAAACCAACACACTCTTTATCTTCGGTATCAGAGTATAAAATGTCTAAAGTGTAAATGGTTGGAAAAAAAAAACACGCAGAAGAAAAGTAAGTACCACAATGCTGAACAATGGCACAATGAGATTCCTTTCCGGTTTGAGCTCGGTTCCCCGACACAGGCAAGGAAACTATTCAATAGTAAACATGCCTTTGCACATTTGGAATATGATTAAATGCAAGTCAATTGATATTTTATTGGTTTTAAGACAATTCGCTGTAGAAAGGAGGTAAAGCGATAACGGAAGTTGCCGTTACCATGGTCCACGGTGCTTAACCGGAACCGGAACTGTTTGTCTACGTCTATGACCAGGATTGCAGCTGGGCTTGTTAAAATGATTTCTTAATACTGGTAAATAGCCGTGTATGCAGCAGCCGGCCCATGACTAAGAAGCGAACTCAAAACGAGTTTTTATACTCGTTACAGAAGTTACAGAGTATATTGGGTTTGTGCTATGTCCGTCATGGTGTCCGTCCGTCCGTTAGTCCGTCCGTCCGTATGTTCGCAACTCTTTTCCACACCCTTCAAGCTGTAGACTTGAAACTTTTCAATTATCTTTATCTATAGCATAGTAAATTAAAGTGTCAAGATTTGGGTTCTACGATAGCTGGGGGGCTGGCAAATCGATAAATTCGATAACTCAAAACCGATAAATCCACATATTTCTCACATCCTTAAAGCTAATATTACCACTTTAAGTGAGAAGATAGCTACTAGCAACCCCCAAAAAACTGCATCAAAAATTTTGGAGCCACGCCCACCCATTCCGCCTTCAGACCCCCCCCCACCCGCATTTTGAAGTCAAAAAAGCCCATATCTCCCACAGTTTTGAGCTAGAGCCACCAAATTTGGTGCCAAAACAGGTGATGATGACCCCCAACACTGCCCTAGCCGCCCCCATCCGCCACAACGCTTCGTCAAAAACGGGAATGCGTGTACCTTTCAGAGTTGTGGAGCTAGAGCCACCAAATTTGGTAGGAAGATAGCTGGCAACTACCCCCAAAAACCATCAAAAATGCATCAAAGTTTTGGAGCCAAACTCACCCATTCCTCCCCTTTTCACCCCCTATTAGAAACTTTGAGCTAGAGTTCCAAATTGTTTATGAAGATAGCAATTGACATCCCACAAAGATCTGCATCAAAAATTTGGATGCCATTCCCACCCATACCGCCCCCCAGCCCCCCTTTCACCAAATTTTACAAGCTTCCAGCTAGAGTTACCAAATTTGGTATGCAGATAGTAATTGACATCCCACATAGATCTCTACCAAAAATTTGAATGCCACGCCCAACCATACTGCCCCCAGCCCCCCTTTCCAATCCTTCTTCAAACTTAGAGCTAGAGTCACCAAAATTGGTATGAAGATAGCAATGGACCTTCCACAAAGAACTGCATCTAAAATTTGGATGCCACGCCCACCCATACCGCCCCCCTCCCCTTTCCCCACCTTTTACAAACTTTGAGCTAGAGTCACCAAATTTGGAAGGAATATAGCTGGTGGCATCCCCATCTGCATCGGAGAATCTTTAAGGCAGCGTACACCCCTGCCGTATCCTTACCCCTTTGCAATCAGGCCTCTTTTAACCGGTTTTAATGCTGGTATCGAGAATACCGCAGTCGGTTGCGTCCGACTGCAACGTTTCCACTTGTTTTTTATACCCTTCACACATGTGAAACAGGGTATATTGAGTTTGTCATGAATCTGAAACGCCTTAAAGGAATGCTGGGAGACCCCATAAACTATATATCAAAATGATCAGGACGAGCTCAGGAATTTATTTCCGTCCGTCCGTCCGTCTGTCAGTCTGTCCGTCTGTTTCAACACGATTTCCGGCCAAACTGCTGAACCGATCTTGATGATACTTTCACAGATTGCTTAGATCATGTCGGGTTTGTTCACTATGAAATTTCATCACGCTCGGATCATTCTACGACATAGCCACCACACAAATTGACCATATCGTACTGTTTCAACACGATTTCCGGCCAAACTGCTGAACCGATCTTGATGAAACTTTCACAGATTGCTTAGATCATGTCGGGTTTGTTCACTATGAAATTTCAGCACGCTCGGATCATTCTACGACATAGCCACCACACAAATTGACCATATCGTACTGTTTCAACACGATTTCCGGCAAAACTGCTGAACCGATCTTGATGAAACTTTCACAGATTGCTTAGATCATGTCGGGTTTGTTCACTATGAAATTTCATCCCGCTCGGACCATTCTTCGACATAGCCACCATACAAATTGACCATATCGTACTATCAATTGTTGTTGCTGTTGTGCACATTCAAGTACCTACATATAGCTCATTTGCTTCAAAAGTGGTATAACGCAAAAAATTTTCAAATTGTTGTTGTTATTGTCGCACACGAACTAGTTAATGACGCTCAAGAGAAAAATAGGAGCGAAAAAAAAAAATTAATCCATGTGTGAAGGGTATCATAGTCTTGGCATAGCCAAAATTAACTATGCCGCACTTTTATTTAGTTTATTCGTCTCTGTCGAGAAGTAAGCCAGTATCTAAACATGTAAAAAATACTTACAATAGCACAAAAATTAGGAATCCTAGAAAAACTGGACAGTGGTATATCTATTAAATCGATATGCCAGGAAAAGCAAGTGCATAAGCCCTAAAGAACTAGGATTAAACGTTATGTTACTGCTCTAAGAAAGTTTATCACCAATGCGGAATCCGGGCCAGGAAAGCGTGTTGCAATAAGAGCTTGCGAATATGATAATATGGAGAAATCATTGTACGCGTGGTTTCTAAAACAAAGAGAGCGTAATTTGCCTATTTCTATAGAAATTGTAAAAAATTACAGACAATTTCTCAATTTTTCAAAAAATAAATAAAACAATATGAAATCCTTGCTTTAAACACTGTTTTATTCGATTTAATATAATTTTAAAGGTAAGCGAAGGCATCTTTTTTTTAAAAAATGTCTCGTGGCCACCAGAAAATATCACCTCAGTTTTCGCAAATGGCCAAATTTAAATAGGTTGCGTTAACCGAGGTCGTACTGTATATAGAAAGCTGCACAGATTTGCGTTTGTGGACACACAGCCAAATAATATTTTACATATGTACTTTACTTTTACAAGAATTTCGAGATGAGAAAAATGTGCAAGTTATGTCATCTAGCAAATGCCAACAAAACTCAAAACTAAAAAAAATAAAAAAATTAGCTCCTTGCCTCCCTTTTCCCGTTTACCGTGTTAGCTCAAAGTTATGGTCATTTATAGTTGATTTTCTTGTTGCCACATTTTTGTGCGTGTATGTTTCTAAATCGTTGAGCAGTCTGCATATTTTGTTGGTGTGTGTTTGTGCTGTTCGTCTGCAATTATTTTTCACGTTAAAGTTGTTGTTGTATCTGTAGAGCCTCGCTCTCTGGGTTATTACTCAGAAATGCATGAGGCAAAGCAATAGAAAGGCATGTCCCAAGTATCAAATGACACTATAAATATCATTCGCCGTTCAACAACGTTGTTGAATGTTCAACACTTTACAACAACTTTAAAGTTTTTTTGGATTACTGCTTGGACAGTACTTTTGGGTTGCGTCAAGTGAAGTGTCCTTTGAGGTAAGTATTTAAATGATATAAATTTAAGGCACACAAAATGACTGAAAAATTTTGCTTAAGTGTTTAGACTGTCATTCCACGTTGATAATCTACAAATTTGGCTGTACTAATTTGTTGCTTTTAAATAACTAAAAAAACATCGTCCAATATTTTCATGGTGTTTGCCACATAATTCGATTCATTTCTTTCGGGTAAATGTTGATGGCTGCCTGGCCTCAACTGACAGTAACACTGCAATCTCAAAAGCCAAGACTTGGAAATCATGTACTATGTACGAAACAGGTTTAGATAAATGAGTGTGTCTTTTTGAGTGAGTTTTATGCGGCGACTCTCAAAACCAGTTTGCTCTCATCTGCTTTATCTGGGCTAGCAAATGCACCACCTTTTGATATGCTCACGCTTTTTCTCTCTCTCTCTCTCTCTCTCTCTCTTTTTTTCTTTCTCTCTCTCCTTTTATTTCTTTATTTCGCTCTCTCATTTCACACATTGCAACTTGCAAGACCGCGGCGTGGAGTTTTTACGCCCGTTTGCAGCTGTCGGATCTGAAAACACTCGGACCGAGGTATCGTCAATGCGCTACTCTCTCAGCTAAATTAGTGTAGTTCGTCGCCTCGTCGTGTTCGGTTGCATATTACTGCCAGGCATCGAAAGTTTCTCTGGCTAACATTGCCACAGATACCACTAACGTAAACCTAAACGCTGTGTTAAAACAACTTGAAGCGTGCAGCAAAGCGAGCAACTGGATTATCGCGCACGACTTTCAAACTAACAATTAAAACGCACGCATCACGCAACAAACCAAATTACAAAACAACTAAAAGTTATAAATTGGCTGAATAAAAATGTTTTGGGTGCTTGTGGAAATTTGAGTTTAATTCAAAATATATAAAGTTCAGTGTAATCAGTTAGCAACCAAGCAAAGTTACAATTGGCTAAAATCTCAAACACCAAAAGAATTAAATTTTTATTTTATAATTTTTATAACCTTGCTGAATTCATTAATATTGTTGCTTTTTTTGCACACACCAAAAATATAAGGTAAGTTTTCCAGCATGAGTGTCCGAATTGTTAAAGTGTTCTCAAGTACAAATTCTTAATTATATGAAAGTTGAATAAATAAATGAAAAATCTTTAATATCACAAGTCAATAATATTTTTATTTTATTGATATTGGAATCGATCACCAAGTATTTTGCCCTTTTTCAGAATTAGCTAATCACGTCAGAAAAGATGTTTTTATGGTTTGATGCTTTTATCGATTTTTTGGTTTACGATTCAAAACCATGAACATTTGTATTGCACGTCACGTTAGTGAGTAAATCTTACTAAGAACACTAAAGCACGATATTTGGGTTATTTACCTTAAATTTTCTTTAGTGATACGCAAATTATGAAAACGGGATCGTATTGAGTGCACAAAACTTCAAAAACGACTCTATCTACTAAAAAAAAATCGTATTTTTATACTCGTTACCGAAGGTAAAGAGTATTTTGGCTTTGTGCAATGTCCGTCATGGTGTCTGTCCGTCTGTATGAACGCAACTTTTTTCCACACCCTTCAAGCTAGAGACTTGAAACTTTCCAATTCTCTTTATATATGGGATAGTAAATTAAAGTGTCAAGATTGTGGTTCTACGATAACAGGGGGGCTGGCAAATCAATAAATTCGATAATTCAAAACCGATAAATCCACATATTTGGCACAAATTTGGTAAGAAGATAGCTACTAACAACCCCAAATAAACTGCATCAAAAATTTTGGGACACGCCCACCCATTCCGCCCCCAGCCCCCCCCCCGCATTTTAAAGTCAAATATGCCTATATCTCCCTCAGTTTTTGAGTTAGAGTCACCAAATTTGGTGCCAAGATAGGTGATGAGACCCCCCAAAAACTGCATCAAAAGTTTGGATACCACGCCCACTTATAATGCCCTATCCACCCCCATCCGCCCCAACGCTTCGTCAAAATCGGGAATGCGTGTATCTTCCAGAGTTGTGGAGCTAGAGCCACCAAATTTGAAAGGAAGATAGCTGGCAACGACCTCCAAAAATCGGCATCAATCTTTTGGAGCCACGCCCACCCATACCGCCCCCAGCCCCCTTTCCCTATTTCTTACAATCTTTGAGCTAGAGTCACCAAATTTGGTATGAAGATAGAAATTGACATCCCACAAAGATCTGCTGCAAAAATTTGGATGCCACACCCACCCATACCGCTCCCATTCCCTCTTCCAGCACTTTTTACAAACTTTGAGCTAGAGTCACCAAATTTGCAACGAAGACAGCTGATGGCATCCCCATCTGCATCGGAGAATCTTTAAGGCAGCATACACCCCTGCCGCATCCGTACCCCTTTGCATCAGGCCTCTTTTTACCGGTTTTAATATTGGTAACGAGTATACCGCAGTCGGTTACGTCCGACTGCAACGTTTCCACTTGTTTAACGTGTTTATTTAAAAATTTAATACAACTATGATACGATTTTTTTTTGTGAAAATGTGGATGCAAGACGTACGTCGAATCAAAGTTAATTATAAATAATGATTTAATAGAAAATTCGTAATCTGTATCCTCAGTCGGTGCAGACTATCTCAATAAGTAGAATATCGGATTAAATGGTGCAATGAGCCCCAATTACTAATAATAAAGAAATTAACATTTAAAAATTAATAACTTCTATGCACAAAAAATTAAAATAAAAATCCAAAAAGAAAATTTCGTTTAATTGTGAGTTTTAAAATTTTAAAGCCAAATTACAAAAGTAATTTTATCATTCAAAATAGCTTCTTAGCGACTAATATAGCCAGCCTTTGTAATCTTCATTTTCCTTGTCTTTCAGAAGTATCATGGAAAACTAAAATCATAACTCACACAAAAACACGCCGGTCAGCATATAATCGCCTATCAGCCTTAAAAGGCAAAAACTCAACAGAACCACAAGACTAAAATATACATAAAAACGAAAAAAAAAAAAATGCGGAAAGTACAAGAGTTGATTTTTGTCTGCTTCTGGAGCTCCATTTTAATAATTAGCAGCTATGTGAACCAAACAGAGGCTCTAGCGAATTGTCCGCCCGGTTGTCAGTGCGATGATAACACCCTGGTTGTGCAGTGCGGTGAAGGGCAGCTGGATGTGCTGCCCATAGCGTTGAATCCATCCATTCAGCGATTGGTCATCAAGAGCAACAAAATTAAGACCATTGATTCATCAATACAATTTTATGCGGAGCTCACGTTCTTGGATTTATCACTGAACCATTTGATGACCATTCCGCAGCGCACGTTTGCCTATCAGAAAAAGCTGCAGGAGGTGCATTTGAACCACAATAAAATTGGTCAGATCAGTAATAGGACCTTTATGGGACTATCCGCTGTAACCGTTCTCAATTTAAGAGGAAATCTTATATCGGAGCTGCATCAGGGAACATTTTCACCGCTGCTGAAGATTGAGGAGCTTAACTTGGGCGAGAATCGCATTGGCTTTTTAGACCCTAAAGCGTTCGATGGTCTTAAGCAGTTGCGTATTCTGTATTTGGATGATAATGCGTTGACCTCTGTGCCAGATCCGGTCATATTTCAGGCCATGCCCAGTCTGGCTGAACTCTTCCTAGGCATGAACTCCTTGCTGAGCATACAGTCAGGCGCATTTCAGGATCTCAAGGGTTTGACGCGTCTAGAGCTGAAGGGCGCCAGCTTGCAAAACATCTCTCAAAACAGTTTCCTGGGTCTGGATGGGCTTCGCATTCTGGATCTGTCTGACAACCGATTGGATCACATTCCTTCCGCGGGTCTCAGTCACCTAGTGCGTCTGGAGCAACTCTCATTGGGTCAAAATGATTTTGAGATGATTGGCGAGAGTGCCTTTGTAGGCTTAAAGCAACTACAGCGACTGGACATCAATGGTGCAATGAAACTCAAACGAATTATGACCGGTGCCTTTGCTTTCAATGGAAACTTGGAGTCTCTTACTCTATCCTCCAACAAAATGCTTGTCGAGGTGCAGGAGGGAGCACTTAGTGGCCTGCCACATTTGCGTCATGTAGTGCTTAAAGCAAACGCTTTGACTTCTCTGGCAGAAGGGCTTATCCCCTGGAAGGACTTAACTACGTTGGATCTTTCTGAGAATCCCCTGTCCTGCGACTGCCGCGTTATGTGGCTGCGCAATCTGCTGACAGCCAAAAATGCCAGCCAAGAGGATCAGCAGACGGAGCTGCTTTGCGAGTTTCCTGAACGTCTGCGTGGGGAGTCCTTAAAACACTTGAATCCCACACTGATGGGCTGCACCCACACCGATATTCGCAAGCAGGCCTTGATTGGTGCTCTTCTGGTTGGATTTGCAGCAACTATTACCACGTTAGCATTAGTTCTGTATCGCTGCCGTCACAAGATTCGCGAGTATCTTAAAGGTGGCTTGTGGGGCAACTCGGCGCTGGGTCGCAAGGATCGCGAGTATCAGAAGACCTTCTGTGATGAGGACTATATGTCACGTCTACAACACCGTCCCTGCTCCCTAGGCATTCACCCAACGTTTCCCAACACCTACACGGCCCCACATCAAGCAACAGGCGCTGCTGCTGTCGGGCATCATCATTATGGAATGTGTTCGATGCCTAACAATGATTTGAATGCCGTCGATGGTCAGCATAAGTTTCAGCAGTTGCAGGTCCCGATGTCCGCCAAGAGCTTGGCTGGCAGCCGTGATCAGCAGCAGCAGCAACAGAGACAAGTGCAACTTCAGCAATCTAAGCTAAATCATTATACAAAGCCACAGTTTCTGGCTGCCACTGCGACTGTGGCTGATTCTTGCTACTCGTATGCAGACGCCCCCATGGTGCATGCCCCACAACAGTTGCGCATCACTCAGGAGCATTTCAAGCAACGTGAACTCGACTTTGACAACGAGAACGGAGCGGTCAGAGAAATGATGGATCCCAATTATATTTACAGCAATGCGCACTATTCACTGCCTTTGGAGCAGATGGGGCGCACCAAGACGCCGACACCGCCATCTCTGCCACCAGCCTTGCCACTGCGAAACGGTCTGTGTGCGACAACCGGTCGACGCTCGTTTCAGCACAAACCCACTCATAACAACATGACCACGATGCGCCAGTGTACGCAATGATCCTCAGAGCACTACCGTCGCCGACATCTAAGCATTTTTGCTTAGTCCGTGCCGCTGTCAACTGTGATGCTTAAATTTGTAGACCCTTAAAATCCATCCCACGAAAAAATGATAGTAGTAGAGCATAAAGACACTAAAGCGTTGAGTTTACACGTGGCAAGAACCTTATTTGTACTGTAAAAAGGTCACAAATTAATTGCATTCAAGAATCATAAATATAAAATTTATGAAACAAAATTTCAATAGTCCTTAAACGATAAACATCGGATAAAAAAATTAAACAATTCTTTCAGCTATGTGGCTTATAAACGATACTTGGCCCCAAAGTGTGCACAAAATTACTTTTTAAATTTGTATTGCAAGCCGTGAAAATGATTTGATCTTCTTCAACAGTTGAATAATATGGAAACAAGAAGTTGGCACGCGTAAAGGCCTTATAAGACGAAAGTAACTTACAAATCATAAGAAAATTTTGAAAACATTGACAAGAAATACAAAAACTCGAATGTTATCTATGTACATAAGCACCAAAGCTCAATGCGATCTCTAGCACTAAACTACTTTCTATCTTGCAACACCTATTTTCAATACAAATTGTTTAATTTAGATTGTAAGCTTTAATATTAAGGAATAAATTGTATATTAATTTAAAATCAACAAAGCACTGAGTCACTTTTAAGATTAATTTAAAATGTAAAAAAAAATTATTGTTAAAACATTAAGAGCGTACGTATGTATTTGATGGCAATGACTATATATTTATTAGTTAGTAAAAATTTGTATGCAAATTTAAGCAAATATCGTTAAAAAAAAAAATTATAAGCAAACAAAATACTTTGAAAACAGAAATCAAAAACGTCAATACTATCCATTTATTTTTTGTTCCCAACGATGAGCTTGCAAGTTTCAGTCTAGTTGTTGTAAGAGTGGCGAACGCTTGGCGGCACTATTATATAGAAGCGGATTAATTTCAATTTTTATTTATTATTTTTATAAAATTTATAGTGAAATATGTTGCTGTATGCGTACTTTATGTTGCTAAGTCTGTAACAGATTGAATAAAAGTTTGGCTAGACATCTGGATGTTGCAAGATATGTAGCATTAGGCAATACAATTTAGCCTGTTATAATTTTCCGCATATATTTATATTTTTATATAAGCTACAGAAAATTGACACCATATTTGTTATAAAAACAGTGCAAGATATGGAGATTGCAGATTTTAAAGGACGGTGGCACGGCTGGGCTTTATATCCAAAGCTCTGATGCAGATCTTTGGGGGCGTTACCAGCTATCTTCCTACAAAATTTTGCGAAACACTCATTTCCGTCTTTAACGAGGCGGTGGCACGGCCTACAAGTATTTGATGTAGTTTTTGGGGGACGACATCACCTACCTTGGCACTCAAATTGGTGGCTCTAGCTCGAAATCTGTTGAAGATCTTCTTACAGTCGGACGCAACCGACTGCTGTATACTCGTTACCATTTTTATGACCAGTAAAAACAGGCCTGGTTGCAAAAGGGTACGGATGCGGCTGGGGTGTTCGCTGCCTTAAAGATTCTCCGATGCAGATGGGGATGCCACCAGCTGTCTTCGTTCCAAATTTGGTGACTCTTGCTCACAGTTTGTAAAATGTGAGGAAAGGGGTACTGGGGGCGGTATGGGTGGGCGTGGCATCCAAATTTTTGTTGCAGTTCTTTGTGGAAAGTCAATTGCTATCTTCATAACAAATTTGGAGACTCTAGCTCAAAGTTTGTAAAAGGTGTGGAAAGAGGGGGCTGGGGTGGGTGTGGCATCCAAATTTGTGCTGCAGATCTTTGTGGAATGTCAATTGCTATCTTCTTACCATATTTGGTGACTCTAGCTCAAAGTTTGTGAAAAGTGGGGAAATAGGGGCTGGAGGCAGATTGGGTGGGCGTGGCATTCAAATATTTGATGAAGATCTATGTGAAATGTCAATTGCTATAATCATACCAAATTTGGAGACTCTAGCTCAAAGTTTGTAAAAGGTGTGGAAAGAGGGGGCTGGGGTGGGTGTGGCATCCAAATTTTTGCTGCAGATATTTGTGGACTTCATACCAAACTTGGTGATTGATCAAAGTTTGTAAAAGTGGGGAAGGGGAGCTGGGGGTGGAATGGGGGGCGTGGCTCCAAAATTTTTGATGCAGTTTTTTGGGGGTTGCTAATAGCTATCTTCTTACCAAATTTGGTACTTCTAGCTGTAAGGATGTGCGAAATATGTGGATTTATCGTTTTTGAGTTATCGAATTTATCGATTTTCCAGCCCCCCAGTTATCGTAGAACCCCAATCTTGACACTTTAATTTACTATCCCATAGATAAAGAGAATTGGAAAGTTTCAAGTCTCTAGCTTGAAGGGTGTGGAAAAAACTTGCAACCATACGGACGGACAGACGGACAGACACCATGACGGACTTCTTTACCTTCGGTAACGAGTATAACAATCGGCTCACCGACCCAAAAACGAAGCTTGCAGCAACTTTACGCTTTTTAGCAACTGGCACATATCAGCTAGCAGCGGCAAAAGATGTCAACATATCCATAGGCAGGAGCACCTTTTCAAAAGTGCTACATAATGTCAACTTGTTGTCAACTTCTCTAAACTTTCTTGGCTTGTAGAAGCAACATGTCCGAAAATGTTGGCGCCTTCTATTCCGTCTACGGCTTTGTACAAGGAGCATAGTCTCATGACGGTTCTTCGACAACTTCTTTTTAACGCTCGCCTTCCTGTCAATCTAGCTCCTTATTTTAAATACAATTTGTTTATAAAAAAACACAACTTATGGTCACTTGCATTTTTGCAAGGTGGCCCACATGCATTCAACTTACTTGCAAGTGCTTCCCACTTTGCACCAATTTCCACCTTATCCCCTTTGGTGAAACCTTTTGCAACGCCCGGGTTTTCCCTTATGAAAATCAGTAGTAAATTTTCTTGCTCTGCGTTTAGTTTTTTGCCCCTAAAAACGCAAAAAATCTTATTCAATGTTCACAAATGAGTATTCGCTTACTTACATTTTGAATATACGATTGAGATCAGCTGTTTACCGCAACGATAACTCATAAATACTCGATCGCTATCGAGTATAAGGGCTGCCCTTACACAGCATAGATATTTTAATTTGACTTACATATATTTGTGTAATTACTAGTTTTTGCTTAAACTTAATTTGTCTCCTATATAGGAATCAAGTTATTATAGTTATTTCAACAAAAACCTTGGGTAAATAACAACAAGAAACAAGTGGACACGTTGCAAACGGACGCAACCGACTGCGGTATACTCGTTACCAGTATTAAACCCGGTAAAAAGAGGCCTGATTGCAAAGGGGTACGGATACGGTAGGGGTGTACGCTGCCTTAAAGATTCTCCGATGCAGATGGGGATGCCACCAGCTATCTTCTAACTTGGTGAGTTTCGCTCAAGGTTTGTAAATGTGGGGAAAGGGGGGCTGAAGGCGGTATGGGTTGGAGTGGCATCGAAATTTTTGATGCAGATTTTTATGGAATGTCAATTGCTATCTTCATACCAAATTTGGTGACTCTAGCTCAAAGCTTGTAAAAGATGGGGAAAAAAGGGCTGGGGGTAGTTTGGCTGGGCGTGGAATCAAAATTTTTGATGCAGATCTTTGTGGAATGTCGATTGCTATCTTCATTCAAAATTTGGTGACTCTAGCTCAAAGTTTGTCTAAGGTGTGGAGAGGGGGGCTGGGGGCGGTATGGGTGGGCGAGGCATCCAAATTTTTGATGCAGATTTTTGTGGAATGTCAATTGCTATCTACATACCAAATTTGGTGACTCTAGCTCGAAATTTGTAAAAATTTAGGAAAGGGGGCGGTATGGTTGGGCGTGGCATCCAAATTTTTGATGCAGATCTTTGTGAAATGTTAATTGCTATCTTCATACTAAATTTGGTGACTCTAGCTCGAAATTTGTAATAAGTGGGAAAGGGGGGCTGGGGGCGGTATAGGTGGGCGTGGCATCCAACGTTGTGATGCAGATCTTTGTGGAATGTCAATTGCTATCTTCATACCAAATTTGGTAACTCTAGCTCAAAAATTATAATATGTGTGGAAAGGGGGGCTAGGGCAGTATCGGTGGGCGTGGCATCCAAACTTTTGATGCAGTTTTTAGGGGGTCATCATCACCTATCTTGGCACCACATTTGGTGGCTATAGCTCAAAAACTGTGGGAGATATAGGCTTTTTTGACCTTAAAATGCGGGGGGACTGGGGGCGGAATGGGTGAGCGTGGCTCCAAAATTTTTGATGCAGTTTTTTGGGGGTTGCTAGTAGCTATCTTCTTACCAAACTTGGTAGTTCTAGCTGTAAGGATGTGCGAAATATGTGGATTTATCGTTTTTGAGTTATCGAATTTATCGATTTTCCAGCCCCCCAGTTATCGTACAACCCCCATCTTGACACTTTAATTTACTATCCCATAGATAAAACGAATTGGAAAGTTTCAAGTCTCTAGCTTTAAGGGTGTTAAAAAAACGTGCAACCATACGGACGGACAGACGGACAGACACCATGACGGACATTGCACAAAACCAATATACTCTTTACCTTCGGTAACGAGTATAAAAACATATCTAATTCTTTGGCTAAACATGACATGTATAAGAATGATTCCGATTGCTTTGGCTTTGCCACCGCACTTAAATTTTATGTGTACAACTAAAAAACAAGTGGTAACGTTGCAGTCGGACGCAACCGACTGCGGTATACTCGATACCAGTATTAAAACCGGTAAAAAGAGGCGTGATTGCAAAGGGGTAAGGATGCGGCAGGGGTGTACGCTGCCTTAAAGATTCTCCGATGTAGATGGGGATGCCACCAGCTGTCTTCGTTGCAAATTTGGTGACTCTAGCTCAAAGTTTGTAAAAGGTGCAGGAAGGGGGGCTGGAGGTGGTATGGCTGGGCGTGGCATCCAAGTTTTTGTTGCAGATCTTTGTGGGATATCAATTGCTATCTTCATACCCAATTTGGTGACTCTAGCTCAAAGTTTGTAAAAGGTGGTGAGAAGGGGGAGGAATGGGTGAGCGTGGCTCCAAAATTTGGATGCATTTTTGATGGTTTTTGGGGGTAGTTGCCAGCTATCTTCATACGAAACTTGGTGACACTAGCTCAAAGTTTGTAAAAGGTGGTGAAAGGGGGGGCTGGAGGCGGTATGGGTGGGTGTGGCATCTAAATTTTTGATACGATCTTTGTGGGATGTCAATTGCTATCTTCATAACATATTTTGTGACTCTAGCTCAAAGTTTGTAAAAAGTGTGGTATGTGGAATGTCAATTGCTATCTTCATACCAAATTTGGTGACTCTAGCTCAAAGTTTGTAAATGGTTAGGAAAGCGGGGCTGGGGTGGAATGGGTGGGTGTGGCATCGAAATTTTTTATGCTGATCTTTGTGGAATGTCAATTGCTATCTTCATACCAAATTTGGTGACTCTAGCTCAAAGTTTGTAAATGGTTAGGAAAGCGGGGCTGGGACGGTATGGGTGGGCGTGGCATCCAAATTTTTGATGCAGATCTTTGTGGAATGTCCATTGCTGTCTTCATACCAATTTGACTCGAAACCGATAAATCCACATATTTCGCACATCCTTACAGCTAGAACTACCAAGTTTGGTAAGAAGATATCTACTAGCAACCCCCGAAAAACTGCATCTAAAATTTTGGAGCCACGCTCCCCCATTCCGCCCCCAGTCACCCGCATTTTAAGGTCAAAAAAGCCTGTATCTCCCACAGTTTTTGAGCTAGAGTCACCACATTTAGTGCCAAGATAGGTGTTGATGACCCCCCAAAAACTGCATCAAAAGATTGGATGCCACGCCCACCAATACCACCCTAGCCATCCCCATCTGCCCCAACGCTTCGTCAAAAACGGGAATGCGTGTATCTTCCAGAGTTGCTGAGCTAGAGCCACCAAATTTGGTAGGAAGATAGCTGGCAACGACCCCCAACAATCTGCATCAAAGTTTTTTAGCCACGCCCAACCATTCTGTCCCCCTTTCCACACCATTTACAAACTTTGAGCTAGAGTCACCAAAATTGGTATGAAGGTAGCAATCGACATTCCACATACAGTGGCTCGCAGCTTATTTCTTGGAATTGAAAAACAAAAGTTCAAATAGCCACTGATTTTAAACTATCAAAGATTTTGAACCAATTTAAATGAGGTATATTAAAACTGAATTCTTACATTTTAAATTAAAAAAAACCAACTTTCTAATAATTGAAATGAGACAACACGTTAAAAAAAACATATTTAAACCATTTTTCATGCAGCAGCTTATTTCGTGCACTTTATTTATATTCAAAATAATTGTATATTTAGCGCAAAAATACAAATTTTTTTGATATTTGATATTGGCGTTTTAATGCTTGCAAATATGTATTCTATAAGTTTCGGGGCTTGGTCACACTGAATTTAAAAGTTAAAAGGGAAATACCGAAATATACCGCGTACCACCATTGCGCAGCGAGAACTTGTTCTTAAACACTTTAAAAGTGGCAAAAGTCAGCGTGCCATTGCTGAAATGGTAGCCCTTAGTCCCAGCACCGTGCAATACATCATACAACGGTTCGTCCGAGAAAACAGGATTGCAGATAAGGGAAGAAATGCACTCAATAAAATTTTTAACGATCATGAGGAGCGTCGAATTGTTAGAAAAGTAAAGGAAAATCCGAAGCTATCCGCTCCTAAAATTGTTGCAGAGGTTGAGAAGGAAATGGGGAAGAAGTGTAGTGCAGACACAGTGCGTCGGGTGTTGCACGATCATAATTTAAATGGTCGTGTGGCACGAAAAAAACCATTTCTACGTAAAAACAAATATAGCAGCTCGTTTAAAATTTTGTAAGGAGCATCTTCTTCACCCGATTTCCTTCTGGGATGACGTCATCTTTGCGGACGAGTCGAAGTTCAACATTTTTGGATCGGATGGGCGACAATATGTTTGGCGGCGACCAAATACCGAACTGGAAAACAAACACTTAAAAGCTACGGTCAAGCATGGCGGGGGTCATGTCATGGTTTGGGCCTGTATGGCAGCTTCTGGGGTGGGCAGCCTCGTATTTATTGATGGAATCATGGATGCCAAAATGTACTTGGAACTCCTGAAAAAAAATCTGCTCCAAAGTGCCGATAACCTGGGTCTACGCGATCGTTTTCGGTTCTACCACGACAACGATCCGAAAAATTCAGCAGGCATTGTCAAGGCTTGGCTTATATGGAACTGCCCTCATGTGGTGATTACGCCAGCGCAGTCACCAGACTTATATGTCATAGAGAATTTGTGGGAAATTTTGGACCAGGCTCTTCGGAAAAGAAAGATTTCCAATAAAAACGAAATAAAAAGTGTGCTATTGGAAGAATGGCAAAAAATTCCATTGGAAACTACCAGAAAATTGGTTTCTTCAATGGGAACTCGCCTGGCGGCTGTCCAGAAGCAGAAAGGAGGACACACAAAATATTAAATAATAAATTAAGAGTTATATGTTTACCTAAATGGAGTGCACGAAATAAGCTGCAGGATGAAAAAAGACTGTTAAGTTTGTTTTTGATATGTTATTTTTTTGTTTTTATGATTATGGAGTTGGATTTTACTTATTAAACATGTTAATATCCCTTATTAATATACTGCGTTTAAATTTTTGCGTTATCATTCTAGGCTTAGCCGCAATAACGACTTGAATTTTTGATTTTTTACTGCACGAAATAAGCTGCGAGCCACTGTAGGTACTTGAAAGTGCACGACAGCAACAACAATTGATAGTACGATATGGTCAATTTGTATGGTGGCTATGTCGAAGAATGGTCCGAGTGGGATGAAATTTCATAGTGAACAAACCCGACATGATCTAAGCAATCTGTGAAAGTTTCGTCAAGATCGGTTCAGCAGTTTGGCCGGAAATCGTGTGGAAACAGACAGACGGACAGACAGACGGACGGACACGCGGAAATCAATTCCTGAGCTCGTCCTGATCATTTTGATATATAGTTTATGGGGTCTCCCAGCATTCCTTTAAGGCGATACAGATTCATGACATACTCAATATACCCTGTTTCACATGTGTGAAGGGTATAATAATATGCAGGCCCTACGAATGATAATGCAAAATGATTGCCAATCTATATACATAAAAGAGTTTGTCCTGACTAGAATGGAAGAGCCACAGCCTAAACGAAAAGAGCTAGAAGGCTGAAATTTTCACACAATTTTCCATGCAGGTAGGAGGTGAGCACTAAGAAGGGAATTTTTATTTGGACAACTCCTTCAAGTACCTCCCATACGATTTGGAGCACTTTTTACCCATTTAAAAAAACAAATTACAATTACAACAAGTACCCATTCCACTACTGTCGCCTGATTGTCGCACAAGCTGAGAGTTTGATCGCGAGCGAGAATACAAAAACAAAACAAATGCGCAGTGACGCCTTCGCGTCGCACAAGCAAAGTCATAAAAAAAGGTTCGTACACTTGCAAAAAAGAAACGGATTTCCGCATCTTAATGAATAAGTGCATACACAATTAAGTGAACAATGCGCTTGAAAATAATTTTCATAATTTTATGTACATGTATCACTTCGCACAGTGCACATATTTTTTTTTCAAATTTGTTTGCCTTTGACAATTGATTTACGACCCAAGTAGCGTTTGTTGTTGTTGTAAGTGTTGTTGTTGGGCCCGCACTGCAACTTTTTGTTGGTGACATTGATTTAAAAAAAAAACAACAACAACATAACAAAACTTGGTGCGTCTAGAAAAATTTCCCACACCAGAATATGTTATGGGGGTGGATTCGCCTACTTGCTGCTTATATAACTTAGACAAAACGTAACACACTAACATTATTGATATATTATTGATATACAATTTCGAATGTGAACAAAGAAAGTTACTTTTCGTTTCAGTGAATTTTTTAATATTGTTTATATTAAGGACAAGGATAACATCGAAAGTTACTTTTTGAATCAGTGAGTTTTTCAATATTCTGATTTTCGTATTATATATATACATTCTTTTAAAATACGTATATATGTATATAAGTTCATTTAAAATACGTATTTTATGATAAGTTATAAAAAATATTTAATTGCTATTATTTAAATATTTAAATAACGATCAACGTATTTTAATTTCTTATGTTGTTTTTTAAAACCAAGAATATTAAGTAGATTTTCGACTTAATAATTGAAGCAACCTTATTTATAGTTGTCTTCTGTTTTGCATAGTATATAATACTTATATAGACTCTGCTTAAGTGCATTTAAAAATCAAATAAAACTAAGCAGTCTGAATATTCTATTAAAAGTATAAGTTGGTATATTCAATTTTATTGAATTTTATACTTATGATTAGACGCTGTATCGTTGTAACAATCGTTTTACAGTGAAGTCAATTGACTCACAGCCAAATTAAAATATGTCTATTGAAACTTTAGATATTAGTGGTGTTTTGGTGCCGCATTCAGTTGTTGCCATAATTGGTGATGGAGCCTGCCTTTTTAGATCTATTTCCTACCTCTTATTTGGTAGGCAAGGCTTCCATGGCTTTATACGCCAAAATATTGTTGAACATGTTGTAACCAACTGGCAAACTTTTGCTTGCTTCAGCATAAACTTAAATGGAGAGTGTTATAGCTCTTCTGAACAATATGAGTACGATATGTCAAATTCAAATACTTATGGTACTTCATGTGAGCTTCAAGCAGCAGCAGAAACTTATGCTGTAAATTTTCAAGTTTTTCATAATGGAAATTTATTACAAGCATTCGGAAATAATATGCATCCTGTAAAAAGATTGCGTTTTACCGGTCCATTAATGAATGGACATTTTGATGTTTATATTTCTTTAGAGGAAGTATTAACTCAAGAATCTGATTCGTCAAGTGAATGTATAACTGAAAATGCTAAGAATCCTGTTAAAAGACGTAGTCGATTCACCGGCAAAACAGAAAAAAAGGTAAAAAAACGTTCATTTGAAAAAAATAGTGATATCAATAGGGGTAAGCGCATAGAAGCATCAAAAAGATATCGTGTTAATAATCCTGATGTTATTAGAGTTGTAGTGAGTTGACATCAGGCTAATAATCCTGAAGCTCATAGAGTTGCAGTGAGAAGACATCAGGCTAATAATCCTAATGCACGCCAAGAAATGCGTTTGCGTGCATGGAGTGTTAAAGCCATGTCTGGCTTAAACTATGATTTTGAAATAGCTTACAAGTCAGATAAAACTACTCAACTTGGTAGTATGAATTTGATATGCAAACATTGTAATGCTTTAAAGAAGAAAAATGAGCCTTTGGGTATCTGTTGCAAGGCAGGAAAAGTTAAACTTTCACAAAATGAAAGTTTGCCTGATCCACTCAAAAGCTTAATAATTGGTGGACATCCCAATCATGATCATTTCATTGATCGTATAAGAAAGTATAACAGCTGCTTTCAAATGACTTCTTTTGGAAGTACAAAAACTATAAATGAAAGTTGGTCAACCTTAAAAGTCCAAGGACAAGTGTATCACTTAATTGGTAGTGTCCGACCTTTGCCAAATGAAGAAATGCAGTTTCTTCAAATTTATTTTGTTGGTGATGATGAAAAGGAAGCTCAACTACGTTGCAAAAATATTTCAAATGTTGATTTAAGCGTAGTAAAGGATCTTCAATGTATGTTTCATCAGCATAATCGTTATGTTAAAGATCTAAAAATGGATCTCAATAAAATACCAACAAGTACTAAAGACTATAAATTGATTATACATGCTGATCGAACACCCGCTGGTGCTCACAAAGGGCTTTACAATGCACCTCAATCAAGCGAAGTAGCTTTAGTTATTGTTGGTCAGCAATTTGAAAAGCGCGATATTATTATTGAAAGCCATAATAATAAATTACATCGTATAAGTGAGGTGCATCGATCATACGATGCCTTACAGTACCCTTTGCTATTTCCTTATGGCGAAGATGGCTATTCAGTGGATATACAAGAATGGAATTCATTATTAAAAAAAGAGGAACCAAAAAAAAGATATCTGCGTTAAGCTTTTACAGCTATAAAATAATGATTCGTCAATCTGAGATGAATCATTTAATTTATTGTCGTTCCCTTTTTAGTCAGTTTTTGGTTGATATGTATGCTAAAATTGAAACAGAAAGGTTAAATTATATTCGCTACAATCAAGCGAAACTCAGAGCAGATAGCTATATACATCTACAAGATGCAATAGGCCAACAAGATGTTGTCGCAGCTCAACTTGGTCAGATGGTAATTTTACCATCTTCTTTTACAAGCTCTGCACGATATATGCATGAAAAGACTCAAGATGCTATGACATATGTTCGCCATTATGGGCGACCAGATCTTTTCATAGCATTCACATGCAATCCACAATGGTATGACATAAAAAGTGTTTTTTTACCGGGTCAAAAACCGCATGATCGTCACGATATTATAGCTCGAGTTTTTCATTTAAAAGTTAAAGCTTTAATGTCACTATTGACAAAAGGTTCTTTGTTTGGAAGCGTGCAATGTTTCATGTACTCTGTGGAATGGCAAAAGCGGGGTTTACCACATATACATATTCTACTTTGGTTAGAAAATAAAATAAGACCAGACAAAATCGATAAAATTATCTGTGCCGAAATACCAAACGCAGATGAGGATCCTTTGTTATTAAACATTGTTAAGTCAAATATGATTCATGGTCCTTGCGGTGCATTTAATAATAAATCGCCATGCATGAAAAATGGAAAATGTACCAAAAGGTTTCCTCGACAATTACTTAAAGAAATTGTGACTGGAAAAGATAGTTACCCTCTATATCGTAGAAGAGCGATAGAAGATGGTGGTAATGCAATTAATATAAATGGTAATTGCATAGATAATCGTTCGGTTGTGCCTTATAACTGTGTACTATTGAGAACATTTGAAGCTCACATAAATGTTGAGTATTGTAGTTCTGTAAAGTCTATTAAATACATATGTTAATATGTTAACAAGGGCAGTGATCAAGCATTATTTACTCTTGAAGACCAACGTAATGAAATTAACATGTACGAAAGTGACCGTTGTATAAGTAGCTTAGAAGCGGTATGGAGAAACCTTGCATTTCCCATACATGAACGTTTTCCGGCTATTACACACTTAGCTGTTCATTTAGAAAATGGTCAACGGATATATTTTAACCCCAATAATCCGCAACAATTACTTGACAGATTAAGCACTACACCCAAAACCACTTTGCTAGCCTTCTTTGAGCTATGCACACGTGATGAGTTTGCAAGAACGCGTCTATATTGTGAAGTTCCATCGTATTTTACATGGAACAATAAAAAATTTCAAAGAAGAAAACGAGGGCATGATGTGCCAAATTTTCCTGGAGTTAAAAGAGATTCAACTTTGGGAAGAGTTTACACTATTCATCCCAATAATACAGAATGTTTTGATTTAAGACTTTTATGACATTTTGTAAGGGGCCCAACTTCATTTTTAAATTTAAAAACCGTTAATGGTATAGCATACGCATCATTTCAATTGGCGTGTAAAGCTCTAGGATTACTAGAAGATGATAAGCACTCGGATTCAACTATAGCCCAAGCTGTCATATGTCAAAATCCTACAAAACTGAGAGAACTTTTTGCAATAATGTTAGTATTTTGTCAAATTTCAGATGCTCTTAAACTTTGGAATACTTATAAAGAGAGTTTCTCAGAAGATATTATCATAGAGAAACAGCACTGTGTTGCTGAAAAGTAACTTTACTTGTACCAGCATTGCCTTCAGTACTCAGCTTTTCCAATCCCGCTATATAACGTGTTTCACAAAACGAACATTTGGGGCATATATCCTACGAATAGGTGACTCTTTGAAATAATTAATGACATCTTTAAAGGTTGAAATAGTGCTCGGGATTGCGGGGACTAAACTAAGATAATTGACTACCAAGTTGAGGCGATGACTGGCGCAATTAATAAAAAACACCAGCAGTCTTGCCGCCCATTGTAGCGCAGCCATAAAAGCCAAGACCAACACATTAGGCTGGGACTAAATCTATTTCTATAATGAATGTTTTGATGTTTTTAGCAATTGTCTGCGCATCCATTGCCATGAGTTCAACAAATCCAACGAATCCTTCACGTAGAATCTTTTTGTTTCGATCAATAAATCTGACACCGAGTGAAAGCTGTTCTTTTCCAACTATGTCTGCTGTCTCTTCTGCTAAAATGCTGTATGCAGAAGCTGCTTTTATATCTGTACAAAAGTATTTTGAATAGTGTTGCAAGCCAAAGTTTTTACATTGTTTAGTACTTAATTTAAATAAAAATACACATCATATTTTATTTATGATAAAAACATAAGCATTTGTTGATATGTGGCCACCAAAGACCAATATTTTATTTTGAGGCATTGTACATTCGTCCCATAGATGTCAACCAGCAATCCGAATCTTACAATGTATCCAATCCAAATGAGCCAGCTATTCACACACGAATGGACAATTTGAAGTAAAACAAGTGGAAACGTTGCAGTCGGACGCAACCGACTGCGGTATACTCGATACCAGTATTAAAACCGGTAAAAAGAGGCCTGATTGCAAAGGGGAACGGATGCGGCAGGGGTGTACGCTGCCTTAAAGATTTTCCGATGCAGATGAGGAAACCACCAGCTGTCTTGCGTATTTTTATATTTTGGAGCGTTTTTCGAATAGTTTGGTGTAATTCATTTTGAGTTATATTTATTTAGATAGTCACTATATCGCACTAGGCAATTCAAAAATCTACTTGCTACAAAAAGTGTACGGAAAGTGTAGCTCGAAATTCTCACATTCAGTCTTGCCACTTACTCGTGATTGGGTTCTCGAATGCTGATTTTAATACTCGCTACCGAAGGTAATGAGTATGTTGGGCTTGTGCAATGTCCGTCATGGTGTCTGTCCGTCTGTCCATTTGTATGCACGCAACTTTTTTCTACACACTTGAAACTTTCCAATTCTCTTATCTATGGCCATAGATAAAGAGATTTGGAAAGTTTCAAGTCTCTAGCTAGAAGGGTGTGGAAAAAACTTGCAACCATACGGACGGACAGACGGACAGACACCATGACGGACTTCTTTACCTTCGGTAACGAGTATAACAATCGGCTCACCGACCCAAAAACGAAGCTTGCAGCAACTTTACGCTTTTTAGCAACTGGCACATATCAGCTAGCAGCGGCAAAAGATTTCAACATATCCATAGGCAGGAGCACCTTTTCAAAAGTGCTACATAACGTCAACTTGTTGTCAACTTCTCTTTACTTTCTTGGCTTGTAGAAGCAACATGTCCGAAAATGTTGGCGCCCTCTATTCCGTCTACGGCTTTGTACAAGGAGCATAAAACCGCAATCTCCTCCTCAACAGGCGCTAAAACATTTTGAACAAATGGACAGCCGACTGTTGCCACAGTCTCATGACGGTTCTTCGACAACTTCTTTTTAACGCTCGTCTTCCTGTCAATCCAGCTCCTTATTTTAAATACAATTTGTTTATAAAAAAACACAACTTATGGTCACTTGCATTTTTGCAAGGTGGCCCACATGCATTCAACTTACTTGCAAGTGCTTCCCACTTTGCACCAATTTCCACCTTATCCCCTTTGGTGAAACCTTTTGCAACGCCCGAGTTTTCCCTCATGAAAATCAGTAGTGAATTTTCTTGCTCTGCGTTTCGTTTTTTGACCCTTAAAACGCAAAATAAAATAAAGCTAATTCCTTGGCTAAACATGACAGCCCTACATTTTGTATAAGAATGATTCCGATTGCTTTGGCTTTGCCACCGCACTTAAATTGTATGTGTACAACTAAAAAACAAAACAAGTGGAAACGTTGCAGTCGGACGTAACCGACTGCGGTATACTCGTTACCAGTATTAAAACCGGTAAAAAGAGGCCTGATTGCTAGGGGGTACGGATGCGGCAGGGGTGTAAGCTGCCTTAAAGATTCTCCGATGCAGATGGGGATACCACCAGCTATCTTCCTTACAAATTTGGTGACTCTAGCTCAAAGTTTGTAAAATGTGGGAAAAGGAGGGCTGGAGGCAGAATGGGTGGGCGTGGCTCCAAAATTTTTGATGCAGTGTTTTGGGGGTTGCTAGTAGCTATCTCCTCACCAAATTTGGTAGTTCTAGCTGTAAGGATGTGCGAAATATGTGGATTTATCGGTTTTGAGTTATCGAATTTATCGATTTGCCAGCCCCCCAGTTATCATAGAACCCCCATCTTGACACTTTAATTTACTATCCCATTTATAAAGAGAATTGGAAAGTTTTAAGTCTCTAGCTTGAAGGGTGTGGAAAAAAGTTGTGAACATACAGACGGACAGACGGTGAGTAAATTCTGTTTCACGTTTACCTTCGGTAACGAGTATAAAAACAAATGAAAAAAATATGCAGGCCCTACGAATGATAATGCAAAATGATTGCCAATAGTATATAAATTAAGTAAAAAATATTTTCAGGGTTTAAAAACACACATTAGATACTTTATAAGCACAATCGTTTTCATTTCGAGTGCTAATTGTCACGCGTTATCAAAACGATCCATTTGTACTCGGAATCGAATGTAGGAATGCAAAAGGCTCGGAATCGATTCGATTTACTCGGAATCGAAAAGTAGAACAGGCCTGTATGTCTTTGTCTTCATTTTGTTGCTCATTCCAATAATTCTGTAAAGTTCAACCTCGTTTTCAATCCCTTCTAAATTATAAAATAAACTTCCGCTTAAAAGTTGAGCCTTCAGATTGAGCAGGCTAAAAGTTTTGATATGCTGTGGGCTTAGAGCTGTGAGATCGAATGCTTCATTGCTTTGTATTGGAAATTGCTTCTTTTTTTTTATCGATTATATGAGTGAATCCAGATTGGATAAAAATTAGCACGCCGGAAATATTGTGATGTCGTTGTGAACGGAGGATTTGATCTTCCAGTTTGATTTCCAACAATTTTAGGCACACAAATATTAACTGATATAATCTCAGCCAACTCTTAACAATCTTTAAAAATGTGAGTAAATTCTGTTTCACATATAAGTCTATGATGATAGTTATTATATGATTCAAGTGATCTCTGCATTTAATGATCTTGTTGTTTTTGGCCTGCATTAAATTCACTACTGGTTGGATAATATCATAGTATATTGAAATTATGCAATTATCGGGTAGTTGTGGCATCAAAATTTTTGATGCAGATCTTTGTGAAATGTCAATTGCTATCTTCATACCAAATTTGGTGACTCTAGCTCGAAGTTTGTAAAAAGTGGGGAAGGGGGGCTGGGGGCGGTATGGGTGGGCGTGGCATTAAAAATTAAGCTGCATATGTGAGAGATGTCAATTGCTATCTTCATAACATATTTGGTGACTATAGCTCGAAGTTTGTAAAAGAAGGGGAAATTGGGGAGGAATGGGTAGCTCCAAAACTTTTTTTGATGCAGTGTTTTTGGGGGTTGCTAGTAGCTATCTGCTCACCATATTTGGGAGTTCTAGTTGCAAGGATGTGCGAAAAATGTGGATTTATCGGTTTTGAGTTATCAAATTTATCGATTTTCCAGCACCCCAGTTATCGTAGAACCCCAGTCTTGACACTTTAATTTACTATCCCATAAATAAGAGAATTGGAAAGTTTCAAGTGTGTGGAAAAAGTTGCGTGCATACAAATGGACAGACGGACAGACACCATGACGGACATTGCACAAACCCAACATACTCTTTACCTTCGGTAACGAGTATAAATATCAGCATTCGACAATGTTTTAAATCGATTTCGACTTCTCGCCTGTAACTGGCTAGACTGAATGTGAGAATTTCTAGGTACACTTTTCTTACAATTTTTGTAGTAAGTAGTTTTTATACCCTTAACCCATAAATTGGGTAAATAAGGGTATAATGGTTTTGTGCAAAAGTATGTAACAGGCAGAAGGAAGCATCTCCGACCACATAAAGTATATATATTCTTGATCAGCATCAACAGCCGAGACGATATAGCCAAGTCCGTCTGTCCGTCCGTCTGTCCGTCCGTCTGTCCGTCCGTCCGTCCGTCCGTCCGTCCGTCCGTCTGTATGTTCGCAACTTTTTTCCACACCCTTCTAGCTAGAGTCTTGAATTTTTCCAATTCTCTCTATCTATGGGATAGTAAATTAAAGTGTCAAGATGGGCGTGGATCTCAGAGATTACAAGAGCTAGAGACTTAAGATTTTGAATATACATTTCCTTTACCATTAGCAGAACAAGTTTGCTTCAAATCATCGATAACTGTTCTGGTTTCCGATATACACATGGAATCGATAACAAAAAATATCGAATTTGGAAAATGTAAAAATGGGGATTGAAATAATGGGTAACGATAGAACTTTTCTCAAAATTTCGTTCAAATCGGTTAAGAAACACCGGAGATATCGAGCTTAATCGATTGAAGTTAAGTCAGTATACCAAAGTCTTATATAAATTTGATATATTAATTGCAACTGGGTTCAGGGTATCTTCTAGTCGGGCTCTCCCGACTATAGCCTTCTTACTTGTTTGTTTTGTCTACTGCCATTTAGTAATTAATGCAAATCACAATGAAATGCACAAATGTCAGGGTAAAAATTAGTCGTTTCAACTCAGAAATCTCAGTGGGCTCATGCAGAACAACTTTGCTAAAGATCTTCACATGATCAAATGCATAGTTGACGGTTTTATAACGCATATACAGACATACATTTAACGGCAAGGCAAACCCTCAAATGGCGAACAATAAAAAAGCGGTGGTGCTTAAAGAAGCATTACGAGAATCAAGCCCATTCGATTTGGTTTGAATAAAGTTAAATTGAATACAAAGTTGAATTGAGTTTCATCATCAAATTTCGATTAAAAAGGCGCTTGGTGCGATTGTATTGCCCTCGAGGGGCCAACGGCCAACAGCCAACGGTGCAATGGGCAACGGTGTAGAGTCATTCGCACTATTCAAGCTTCATTAGGAGCGTAAGTAACAAAAACATTTTGATTTCGCTCATTACAGTTTCGTTTTCCATTAGACCATGGCCCAAATATATAGCTGGAGTGTCAGCTACTGCCCGTTCGAACTGGCCTTTATGTTTGCATTAAAGGGTTACTGGATCAAGCCACAATACTGGCTACTGCCTGAGCCCATACCACGAATACAATCATTAAATTTTTAACGGACGATGCCTTATGCTCAGATATGAAGTCGAGATATATTTACAGATTGTTGCGAGTCTTTGGATTTTTGCCAATTCTGACATCTCAGCCAGACAGCGGGCAGTCAGAACAGAAACAACTTACTACAGAAAAATAAAAATTATAAAGTGGATACGTTGCAGTCAGACGTAACCAAATGCGGTATACTCTGATACCAGTATAAAAAAAGGGTGGTTAGAAGTCTGCTTGTAGAGAGCGAACACGTGGGCGCCAGGGGTGTTCGCGCCGTTCAAAGATAGTTTGATTCACATTTTGGGGGACATCGCCAGCTACATTGCTACCAAATTTGGTGACTCTAGCTAAGAAATGTAAGACGAGGATTTCCGATTTTAAGACGTGGGTGGTATTTCTCTTACACATCTTTGTGTAATGTCCAGCTAACTTCCTACCAAATAGGCTACTCTAGCTGAGATACAGTCAAAGATACAAGCGAAAGGATTATTATCTTATGCTTAAATACTTAAGGAAAAAAAAAGAAGCTTTACTTTTGAATTAAATTTTAATACATTATACTAAAGAGGAGAGTTAAAATTGTAAGCCGCAAGAGCAGTCCAGGTGTTTGGCAAGACGCAGCATCAGCCACAGCAACAGCGGTAACAGCGCATTAAGTGTTTGCTCAAACGACTATTTCTATTTGACAAAATTCAATCGTTGGGTTTTTTGTTACACCTTGCAATGATCGCACAACGTCACGACGTCGACTCTGTGGACCCCGTGTGGAGCGCCATTAAATTTCCCAACAATGTTTAACACTTTGTTCCGCTGAGTAGGCCGACCGTGACGCTCTTGCTCAGCTCACGCTGTGACTAGACCTGGCCCAGGGTTCGGAGCTCGGCGTGTTCTCTGTTCTTGGGCTCTGCACCTTTTTTTTGGGTATCTGTAAAATGTGAAATTTTGGATGCACATTGATTTTTCATCATTGACACTGAGGAGAGGTTGTTCGGAGCAGCGCAGCCAACCGCTGTGTATTAATGAAAATGTTAAAAAAGATTAAAAGCAAATAATTACAATTGCTTGTCATTCTAATGCGAATTTGTATGATTCGGTTATACAATTTCTATTTACAATGTATTGGATTGCAGTTTCCAGAAAAAACGACACTTGGTTTTTGCACAGGGTGATAGGGACGAATAGGCTAGAACAAGGCGTGAGCAACCTGAACTCAGTCCATTATGATCAACATTGTACCTGTGGGAAGTGAACAAGGTTTTCATAGATTTGAGGTCGGCTTACGGGCTATGACGGAGCTTGGTAAGATAATCAATGTTTTTCTTAGCTATGTGCAATTGCTTTATATTCTGATACTGAAGGTAAAGAGTTCCCAGACGTGTCCCAAAGATCCGTATAAAAAATGTTTGAAGACCACGCACAACCCTGCCGCCCACTGTGCAAGCAGAGTTATAATCACAAGTTTTTGAACAGTTATCAAGTATCAGCGTATCATTGTTGCGACTGCTCAAACTTTTTGTTATTTTATCTGTTTAGAGGATGAACTAGATTCACTTTCGAACTATTTCCCAACGAATAAATTATGTTCGGCTTTAATTTGTTTGTATTGTTAATAAATCATACGTTGCACCGTGGTTTTGTGCGTCTGCTTACATACACAGTGTATGTGTATGATACACTTATCGAACGAGAGTAATGATGGCCGTTCTTAAAATGGGTTACAACCAATGTAAAGCATAAGTTAGATAATTTTTAAGCTTAATGTAAAGATACGAGAACGCGAGAGCTTTTAACTGTGCTAATATGCGAGCTTTAAGACCATTAATAACGATAACAACAGACCTTATTTTAAGCAAAGCAAACATTAGCGCAAGGCGTTGATATTCAATATTTTTTTAATAAAAAAGTTTAATTGAATTTTATGGTCAGACAAATTTTTTTATATTAAAAATTATTGTGGAATTAATATTAGTTATTGTAATTGTTCATTTGAAGCAAACTTGACGTCATGCACTATAACTAGTATTCCGAATTTCAAAACTATAGGTGGACGAACAGACAGACTCAGCTTTTGTTGCTGACCAAGAGTATAAATATAGTTATAGCTTTTACCGATTGGTAAAGGGTATACAAATTGCTTTTTATATTTTGCAAAAATGGCAGTTTGACCCTTTGACCTTTTATAACTATCATAATGCAACTGTGCAATTTGGTAAACTTTCCTTTATTATGAGACAAACTTAACACATAATTTTTTGCGAATGCAAAATAAAATCAAGAACATAAAAAAACATGACAATAGTCTGCCATGCCCAGATTTTCTTGATTTGAAAACGATTTCCTTAAGTTAGAACGGATTTTTCACTACCGCTGATATTGCACTACGAACGAAATGGTGTAGAAATTGTTCTTGATATAATAACATTCCGTTCTTAATTTATAAATAATTCATGCATGCGTTTGAACCATTTGTTGTAGATTTTACGAAATGTAATATTGAATAACATCCTGCAATCAGTCTATAACATTACATTGGTAGTTAATTCAAGAACACCAGACCCACGGTAGATCCGTTGCTTAGAAAAGCGTGCAAAAAAAACGTGTAAAAAATTTTTTAATATGTTCCACATCGTTAAAAAAATCGTGTAAAATGAAAAAAAAAAAAAAAACAAGTGGAAACGTTGCAGTCGGACCCAAACGACTGCGGTATACTCGTTACCAGTATTAAACCCGGTAAAAGAGGCCTGATTGCAAAGGGGTGCAGATGCGGCAGGGGTGTACGCTGCCTTAACGATTCTCCGATGCAGATGGGAATGCCACCAGCTATCTTCCTTCCACATTTGGTGACTCTAGCTCAAAGTTTGTAAAAGGTGGGGATAGGGGGGGCTGGTGCTGGTATAGCTGGGTGTGGCATCCAAATTGTTGATGCAGATCTTTGTGTAATGTCAATTGCTATCTTCATACCAAATTTGGTGACTCTAGCTCGAAATTTGTAATAAGTGGGGAAAGGGGGGCTGGGGGCGGTATGGGTGTGCGTGGCATTACAAATTAAGCTGCATATGTGAGAGATGTCAATTGCTATCTACATACCAATTTTGGTGACTCTAGCTCAAAGTTTGTAAAAGTAGTGAAAGGGGGAACGGGGGGGCTGTGGTCGGTATGGGTCGGTGTGTCATGCAAATGTCTGCTCCAGATCTTTTTGGAACGTCAATTGCTATCTTAATACTATATTTGGAGACTCTAGTTTAACGTTTGTAAAAGTTGGAGAAAGGGGGGCTGGGGGCGGTATGGTGGGTTTGGCATCCAAATATTTGATGCAAATCTTTGTTGAATGTCAATTGTTATCTTCATACCAAATTTGGTGACTCTAGCTCAAAGTTTGTAAAAAGTTGGGAAAAGGGGGCTGGGGGTGGTATGGGTGGGTGTGACATCCAAATTTATGATAATGATCTTTGTGGCATGTCAATTGCTATCTACATACCAAATTTGGTGATTCTAGCTCGAAACTTGTAAAAAGTGGGGAAAGGCGGACGGAATGGATGGGCGTGGCTCCAAGACTTTAATGCACATTTTTGTGGGTCGTTGCCAGCTATCTTCCTACCAAATTTGGTGGCTCTATCTTCACAACTCTGGAAGATACACGCATTCCCGTTTTTGACGAAGCGTTGGGGTCGGAAGGGGGCGGCTAGGGCTGAAGTGGTGGTCGTGGCATCCAAACTTTTGACGCAGTTTTTTGGGGGTCATCATCACTTATCTTGGCACCAAATTTGGTGGCTATAGCTCAAAAACTGTGGGAGTTATAGGATTTTTTGATTTAAAAATGCGGGGGGGCTGGGGGCGTAATAGGTGGGTTTGGCTCCAAAATTTTTGATGAATTTTTTGGAGAATGCTCTTAGCTCTCGGCTCACCATTAACTTAATTTACTATGCCATAGATAAAGAGAATTGGAAAGTTTCAAGTCTCTAGCTTGAAGGGTGTGGAAAAAAGTTGCATTCATACAGACGGGCAGACGGACCATGACGGACATTGCACAAAGCCAATATGCTCTTTGCCTTCGGTAACGAGCATAAAAATTTTATATTTTTGAATGTGACCGCCTTAATCAAACTTTTAAAACAACTGTAGTAGTGGGTTGGCTTTTCCAATCTTCTAAATCCTTTTGTGTTGTGGTTGTGGTTTTTTGAAGTAAAACACTTGTTCTCAATATAAGTATTTATTCTCGAAAGAAACTAAAGGCAGGTGGAACATAGTTCATAACATGTAAAAAATATATGGAAATAGAACAAATGTTGCAGGAGTTGCTAGCATTGCATAGAGAGCCGCAGAAGTGAGAGCGGCAGTTCAAGTTTGGTTCTGCCTACTTTTAGGCATGAACATACTGCCCCCCTTGCAGTATTGCAATATAAAAATAAAGAAAAAATATAATATTATAAATGGAATTGCGCTACGGAACCAATGTTTTTATTGGTGGGCTCATGAGCCGGACAACATCCAGCCAAACACCGTGTTTTGAGCCAACGGACCTCCTTGACTCGGAATCACCCCCGGCAGGATGATTTCTGACCAGGGGTCAACACCAGGCTGTTCATGCTTGACCGGAACCAGCGGTCGTCTGCCAGAGTAATATTCGCCGTATTGGCGCAATGCTGCTCCGCTATGGCCTTGATGGGGGTGTGGATTTTGGTGGGCATTGCCTGAAGAATGACCTCCTTCTGGAAATCGGAGGAGCGCGACTTGATCACGGCCGTGCATGCTCTGTCGTTACCGACCCGGGTGACGGAAAGCCCGAGGGCCGTTGCCAAGGGCGTGTCGATACGACTGAGCGGGCAGCACGGGTCGACTACTGCTCGCATGTCGAATGTTTTGGACCCCGTGTCATGTCGCAGAATCACTGTTGGCAGCACTGTTGTCCGTTGCCACTCCAGGATTGATGAAAGTGACATCGGGCGTACCAAAGTTGATGGAGATGGTGAACCGGAAGGCTGAGGGGAGCCTGGTCACCGACAAGGAGGTGACCCAGGCTTAATGCCAGCAGGTCGGTCGGGTCTTCGGACATTGGCGAAATTGAACGTGAGTTCAAGCACGCCTCTTCTTTGGAAAGCAGAGTTGACAACTCCTCGAAGGTATGCTTGAACGTGGCCGTGGATTTGTAAAAGAAAGTTTTAAAACTCTTCACTCCGGCTTCCCATAAGCGACCCATGTGTGGGGCACTAGGAGGCTTGAAGTGCCAGGATACGTTCCGGTAGCTATATTTGGAGAGGACGAGGTTCCTTGTAGCCTCAAGAAACTCACGCGACAGGACCTTGGCAGCTCCAACAAATGTTTTTCCATTATCAGAGTGCATTGTCGCTGGACACCCACGCCTTGCTATGAATCTAGCAAATGCTGCTAAAAACTTTTCGGTCGTGAGGTCCGAAGTAGCTTCTAAGTGGATTGCTTTGGTGCTAAAACACACAAAGACGCACACGTACCCCTTGGTTATAAGACATGCTCGGCCTGTATAGTTCTTAATATCGAAGGGGCCGGCAAAGTCAACACCGGTGTGTGTGAAACGGCGCGAAAAGGCAGTACGTTGAGCCGGTAACTCCCCCATGAGTTGGGTCTGAAGCCGTTTGCGATGGATTATGCAAACCTTGCAAGAAATTATCGTGGATTTGACCAATACATTGAGCTTTGGGATCCAGTATTTTGCTCGGATAAGGCGCATCATCAGCTCATTGCCCCCGTGCAACGAGATTTGATGAGTGAAGCTCACAAGAAGGCGAGAATACGAACAGGAATAGGGCAGTATGATGGGGTGACGCTCATCATAACTAGAGTCTCGTAGGATCGGATGCGCCCACTGGCCCGAATAAGTCCGTGTTTGTCTAAAAACGGGTTAAGATTAAGAAGACTGCTGGAACGTGGGACTGATTTCCCTTGTAGAAATCCCTTAAATTTTTCTGGATACTCAGTTCTTGCGCGAGAATGACCAGTTTCTCTTGAGCTTTGGAGAGCTCCTTGTGATGCAAATCTGCTGAGCATGGATCTGCGCTTCCCTTACAGCGCGTTATAAAACGTAGCACATAGGCAAACACGCGTATAGCTCTTTCGAACTTGGAAAATCGTTCGAGAAAGCTGAATGCGGAACTAGCGGTCGCCACATTGACCTTGATCGGACGCTGTTCCAGTTCCGTGTCGAGAGGGAATTCTATGGAGGCTGGCCACTGCTGTTGCGCAACTTGCAACCATTCTGGCCCGTGCCACCACAGTGAACTGCCAAGTAATTCAACTGCTGACACTCCTCTGCTCGCGAGGTCAGCTGGATTGGACTCGGATCGTACGTGGCGCCACTGTTACGAATCTGTGGCCTGAGAAGATACGAGAACGCGAGAGCTTTTAACTGTGCTAATATGCGAGCTTTAAGACCATTAATAACGATAACAACAGACCTTATTTTAAGCAAAGCAAACATTAGCGCAAGGCGTTGATATTCAATATTTTTTTAATAAAAAAGTTTAATTGAATTTTATGGTCAGACAAATTTTTTTATATTAAAAATTATTATGGAATTAATATTAGTTATTGTAATTGTTCATTTGAAGCAAACTTGACGTCATGCACTATAACTAGTATTCCGAATTTCAAAACTATAGGTGGACGAACAGACAGACTCAGCTTTTGTTGCTGACCAAGAGTATAAATATAGTTATAGCTTTTACCGATTGGTAAAGGGTATACAAATTGCTTTTTATATTTTGCAAAAATGGCAGTTTGACCCTTTGACCTTTTATAACTATCATAATGCAACTGTGCAATTTGGTAAACTTTCCTTTATTATGAGACAAACTTAACACATAATTTTTTGCGAATGCAAAATAAAATCAAGAACATAAAAAAACATGACAATAGTCTGCCATGCCCAGATTTTCTTGATTTGAAAACGATTTCCTTAAGTTAGAACGGATTTTCACTACCGCTGATATTGCACTACGAACGAAATGGTGTAGAAATTGTTCTTGATATAATAACATTCCGTTCTTAATTTATAAATAATTCATGCATGCGTTTGAACCATTTGTTGTAGATTTTACGAAATGTAATATTGAATAACATCCTGCAATCAGTCTATAACATTACATTGGTAGTTAATTCAAGAACACCAGACCCACGGTAGATCCGTTGCTTAGAAAAGCGTGCAAAAAAAACGTGTAAAAAATTTTGTAATATGTTCCACATCGTTAAAAAAATCGTGTAAAATGAAAAAAAAAAAACAAGTGGAAACGTTGCAGTCGGACCCAAACGACTGCGGTATACTCGTTACCAGTATTAAACCCGGTAAAAGAGGCCTGATTGCAAAGGGGTGCAGATGCGGCAGGGGTGTACGCTGCCTTAACGATTCTCCGATGCAGATGGGAATGCCACCAGCTATCTTCCTTCCACATTTGGTGACTCTAGCTCAAAGTTTGTAAAAGGTGGGGATAGGGGGGGCTGGTGCTGGTATGGCTGGGTGTGGCATCCAAATTGTTGATGCAGATCTTTGTGTAATGTCAATTGCTATCTTCATACCAAATTTGGTGACTCTAGCTCGAAATTTGTAATAAGTGGGGAAAGGGGGGCTGGGGGCGGTATGGGTGTGCGTGGCATTACAAATTAAGCTGCATATGTGAGAGATGTCAATTGCTATCTACATACCAATTTTGGTGACTCTAGCTCAAAGTTTGTAAAAGTAGTGAAAGGGGGAACGGGGGGGCTGTGGTCGGTATGGGTCGGTGTGTCATGCAAATGTCTGCTCCAGATCTTTTTGGAACGTCAATTGCTATCTTAATACTATATTTGGAGACTCTAGTTTAACGTTTGTAAAAGTTGGAGAAAGGGGGGCTGGGGGGCGGTATGGGTGGGTTTGGCATCCAAATATTTGATGCAAATCTTTGTTGAATGTCAATTGTTATCTTCATACCAAATTTGGTGACTCTAGCTCAAAGTTTGTAAAAAGTTGGGAAAAGGGGGCTGGGGGTGGTATGGGTGGGTGTGACATCCAAATTTATGATAATGATCTTTGTGGCATGTCAATTGCTATCTACATACCAAATTTGGTGATTCTAGCTCGAAACTTGTAAAAAGTGGGGAAAGGCGGACGGAATGGATGGGCGTGGCTCCAAGACTTTAATGCACATTTTTGTGGGTCGTTGCCAGCTATCTTCCTACCAAATTTGGTGGCTCTATCTTCACAACTCTGGAAGATACACGCATTCCCGTTTTTGACGAAGCGTTGGGGTCGGAAGGGGGCGGCTAGGGCTGAAGTGGTGGTCGTGGCATCCAAACTTTTGACGCAGTTTTTTGGGGGTCATCATCACTTATCTTGGCACCAAATTTGGTGGCTATAGCTCAAAAACTGTGGGAGTTATAGGATTTTTTGATTTAAAAATGCGGGGGGGGCTGGGGGCGTAATAGGTGGGTTTGGCTCCAAAATTTTTGATGAATTTTTTTGGAGAATGCTCTTAGCTCTCGGCTCACCATTTACTTAATTTACTATGCCATAGATAAAGAGAATTGGAAAGTTTCAAGTCTCTAGCTTGAAGGGTGTGGAAAAAAGTTGCATTCATACAGACGGGCAGACGGACCATGACGGACATTGCACAAAGCCAATATGCTCTTTGCCTTCGGTAACGAGCATAAAAATTTTATATTTTTGAATGTGACCGCCTTAATCAAACTTTTAAAACAACTGTAGTAGTGGGTTGGCTTTTCCAATCTTCTAAATCCTTTTGTGTTGTGGTTGTGGTTTTTTTGAAGTAAAACACTTGTTCTCAATATAAGTATTTATTCTCGAAAGAAACTAAAGGCAGGTGGAACATAGTTCATAACATGTAAAAAATATATGGAAATAGAACAAATGTTGCAGGAGTTGCTAGCATTGCATAGAGAGCCGCAGAAGTGAGAGCGGCAGTTCAAGTTTGGTTCTGCCTACTTTTAGGCATGAACATACTGCCCCCCTTGCAGTATTGCAATATAAAAATAAAGAAAAAATATAATATTATAAATGGAATTGCGCTACGGAACCAATGTTTTTATTGGTGGGCGCATGAGCCGGACAACATCCAGCCAAACACCGTGTTTTGAGCCAACGGACCTCCTTGACTCGGAATCACCCCCGGCAGGATGATTTCTGACCAGGGGTCAACACCAGGCTGTTCATGCTTGACCGGAACCAGCGGTCGTCTGCCAGAGTAATATTCGCCGTATTGGCGCAATGCTGCTCCGCTATGGCCTTGATGGGGGTGTGGATTTTGGTGGGCATTGCCTGAAGAATGACCTCCTTCTGGAAATCGGAGGAGCGCGACTTGATCACGGCCGTGCATGCTCTGTCGTTACCGACCCGGGTGACGGAAAGCCCGAGGGCCGTTGCCAAGGGCGTGTCGATACGACTGAGCGGGCAGCACGGGTCGACTACTGCTCGCATGTCGAATGTTTTGGACCCCGTGTCATGTCGCAGAATCACTGTTGGCAGCACTGTTGTCCGTTGCCACTCCAGGATTGATGAAAGTGACATCGGGCGTACCAAAGTTGATGGAGATGGTGAACCGGAAGGCTGAGGGGAGCCTGGTCACCGACAAGGAAGTGACCCAGGCTTAATGCCAGCAGGTCGGTCGGGTCTTCGGACATTGGCGAAATTGGACGTGAGTTCAAGCACGCCTCTTCTTTGGAAAGCAGAGTTGACAACTCCTCGAAGGTATGCTTGAACGTGGCCGTGGATTTGTAAAAGAGAGTTTTAAAACTCTTCACTCCGGCTTCCCATAAGCGACCCATGTGTGGGGCACTAGGAGGCTTGAAGTGCCAGGATACGTTCCGGTAGCTATATTTGGAGAGGACGAGGTTCCTTGTAGCCTCAAGAAACTCACGCGACAGGACCTTGGCAGCTCCGACAAATGTTTTTCCATTATCAGAGTGCATTGTCGCTGGACACCCACGCCTTGCTATGAATCTAGCAAATGCTGCTAAAAACTTTTCGGTCGTGAGGTCCGAAGTAGCTTCTAAGTGGATTGCTTTGGTGCTAAAACACACAAAGACGCACACGTACCCCTTTGGTTATAAGACATGCTCGGCCTGTATAATTCTTAATATCGAAGGGGCCGGCAAAGTCAACACCGGTGTGTGTGAAACGGCGCGAAAAGGCAGTACGTTGAGCCGGTAACTCCCCCATGAGTTGGGTCTGAAGCCGTTTGCGATGGATTATGCAAACCTTGCAAGAAATTATCGTGGATTTGACCAATACATTGAGCTTTGGGATCCAGTATTTTGCTCGGATAAGGCGCATCATCAGCTCATTGCCCCCGTGCAACGAGATTTGATGAGTGAAGCTCACAAGAAGGCGAGAATACGAACAGGAATAGGGCAGTATGATGGGGTGACGCTCATCATAACTAGAGTCTCGTAGGATCGGATGCGCCCACTGGCCCGAATAAGTCCGTGTTTGTCTAAAAACGGGTTAAGATTAAGAAGACTGCTGGAACGTGGGACTGATTTCCCTTGTAGAAATCCCTTAAATTTTTCTGGATACTCAGTTCTTGCGCGAGAATGACCAGTTTCTCTTGAGCTTTGGAGAGCTCCTTGTGATGCAAATCTGCTGAGCATGGATCTGCGCTTCCCTTACAGCGCGTTATAAAACGTAGCACATAGGCAAACACGCGTATAGCTCTTTCGAACTTGGAAAATCGTTCGAGAAAGCTGAATGCGGAACTAGCGGTCGCCACATTGACCTTGATCGGACGCTGTTCCAGTTCCGTGTCGAGAGGGAATTCTATGGAGGCTGGCCACTGCTGTTGCGCAACTTGCAACCATTCTGGCCCGTGCCACCACAGTGAACTGCCAAGTAATTCAACTGCTGACACTCCTCTGCTCGCGAGGTCAGCTGGATTGGACTCGGATCGTACGTGGCGCCACTGTTACGAATCTGTGGCCTGAGTAATTCTGGTTAACCTGTTCGCCACGAAGGTTGACCACGCACATGGAGGCTTATTTAGCCATGCTAAACTATTGTCGAGTCAATCCAGTAGTAACACTCGCACTCTTTAAGCGGATGTGTTGGAATTACTGCTGCTGACAATTCGGCTAACAACACGGCTCCGCACAACTCTAGTCGTGGGATGGACACCGTCTTTGTGGGAGCGAACATAAAGCGCAGCGCCATATGCACGCTGAGACGCATCATAGAACCCAGGAATTTGTAGCCGGAGCTTTGGCCGGGTTTCTACCCATCGTGGAATGCGCACCTCTCCGAGGCTTGCAAAGTGGTCAAGAAATTCGTGCCACTTCGAATTAAGGTCATCGGGTAGCGGATCATCCCATCCTAGTTCCCTGAGCCATTTTTCTTGCATGAATATCTTTGCTCGGACAATGACTGGCGCTAACCAACCAGCGGGATCGAAAAGCTTCGCAATCTGCGAGAGAACTTCTCGTTTCGAAATAAGTGATTACGTCGGAAACTGGGAAGGTGAAAAGAAGAGCTCATCAGAGTCTGCTTTCCATCGAATTCCGAGAGTTTTTGCAGCACTAGCTTCTTCTATCTCGAGGAAGTCGGATCAATGGCGGTGCTGCTCTGGGATGACTTTGAGCAAGTCATTTTTATTGGACGTCCACTTTCTTAGTGGAAACCCTGCGGATTCAAGTGCATTAGAAAGTTCGGATATGCATTGCACTGCACAACTCTTAGAGTGAGCGCCTGCTAGCACATCATCAAGATACATATAATTGGATATAATGTCACTTGCTAGGGGGTAGCGACACTACACATCTTTAGCTAGTTGCTGCAGTACTCTGATCGCTAGGAATGGGGCACAGTTCACTCCAAAGGTGACTGTGTTCAGCTCGAAATCTCGGAGCTCATTGTCCTTTGTTCGGAACAGGATTCTTTGGTATGGAGTGTGTTTGGGATCCACCAGGATTTGTCTATACATTTTGGTAATGTCTGCGTTAAACACGTACTCAAAGAATCGCCATTTTAGGATCTGCATAGTCAGATCCGCTTGGAGAACGGGTCCCGGATGTAGGACGTCGTTGAGACTTTTGCCGTTGGTAGACGGGCTGGAGGCGTAAAACACAACGCGAAGCTTTGTAGTGGTGCTATCTGGCTTATAGACAGCATGGTGCGGAAGATAAAAGTTGCCTGAGCCATTTTTAGGGGGGACTGGTCTCATATGACCAAGGTCCGAATACTCCTGAAGGACCTTATCGTACTGCTCTTTGAGGGATACGTTCTTATTCAAACGATTCTCATTGCGAAGGAGCTGAGCCAGTGCGATAGATCTTGAATGAAATAAGTTGATGGATTCAGGATTCTTTAAAGGGAGGGTGACAACATATCTACCACTTTCGTTTCTGGTGATTGTCTGCTGAAACAACTTCTCACAAACTGCATCGGACTCCTTTATCAGTTTGACTGGGGTATCCTCCACCTCCCAAAATTTCGTGAGAAGTTTCTCTAACCTTACTTCTTGGCTGTGCAAAATTCGAGTGGAGAACGATGAAATGTTTTTAGAGCCAGTGTTGGAAATAGGACCCGTGATGGTCCAACCAAAAATCGTTCCCTGGCCTAACAGGGTACGACAAATATTGGTATAGGACCCCTTAAGCAGTATTGAGGGAAGGACATCAGCTCCCAATAGGACATCTATCTGGGAACTCTTATAAAAAGTGGGGTCTGCCAGTTATATATCAGGAAGACCTTCCAAAGCACTTTGTGGAATTGTGTAGGAGGGCAGATTTCCTGCCAACTTTGGAAGTACGTAGACCGAAGTTTCAATCTGAATTCTTGGCTTAATTGGAGAACCAGTATGGAAATGGTATAACCGTTGAGGTTGAGCTGAAACAGCCCCATTGAGCCCCGAAACTTGAGCGTCAACGGACTGATACTGTGGTCGTATCCATTTGAACAGCCGTTCAGAAATGAAGGTTGCTTCTGAACTAGAGTTTATCAATGCACGAGCTGTATATTTTGTTCCCAAAGAACATACTTGGATTATAGCCGTGCCGAGGAGTCAATTATGCGCACTAGTGCAATCTTTGAGGTGGTGACCCCTGGCGAAACAATTGTGCTGCTATATAGTGTCGGATCGCTCTTGAACAGACATTTGTAAAAATTTAGGACACGTACGGATTGGATGGTTTTCTTTGGCGCAAAGTTTGCAAGTCTGAATCTTGGCAGTGACTTTGGCTTCAAAAGAGTTCACTCTTTTGGAAGGGGGTTCTTTTCTGGTAGCCTTAACCGCCAGCTGAGAAGCTACCTGGGGCCTTACACCTTCAATTGCCTCTAAAGTTCGGTACCGCTCTAACAAGAAATTATTTAGCTCACCCCAAGTCGGAATATCTGCAGTGCTATGGAGAGACTGTTCCCAGAGTGATACAGTGAGTTTAGGAAGTCTTGATGAACACATAAAAACGAGGAGACAATCCCTATTCTCAGTGGAGATATATGTGAGAGTTCTAGAGCCGATAGGCACCCTAGGATGGTGCTCTGTAAATCTTTTAATGCGGCTGCAGACTCTTGAATTCGAAGTTGACTATTGTCTTTTGTCTTTTGTTTTTAAACCTGTTGACGAGTACTTGCCATGCTGACGCAAAACCATCATATGTGAGAGGGGATTTGGACACGATAGCCTTAGCATCACCACTCGTCTTTATATTTAAGTGGAATAGTTTTTCGACTGGGGTAAGACTTGGATTTTTGATATACACCGCTGTGAAAATGTCCCGGAATTCAAAAAGTCTCCGGAAAAGACTTCGGTGTCAACAGGCGGTAAGCGGCAGCCTCTCGGCTGATAGGAAACATTTGGACCCGGAATTGGAACCGTAGCGTTCTCAATTTGTTCGCTAAAGGCCTGTACGCATGAGCCCCGTACAGCTCCCGTAAAGTATACATGTGTTTTACGGCTGTAACGACAAGTGTTGAAAAATTCACATATTGTGGCGGTGGGCTAATTGTTTTTTGTAAATAAATCGGAAATGCAACTGTGTTTTGTACACTTGATTTCAAAATAATGACTCGCGCGCTACTTTTGTGTTTGAGTACAGCTAACGCCCTGCTTCTGGCGGTTGCATTTCAGTGAACCCATATTTGATGGGCAGAGCTGAGATTACCAAAGATTATGCTGAACATGACTGAAACCACTCAAAAGACTCAAAGCAAATTCACCTAAATAATCTATACCCTGCAATAGATCAGTGGCAGTACAATCCAGTTTATATTTTATTTAAATTGTATCTTATTAATTAATAAATATATTTTTATTCATTACTTCTTGTGCAGCATTGACTGCCAAAACAATAAGTATGGCTCTATTGGAGCCTGAATTAGGACAACTTTGTTAATATTATCCGAAAAATGTATAAGCCGGCTCTTGCACGACATGTTGTTGCATTTTTTACAACCGTAAATAGCTGCTGAAAGCTATTTACAGCCCGTAGCATTTTAACATAACATTTTAACATTTTCATTGTTCAACACTACCGTACCAGCAGTAGCTAACAGAACTGCAGACCTAAATTGTAAGTACTGTACTTAAGCTGTACGAGACCATTTTTTATACCGATACCGAAGGTAAAGAGTATATTGGTTTTGTGCAATGTCCGTCATGGTGTCTGTCCGTCTGTCCGTCCGTATGTATGCAAGTTATTTCCACACCCTTCTAGCTAGAGACTTTCCAAACTTTCCAATTCTGTTTATCTAAGGGATAGTAAATTAAAGTGTCAAGATGGGGGTTCTACGATAAATGGGGGGCAGGCAAATCGATAAATTCGATAACTCAAAACCGATAAATCCACAAATTTCGCAAATCCTTACAGCTAGAACTACCAAATTTGGTAAAAAGATAGCACCAAAAGCTGCATAAAAAATCTTGGAGCCACGCCCCCCCATTCCGCCCCCAGCCACTCCGCATTTTAATGTCAAACAAGCCTATATCTCCCACAGTTTTTGAGCTATAGCCACTATTTTTGGTGCCAAGATAGGTGATGATGACCCCCCAAAAACTGTATCAAAAGTTTGGATGCCACGCCCACCGATACTGCCCTAGCCGCCCCCATCCACCCCAAATGCTTCGTCAAAAACGGTAATGCGTTTATCTTCCAGAGTTGTGTAGCTAGAGCCTCCAAATTTGGTAAGAAGATAGCTGGCAACGACTCCTAAAAATCTGCATCAAAGTTTTGGAAACTTCGAGCTAAAGTCACCAAATTTGGTATGAAGATAGCAATTGACATTCCACAAAGATTTGCATCACAAATTTGGATGCCACTACCACCCATACCGCCCCCAGCACTTTTTCCCCACCTTTTACAAACTTTTAGCTAGAGTCACCAAATTTGGTATGAAGATAGCAATTGACATTTTACAAGGATCCGCCTCAAAAATTTTTATGCCACGCCCACCCATACCGGCCCAGCCCCCCTTTCCCCACTTTTTACAAACTTTTAGCTAGAGTCACCAAATTTGGTATGAATATAGCAATTGACATTCCACAAAGATCTGCATCACAAATTTGGATGCCACGCCCACCCATACCACCCCCATCCCCCCTTTCCACACTTTTTATAAACTTTGAGCTAGGGTCACCAAATTTGGTATGAATATAGTAATTGACATTCCACAAAGATCTGCATCAAAACTTTGGATGCCACGCCCACCCATAAGGCCCCAGCCCCCCCCTTTCCCCACATTTTACAAACTTTGAGCAAGAGTCACCAAATTTGGCATGAAGATAGCAATTGACATTCCACAAAGATCTGCATCAAAAATTTGGATGCCACTACGACCCATACCGCCTCCAGCACCCCTGTCTCCACATTTTACAAACTTTGAGCTAGATTCACCATATTTGGTATGAAGATAGCAATTGACATTTCACAAAGATCTGCATCAAAAATTTGGATGCCACAACTACCCATACCGCCCCCAGCCCCCACTTTCCACACCTTTTACAAACTTTGAGCTAGAGTCACCAAATTTGTAAGGAAGATAGCTTGTGGCATCCCCATTTGCATCGAAAAATCTTTAAGGCAGCGTACACCCCTGCCGCATCCGTACCCCTCTGCAATCAAGCCTCGTTTTAACGGTTTTAATACTGGTATCGAGTATGCCGCAGTCGGTTGCGTCCGACTGCAATGTTTCCACTTGTCTTATATGAAGTTTTTGCTGTACGGGAGCTGTACAGGCGTCTGCGTACAGGCCTTAAGCATGGATGCACAACACTCGTACGCCCCATAGCAATGGTCATATTTGGAATGGAGGATTTCGTTGTCGGTAACATTGCTGTGTCCCGCAGATTCGGAGAGCGCTCTTGAACAGCGCTCGAATTCCTGCTCGACCTTGTCCCACAAGGTCCGAATCTGTTCTTGTCTGACTTTGAGCGTGTGCAGTGACACGTCGGAATTGGAGGTGCATTTAGATTCAAACTGAGTGAGACGATCGGTCACGCCAAAGAATGTGGTTAAAGTAAACATACTTTTCATTTTTAGTTTCTGACCGATGGATCTAGTATTTAGCGGCGGGACTGTATCTGGACACTCTGCAGAGGTGGACGCTTCGAATTTATTTGGATCGGAACTAGATCGTTTGTGGAGCCCAGACGGAACGGCAAGGAGATTATTTTTATCCTTGGCAATGTCACCGTGCATGCTAGGATCTTATGCAGCCGAAATAAAATAACTATTTATTTTGCGGACGACGTACAAATAAAATCAACAGATACAGTACAGTTCGGAAAAGTGGAGTGGAACGACCAAAGGATAAATAATTAATAATAATTATTTAATACAAGGTCAGCAATGCACACAAAAAATAATAATTTTAATAATCGCGAATTATGTATATTATTATAATAATTATTATTTAAAATGGAGTATTTAATAATCTTGCGATCGATAAAAAACATAAATCACGAACATATAAAAATACGTGAACGTCGGATGCTGAACGCAGTTGCGATGCTAAACAATAATATTTGGGTGAGTGCGTGGATATCGTTAATTGATCGTGACGATAGTTTTGTATGTACATACATATGTAGTAACAAAGAACTTGCAATGCTTGTGTAATTATTACAAATAAATGTGACAAATAGTGTCTAAATGTGTTTATTAGTTATGTGATTGTATTTATTATCGGCCGCCTTGTTGGAATGAATATATTCTTTATTAATCTCTTTGTGTTGTGCGGCCAGAATTTTATTTGGTTATTGTTGAGAAATAGCAAAAGCCACATTAAAGAACAATCAAGAATGTACGAAGAAACGAAACAGAAGAAATAACGGAACTATCGAACATTCCTCCAGTGGCATCATATACTCTTTTTCGTTCTTTAATTCTCTCCGTTAGTGTTTTAGTTCTTCCTAAGCGACGAGTGCGTGCAGACGAAAATATCAGAGCTAATAAATACACAGCATATATATATATCGTACATAAATTAACCAAGTCTTATTATTTAAAACATTATTGCCTACTGCATAATCTAATAGTTATATTTTGTTGTTGTTTGTTATGTGCATGTGCAAGTCCAGTGTTTATTGGAAATCAACTATAATGGACAAAGTATTTAACAAGTAGTAGATGGAGTTTTGTATAATGTTGTTAAATATAAATTAAATATGTCGGCAGTGCGTATTTAAATATATACATACACTCACTCGCATATCTCTGCGTACACCCCTAAAAAATTTCAAAATCCAACTTTAAACAGAAATTGTTCAGTCATTTATGCATATATTTAAACAATTCTTTTTTTAAAACGTAACTTTAGTTTATTGTCTTCAATGACGTATATTTGATAAAAATATTCAACAATGTTTTTGTAATTTTTAATTTAAAACTTAATACTACGAAAAAATGTCGTACGCTTTGCTGTGGCCGACAGCTGTTTGTATGTGTGTATGTACTAGAAAAATTTTGTGTGAATTTATGTTTGCGTATATGTATATGTATGTACAAAATGTGTACAACTTGTGGATTAGTTATGTTTTGAACTTGGAAAATTATTTAATTCTTTTTGATCTGTGCGTGTTTAAATAACATATGACTTGCATATGTCGGCCGCTATGTATGTATGTATGTACATATGTAGGTTGCAGTTTGTGTTGCTTAAAATGTTATTTTGCCACTTAAGACAATTGAGGATTCACAATAAAAAATATTAAAATATTTTATAGAATTACGGATGTGTGGAAATTATTGTGGTAATGGAGAAAATTACCGGCATACATATGTACATATAGTATAATAATAGATGGATATAAGAGAAACACGCATTAAGAAAATAAATAATTGAGCTTCACCTAAAAACTACAATAAACTTGTGATTTTTTATTTGGAACTTGTGAAACTTTTAAATTTTCAGAATATAAAATCTTTTCACCAATATGGCGTCTTATGTACAAGGCTATATGATGCACTTTTATATACATATGCAAATGCAAATATGGCGTCTGAATTTTTTTGACGCGGTGGAAAAAATTATATATTAATATAATTTATGGACCTGCCCTTTATGTGGCCTTTAATAAATTGAACGGAGTGTTCTGATATGTAAGTACCAGCACGATAAGTAAAATATTTTCTTTTTGCGGAGAAGTTGCCCCTTGGCAAAGTGCAGAAATATGGAGAAAATATTACTTATCTTTGCTTTTTGGGTTAAGAACAATCCAACGATGCTTGCTGAGTTGATGATTTTGCCTGATCCGGCTCGAAGGACCAAAATGTAGTAGTGGGTTGGCTTTTCCAATCTAAATCCTTTTGTGTTGTGGTTGTGGTTTTTTTGAAGTAAAACACTTGTTCTCAATATAAGTATTTATTCTCGAAAGAAACTAAAGGCAGGTGGAACATAGTTCTTAACATGTGAAACATATATGGAAATAGAACAAATGTTGCAGGAGTTGCTAGCATTGCATAGAGAGCCGCGCAAGTGAGAGCGGCAGTTCAAGTTTGGTTCTGCCTACTTTTAGGCATGAACAACGACCATTTATAATTCTATAATTTTAATTCCAGATATCAATACGAAAAGCTTTAGAATCACAGTATTTCTTTTATAATAACAGTCGATCAAATTCTGACACAAATGCAGCTGGTGGAGTAGCCATTTATAGGAAATTATCTTCGACATCCACGGCCAAAGTTCTGCACATTGACTTATCGGACACAACTCGTCTCAGCAAAAACACTGGCAACGTCTGCTTGGCGGAAATAACATGTTTCACGGTTGATAAAAGGTATAAAATTGTACTCTGCGCAGCTTACATTCACCCTGGAACAAGTGTTTCAAATATTAGTCTTTTGCTGCACCAAGCACTTTTGCCATATGAACACAACAGCCAATATGTGCATCCGACCATGCAAGTGGATAGTGAAGTACCTATTCTTCTTTGTGGCGATTTTAACACAAACGTTAAAAATTACGACACTTTCCTTTAATTCATGAAAGAAATGTATAATCTCGACTGCACATCAAATGCTCATATGTCAACAACGTTGGGAGGAACCACCATTGATTTGACATTTTCGAGACATATTAATCTTGAAATACTCCCATTCATTTCCTAGTTTTCTTATCATCGGCCAATCCTAAATAAAATTACACAGATTGGAAAAAATAAATAATATGTAATATATTTATAAAAGTATGCAATCAATCCGTAAACCAACTTTACAGACAACCATAATTTTTTATTTATTTATTGTAAACTATAAGCAGCTTAAATAAAGTCAAAATTAATTCACATTAAAATAATGATAAAATAGTGAAATTTAAATTGCAACATTATAATACATATGTTGGAGTAAAAAGAAAGGGTGGTACGTGTGATTGTGGATTATCAGTTATTTTCATTTAAATGATTCCGCAGCGAGTCATAATTGATAATTATTTTGTAGACACTTCTGAATAGCGCGACCGTTTTCTTCCACTTGCTGTTGTTCACAGACTGCCTGACTATCGAAGTCGGCGTCTGTACACTATTCTTTCTGTCATTATTTATGTCTTATATTCTTCACTTCTCTCACTAATACCAATGCGCCACGCTCATTAGGGTTTTGCTCTCTTCCCACTACGTTCTCACTCTAATGACTTTACATTTCACTCTAGAACTCATTGACTTACTCTTTGTTTAGTTCATCCTTTAACTCAACCAAACAACATTTGCAATAATAAGTAAGGTAAAAGGTTAGGTTAGACCGGCTGACACTCCCAGGGGAGCGCCACGCATAAACCGCTAAAGGGTCCTTAGTGAGACCGGTGTTTGGGGGTGTTAAGGGCTATCCCGATGGACCATCTCTATGTGGTGTCCTGCGGGGTACGTGTGCTTCGGGCAAATGACAGAAGCTTATTGGGTTCCCGCTTGCTGGCTTCATCGAGTGAAGCTAGGAAGGGAACATGTAGGTAGCGTAGTCTTTGTGCTGCCAGTGCGGGGCAGCTGCAAAGGAGATGCTCAAGCGTTTCCTTGACACCAGTAACCTTGCATTTCCGGCATTCGTCGTTGTCAGTTATGCCTAGCTTTTTCGCGTGTACTGCGATTCGGCAGTGGCCTGTGAGTAGACCTACCAGCCTTCGGCAGTCATGCCTTTTAAGCTTTAGCACATATTTCGTTAGTTTTTCGTTGTAGGTTTTGCACATTATTTTTGAGATTTTGCAGTCGGAGGTTTTTGTCCACCTTCTCACTGCTGCGTCCCGTGACTGTGTCTCCATATAGGAGTGTAGCGTTCGCAGGGAGATCGGGACTTCCTCAGTGTCACTGTTGAGTCCCGTTGCACCTTGCTTAGCCAGAATGTCTGATGTTTCTTTGCCCTCGAAGCCCTGGTGGCTTGGAATCCAGTAGATGCGCACTTTTTTAACGGTGCCGAGTGCATCCAGCGTTTCGCTGCTCGCCAGGACAATCCGAGAGCTTATGTGGTGGGCCTGTAGGGCTTTGATTGCCGCCTGGCTATCTACGAATATGTTCACCGTGTCCTGCGTTGTATTCCTTTTTAAGACTGCTTCTGCTGCTTTCCTGATTGCGAATATTTCCGCTTGGAATATGCTGCAGTGGTCCGGGAGTTTGTAAGACAGACTCATGGGTGGTTCGGCGCAGTATACTGCTGCACCGACTCCCTCCATCATTTTTGAGCCGTCTGTGTATATATTGATGGCCATCTGCTCAGCTCCTGAGCGCCAATCATCTTTTCCTAGGAGCGTGGGCGTAAAGTTAAAATTGTTTCTTGGGGTCATATAGTCAGTTTCGACTTTGATCCCTCTTCCAATTAAACTATGCCCGTAGTTATGAGTCTTCATTTTGCCTATCGTGCAAAGACGTTGAGCAGTCTTTTTTGCTGTTAGGCGTGCCTGTATTTCCACGGGGCTGACATTTAGTATGGTTTGTAGTGCTTTGGTTGGTGTTGTCATCAGCGCCCCTGTGATGCACGTAAGTGCATGTCGTTGAGTTTTTTCCATTCGTTTTAGGTATGTGGATTTCTCAATTCAATGACTTATATCCTACATAAATATATCTGAAAGTAAATAAATATGATAAAAAATTTCAAAAATTTAATAGATGACAATAAAGCTCTTGGAAATTCTACAAGAAAATTAGTGGTCCAACATTTGTTGCGTGGATTGGGAAAAACCAAGAAAATCCCAATCAGACCAGCGTTAGATAAGTTATTAGTTATTAAGGTTAGATACAGCAAAAAGGATAGATTTTTATACTCGATACAAAAGTTAGAGTATATTAGGTTTGTGCAATGCCCGACATGGTATCTGTCCGTCCGTCTTTATGAACGCAACTTTTTTCAATACCCTTCAAGATAGACTTAAAACTTTGCAAATATTTTTATCTATGGCAGGGACAGATAAAATGTGTAGATTGGGGTTCTACGATTACTTGGGAGCTCGCAAAATGATAAATTCGTCTTACTTTGGTTGGAAGATAGCTACTCGTGTCCCCCAACAAATCTGAATCAAAAATTTTGGAGCCACGCCCACCCACTCCGCCCCCAGTTGGCCCGCAGTTTGAAATCAGAAATGCCTATATCTTCCAGAGTTGTTGAGCTACAGCCACCGAATTCGGCGCCAAGATGGTGAAGACATCCCCAAAAGAACGTCATGAAAAATATGAATGCAACGCCCACCCATACCACTCTAACCATCGCCAGCCATCCCACCGCCTCGTTAAGAACGGAAATTAGTGTATCTTTCTGAGTTTTTAAACTGGAGTCACCAAATTTGGTAGGAAGATTGCTTTTAACGACCTCCAAAGATCTGCATCAAAACTTTGAATGCCATGCCTAGTCACCAAATTTGGGCGGAAGATAGCTGGTAAGATTCCCGAAAGATCTGCATTAGTTAATCTTTGAACGCAACGCGGACCCCTGCCGTATCCGTACCCCTTTGCAATCAGGCCTCTTGTTACCCGTTTATATACAGGTGTTGAGTATACTGCAGTCAGTTGTGTCCGACTGCAACGTTTCCACTTGTTTTATTTTGGATTTGAACAAATCAGAAAAATTATGAAATGCAAACTTTAAATTTTTGTTTTCAAATTTAATAATTTTAAATTAAATATTTTTTTATCCAAGGATTGTGTATCAGGAAATTTGGGTTTTAAAATGGTTACTTTTCGATTCGAATATTATTTTGTTGAGAAATAGCAAAAGCCACATTAAAGAACAATCAAGAATGTACGAAGAAACGAAACAGAAGAAATAACGGAACTATCGAACATTCCTCCAGTGGCATCATATACTCTTTTTCGTTCTTTATTTCTCTCCGTTAGTGTTTTAGTTCTTCCTAAGCGACGAGTGCGTGCAGACGAAAATATCAGAGCTAATAAATACACAGCATATATATATATCGTACATAAATTAACCAAGTCTTATTATTTAAAACATTATTGCCTACTGCATAATCTAATAGGTTATGGGCCCAGGCATAGACAAATAATAAAGTGCTTTGGTTTTGCGAAAATAAATAAGTGAAACAATTAAATAAAAAGTAAAATAAATGTACACGTGTTTTTACATGCATAAGTGTTAAGTACTGCACGCGTTTACTTAAACGATATTTGATATACATATGTATTACACATGTTGGTTATATATACACAATCATTTGTAAACGTATCAAATTTATTGTGTATATGTACATACATAAATAATATATAAAATAAAAATATCAACAATTAAAAATTTCTAATTTCATATTGCCAGCGGAGTCTCAACAAAATAACGGAACCTTGCTGAATTTCACAATTCTGAGAAAGGCACACAAGCAACACTCGAACGAGGAGGTGCAGACAGAATAAAATTGAGTGAAACGTTGTGTTGAGCAGAAAGGTTGCAAAGTTGAGTGTAGTTAGCAAATTGATAGAAATTGCGAGAAGCAATGGAAAAGGGAAAAGGAATATTAAACCATTTGATGGTGAAAAATATTCAATTTGGAAATTTAGGATTAGAGCGCTTTTAGAGGAAAAATGATTTACTAAGTGTTGTTGACAATGAACCCGCAGAAAAGACAGAGGCATCTAGAAAAGCAGATAGATGTGCTAAAAATGTAATTATTGAATATTTAAGTGATTCGTTTCTTGTGTTTGCAAATTCTGATAAAAGTGCCAAAGAAATTTTTGATAATTTAGATGCTATTTATGAGAGAAAAAGTTTAGCTTCCCAACTTTCTTTGCGAAAGCAGTTACTGGCACTTAAATTAAAAGGCGACTCTTCGCTCGTAAACCATTTTCACACATTTGACGATTTGATCACTGAGCTCATTTCTTCAGGAGCGAAAATTGATGAAATGGACAAGATCTCACATCTTCTGTTAACTCTTCCTTCAAATTATGATGGGGTCATTACGGCAATTGAGACTTTGGCTGAAAGTAATTTAACGTTAGCGTTTGTCAAAACTCGTCTATTAGATCACGAAATAAAAATAAAAACGATTAGTAAAGATACAAGTGCAAAGGTTTTGCAAGCCGTAAATTTCAAAGAACAAAATGAAAACAAAACTAAATTTATTAACAAGCAAAATAAAAAGGTTTTTAAAAAATAAAATAAAGCATAGACCTAAGTGCTACCACTGTGGGAAACTTGGTCATGTGAAGAAGGATTGTTTTGTTTTCAAGAGACTAAACACCAATCAAAACATAAATAAAAGTGGAAAAGAAAAACAAGCTCAAGTAGCAACAGCTCAGGTAGATCTTGGTTTTGCATTTATGATGAGGCAGAGAGTTGATTCTTTAAATGGAAGCGAAGTTGTATTTATCTTAGACTCAGGAGCTTCGGACCATTTAATAAAAGAAAAGTATTGTTTGCCGATTATGCCAATTTGGAAAATCCTATCGAAATTGCAATTGCCAAACAAGGAGAAAATATCCATGCAACAGCAAAAGGAATTGTTCAACTAAAAACTCAAGGTAATGAGATAACGCTGGAGGACGTGCTATTTTGCAAAGACGTCCCACATAATCTGTTATCTGTACGCAAAATGCAAAATGCTGGAATGACTGTAGAATTTAATTCTGAAGGTGTAAAGGTCACCAAGGATGGTCAATTAGTATTCACTGGAGCAAGTGAGTATAATGTCCCATTTGTTAAATTTGAAATAAATAACAAAGCATATGCGTGTAATTTAAAATTAACAAAAAGTGCTGAAAGTCGATTGTGGCATGAAAGGTTGGGCCACATAAGTGTTGGCAAATTTATGGAAATAAAACGTAACGATATGTTTGAAGATATTAGTTTATTAAAAGAGGTAGATATAAATAATGAACTATGTGAAGCTTGCGTTAATGGAAAGTTATCGAGACTTAAGTTTGAAAAATATAAAAATAAAGATTTCATTAATAGGCCCTTATTTGTTATTCATTCAGATATCTGTGGTCCGATAACACCGTGTACAATCGATAATAAAAATTATTATGTAGTTTTTATTGATCAGTACACACATTATTGTGTGACGTACTTAATAACGTATAAATCTGACTTGTTTTCGGTTTTTAAAGATTTTATTGCGAAAGGAGAAAGCCATTTTAATCTTAAAGTAGTAAATTTCTATATTGACAATGGAAGGGAATATTTGTCTAACGAGATGCGTGAATTTTGTTCTGAAAAAGGTATCAGCTATCATTTGACTATTCCTCACACTCCACAGCTAAATGGTGTTTCTGAACGAATGATCAGAACAATTACAGAAAAGGCTCGTTCCATGGTTAATGGAGCTAAACTGAATAAAAGTTTTTGGGGCGAAGCAGTTTTAACTGCAACTTATTTAATAAATAGATGCCCAACTAGAGCTTTAAAAGATATTAAGAAAACACCATTTGAAATGTGGCATAATAAAAAGCCTGTTTTGAAATATCTTAAGATATTTGGCTCAACAGTATACGTTCTTAATAAAGTAAGAAAACGAAAGTTCGATGAAAAATCGATTAAGTGTATACTCGTTGGATATGAACCAAATGGTTTAAAGCTGTGGAATGTAGAATCAAGGAAGTTTATGACAGCTAGAGATGTTGTGGTGGATGAAACAAATATGTTGAATTCAAGGTCGGTAGAAGACTGTGCTTCACAGTCAGAAGACTCAATGTTCCAAAATGACAGACTGGAACAATTAGAAGATTCTTATTTGGAAAATAAAAGCGAAAAACAGGAAGTCGATTTTCAGGATGCAAACACTGAAAATGTAGAGTCTTACTTTCCATTACCTGAAATGGAAAATATTGAAGCTGTTAATGACAGTTCAAAAACAAGTGGAAACGTTGCAGTCGGACGCAGCCGACTGCGGCATACTCGATACCAGTATTAAAACCGGTAAAAAGAGGCCTGATTGCAAAGGGGTACGGATGCGGCAGGGGTGTACGCTGCCTTAAAGATTCTCCGATGCAGATGGGGATGCCACCAGCTATATTCCTTCCAAATTTGGTGACTCTAGCTCAAAGCTTGTAAAATGTAGGGAAGGGGGGCTGGGGGCGGTATGGGTAGTTGTGGCATCCAAATTTTTGTTGCAGATCTTTGTGAAATGTCAATTGCTATCTTCATACCAAATTTGGTGACTCTAGCTCGAAATTTGTAATAAGTGGGGAAAGGGGTGCTGGGGGCGGTATGGGTGGGCGAGGCATCCAAATTTTTGATGCAGATCTATGTGGAATGTCAATTGCTATCTTCATACCAAATTTGGTGACTCTAGCTCGTAATTTGTAAAAATTGGGGAAAGGGGGGTTGGGGGTGGTATGGGTGGGCGTGGCATCCAAATTTTTGATGCAGATCTTTGTGGAATGTCAATTGCTATCTTCATACCAAATTTGGTGACTCTAGCTCGAAAATTGTAAAAAGTGGGGAAAGGGGGCGAAATGGAGGGCGTGGCTCCAAAACTTTGATGCAGATTTTTGGGGGTCGTTGCTAGCTATCTTCCTACCAAATTTGGTGGCTCTAGCTCCACAACTCTGCAAGATACACTCATTCCCGTTTTTGACGAAGCGTTGGGGTGGATGGGGGTGGCTAGGGCAGTATTGGTGGGCGTGGCATCCAAACTTTTGATGCAGTTTTTAGGGAGTCATCATCACCTATCTTGGCACCAAATTTGGTGGCTATAGCTCAAAAACTGTGGGAGATATAGTCTTTTTTGTTTTTAAAATGCGGGGGGGCTGGGGGCATAATTGGGGGGCGTGGCTCCAAAATTTTTGATGCAGTTTTTTGGGGGTTGCTAGTAGCTATCTTCTCACCAAATTTGGTGGCTATAGCTCAAAAACTGTGGGAGATATAGCCATTTCTGATTTCAAAATGCGGGGGGGCTGGGGGCGTAATGGGTGGGCGTGGCTCCAAAACTTTGATGCAGATTTTTGGGGGTCATGAACAGCTATCTTCCCACCAAATTTGGAGGCTCTAGCTCCACAACTCTGGAAGATACACGCATTTCCGTTTTTGACGAAGCGTTGGGGTGGATGGGGACGGCTAGGGCAGTATCGGTGGGCGTGGCATCCAAACTTTTGGTGCAGTTTTTAGGGGGTCATCATCACCTATCTTGGCACCAAATTTGGTGGCTATAGCTCAAAAACTGTGGGAGATATAGTCTTTTTGTTTTTAAAATGCGGGGGCTGGGGGCATAATTGGGGGCGTGGCTCCAAAATTTTTGATGCAGTTTTTTGGGGGTTGCTAGTAGCTATCTTCTTACCAAATTTGGTACTTCTAGCTGTAAGGATGTGCGAAATATGTGGATTTATCGGTATTGGGTTATCGAATTTATCGATTTGCCAGCCCCCCAGTTATCGTAGAACCCCCATCTTGACACTTTAATTTACTATCCCATAGATAAAGAGAATTGGAAAGTTTCAAGTCTCTAGCTTGAAGGGTGTGGAAAAAACTTGCATACATACGGACGGACAGACGGACAGACACCATGACGGACATTGCACAAAACCAATATACTCTTTACCTTCGGTATCGAGTATAATAATTATACAGCCTTGTGAAAATTCCACAAATCTAAAGAATACCGATCCAGTTGTAGTTACTGGTGAGAACGAAGAAATCAGACGCAGTGAGAGATTAAAAGACAAACCTAAAATTTCTTATAGATTATTAGAAAAATGTTTAATGAATTCTTATACTTACTTTAATAATATCCCAAATTGTTTTGAAGAAATTAAAAATCGGGATGATAAGGTTAATTGGGAAAAGGCAATTCAAGATGAATTAGATTCCCATTCTCAAAACAATACATGGTCTTTGGTACAAAGGCCTCAAAACAAAAACATAATTGATTGTAAATGGGTGTTTACCATTAAACAAGATGAATTCGGCAACTTAGTCCGATATAAAGCAAGACTTGTAGCGCGAGGCTTTACGCAAGAATATCTGACAGATTACGAAGAAACATTTGCACCAGTTGCACGTATTTCTAGTTTTCGATTTATTCTGGCATTAGCAAATCAATATGATTTGAAAATTCATCATATGGATGTCAAGACAGCATTCCTTAATGGAAACCTTAAAGAGGAAATTTATATGAAAATTCCTCAAGGATTGACACATGATGAGGGAAAAGTCTGTAAGTTAAATAAAGCTATTTATGGTCTAAAACAAGCAGCCAGGTGCTGGTTTGAAGCTTTTGAAAATGTCTTAAAAGAAATCGGTTTTGTCAATCTAGGAGTTGACCGATGCATTTATATTATAGATAAAGGAGATATATCTTTAAATATATATGTACTATTGTACGTGGATTATGTAGTAATAGTCACTCAAAAGTTTGAAACAATGTCAAAATTTAAATCTTATTTGATGAAGAAATTTAAAATGACCGATTTAAAAGACATCCGACATTTTATTGGCATAAAAATAGATAGGCATAGGAATCAATTATATCTCAGTCAGTCAGCTTATATAAATAATGTTTTAAGAAAATTTAATATGGAAAATTGTAATCCAGTTAGTACACCACTACCCAGCAAACTGAACTATAAAGACTTAGAATCAGAAGAGACACATGATGCGCCATGTCGTAACTTAATTGGATGTTTGATGTACATTATGTTATGTACTCGCCCAGATTTAAGTACATCGATAAGTATATTAAGTAGGTACACCAATAATAATAATAAAGAGTTATGGCAATGTCTGAAAAGAGTACTACGATATCTTAAAGGCACAGTAAATTTAAAATTAACTTTCACAAAGAATGTTAATCCTGAAAATATTATTATGGGCTATGCCGATTCTGATTGGGCGGGAAACGAAACAGACAGACGAAGTACAACAGGATACTTATTTAAAATGTTTGAAAAATGTCTCATTTGCTGGAGTACTATGAAACAGAAATCAGTTGCCGCTTCATCTACTGAAGCGGAGTACATGGCTTTATTTGAAAGTGTTAGAGAAGCCTTATGGTTAAAATCCTTAATTAATGAAATAAAGCTGGAGTTAAATGAACCAATAACTATATTTGAGGACAACCAGGGTTGTATAAGTATAGCTAATAATCCAACCTGCCACAAGAGAACTAAGCACATAGATATTAAATATCATTTCACTCGAGAACAAATTGAAAAGAAACTAATTTCTATCAAGTATATTTCTACAGATGAGCAGTTGGCTGATGTTTTGACGAAACCATTACCAGCAGTAAGATTCCTCTATTTACGGAGCCAATTGGGACTTACTGAATAGAAGCCCTCTATAACAGCAACATCATTATTAACAATTACGTTTATTTGTAGTTTCTTTTTATGAAGTAATTAACTGAAATTACAAAAATTTTATAATTTATTAATGTTACTTTTTGATATATTTATTGAATTGAACTATTTTATTTATTAATTGAATTTAAAATGAATTGTTTATCTGAAATTACGGAAGCTATAATTTATAAATATTAATTTGATATATTAATTGAATTCAAAGAAATTATAATTAAGAAATATTATTTTGATGTAATTGAATTTTATAATTTTGATTGGTCGAATTTGGTTTTTCTGGGTTTTCCCAAATTCCTCGCAGCGAATGCTGGACCATGATTTTTGTACTCCCCAGTATATGCACACTCGTCAGATAAGATATTTTGTATTTTATATTTTAAACTTATTAATGTAACTTTTGAGGAGGTGTGTTGAGAAATAGCAAAAGCCACATTAAAGAACAATCAAGAATGTACGAAGAAACGAAACAGAAGAAATAACGGAACTATCGAACATTCCTCCAGTGGCATCATATACTCTTTTTCGTTCTTTATTTCTCTCCGTTAGTGTTTTAGTTCTTCCTAAGCGACGAGTGCGTCAGACGAAAATATCAGAGCTAATAAATACACAGCATATATATATATCGTACATAAATTAACCAAGTCTTATTATTTAAAACATTATTGCCTACTGCATAATCTAATATATTTACAAATAATTTCTAATAAAAATTTTTAAAATTACTACCTCTTGAATAAAATTTGTTTATTTTAAATACTAAAATGTAAGCACCGTAAATCAAAAGTTAAATATTTAAATCGAAAATTTTAGCTAATAAATTTTAAATTAAAATTCCAATTTTTGAATTTAAGAAAATCGGTATTGATCGAAACCCAATCCGAAAAATTTTTGAATCTAAGTTTAAATTATATGACCTAAAATTTTTTTTCTTTGCGTAGCTGGTTTTTCAGATTTTGCTATGTATATTATACAATACTATATTCTCTTTGCTTTTTCCTTCCAGAACAATCCCGTTTCGTTGTCATTAAATATTTGATCAGGAGTATAACCGCTCTGGTAAATTTATTATTTTGCTAGCAGCATTTTCGTCTGCTTATGCCACTTCTCCTTAAATTTTTCATTGTGAAATGCGTGTATTTTCAGAAACCCTGTCAGACATCACTCACTTGCATTAAATGTAATTTTCTTGTTTGCCTGAAGGCTGGTTGATTGTTTTAAATCCTGAAGTCAGTTCAATATTCAAAGTGATTTCGCTATTATAATTTTCCCATCAATAGGTTTTTTTTCCTGCACGTGTTTTCCCGTTGTCTCTAAGGCAGTATTTCTACTATAAGAACATGTTTTCAATCTTTATTCTGATTAAGAAAATTATAAATTATCTTATAGAACTCTCATATTTTACTCGATACCAAAGGCAAAGAGTACATTGGTTTTGTGCAATGTCCGTCATGGTGTCTGTCCGTCTGCATGAATGCAACATTTTTCGACACCCTTCAAGCTAGACACTTGAAACTTTGCAAATATTTTTTATACTCGATACCGAAGGTAAAGAGTATATTGAGTTTGTGCAATGTCCGTCATGGTGTCTGTCCGTCTGTCCGTCTGTCCGTCTGTCCGTCTGTATGAACGCAACTTTTTTCCACACCCTTCAAGCTAGAGACTTGAAACTTTCCAAATCTCTTTATCTATGGGATAGTAAATTAAAGTGTCAAGATGGGGGTTCTACGATAACTGGGGGGCTGGCAAATCGATAAATTCGATAACTCAAAACCGATAAATCCACATATTTCGCACATCCTTACAGCTAGAAGTACCAAATTTAGTAAGAAGATAGCTAATAGCAACCCCCAAAAAACTGCATCAAAAATTTTGGAGCCACGCCCCCCCATTCCGCCCCCAGCCCCCCGAATTTTAAAGTCAAAAAAGCCTATATCTCCCACAGTTTTTGAGCTATAGCCACCAAATTTGGTGCCAAGATAGGTGATGATGACCCCTCAAAAACTGCATCAAAAGATTGGATGCCACGCCCACCAATACCGCCCTAGCCACCCCCATGTGCCCCAACGCTTCGTCAAAAACGGTAATGCGTGTATCTTCCAGAGTTGTGGAGCTAGAGCCTCCAAATTTGGTGGGAAGATAGCTGGTAACGACCCCCAAAAAACTGCATCAAAGTTTTGGAGCCACGCCCACCCACTCCGCCCCCAGCCCCCCCGCATTTTGAAATCAGAAATGGCTATATCTCCCACAGTTTTTGAGCTAGAGCCACCAAATTTGGTGCCAAGATAGGTGATGATGACCCCCTAAAAACTGCATCAAAAGTTTGGATTCCACGCCCACCAATACTGCCCTAGCCGCCCCCATCCACCCCAACGCTTCGTCAAAAACGGGAATGCGTGTATCTTCCAGAGTTGTGGAGCTAGAGCCACCAAATTTGATAAGAAGATAGCTGGCAACGACCCCCAAAAATCTGCATCAAAGTTTTGGAGCCACGCCCTCCATTTCGCCCCCCTTTCCCCACTTTTTACAATTTTCGAGCTAGAGTCACCAAATTTGGTATGAAGATAGCAATTGACATTTCAGAAAGATCTGCATCAAAAATTTGGATTCCACACCCACCCATACCGCCCCCAGCCCCCCTTTCCCCACTTATTACAAATTTCGAGCTAGAGTCACCAAATTTGGTGTGAAGATAGCAATTGACATTTTACAAAGATCTGCATCAAAAATTTGGATTCCACGCCCACCCATACCGCCCCCAGCCCCCCTTTCCCCACTTATTACAAATTTCGAGCTAGAGTCACCAAATTTGGTATGAAGATAGCAATTGACATTTCACAAAGATCTGCAACAAAAATTTGGATGCCACGCCCACCCAAACCGCCCCCAGCCCCCCTTTCCCCACCTTTTACAAATTTTGAGCTAGAGTCACCAAATTTGGTATGAAGATAACAATTGACATTCCACAAAGATCTGCAACAAAAATTTTGATGCCACGCCCACCCAAAACGCCCCCAGCCCCCCTTTCCCCACCTTTTACAAATTTTGAGCTAGAGTCACCAAATTTGGTATGAAGATAGCAATTGACATTTCAGAAAGATCTGCATCAAAAATTTGGATTCCACGCCCACCCATACCGCCCCCAGCCCCCCTTTCCCCACTTATTACAAATTTTGAGCTAGAGTCACCAAATTTGGTATGAAGATAGCAATTGACATTTCACAAAGATCTGCAACAAAAATTTTGATGCCACAACTACCCATACCGAACCAGCCCCCCCGCCCCCCCTTTCCCCACCTCTTACAAACTTTGAGCTAGAGTCACCAAATGTGGAAGGAATATAGCCGGTGGCATCCCCATCTGCATCGGAGAATCTTTAAGGCAGCGTAAACCCCTGCCGCATCCGTACCCCTTTGCAATCAGGCCTCTTTTTACCGGTTTTAATTCTGGTATCGAGTATGCCGCAGTCGGTTGCGTCCGACTGCAACGTTTCCACTTGTTTTGTCTATGGCTGGGATAGATTAAGTGTCAAGATTGGGGTTTGGGAAATCGATAAATTCGATAAATGAAAATCTATATCTATATCAATACTAGTGGACCCCGACCACGCGTCGCTGTGGTACTTTTTGATGTGAATATAACACGTAATAGAATCTAACACATAATACAATTTTGGAACGCCATGTAAGTCGCAATGCCAGATATTCAGCATTCTGTTGAAGTCGATCTTGTGACTCTTCGGGTGTCTCCACAGCCGGTTGAGATGCCATAGATTCAGCATGTTGTTGACGCCTAGCTTTCGCTTGTGGAAACATCTCGTTAAGTCAAGCTACTTTTAAGGAGGGTTTACAATGTCAGCTTGGCTTGGATTGAAGCTTTTAAAAATCTGAAATCTACGCTGATAGTTTACAATGTCAGCGTGAACAACATGTTCGAGTTTTCGAAATTGTAGAACAGCTGTTTATGAGCTATGAACAGTTGATGTTTGTTTTATGTTTGTGTCAAGAATTTATAAAGTGAATCAAAATGGAGAAAAAACAAGCCATTTTATTAGCTTATAATTCAATGATGACACAGGCAGTTCATGCTGCTGCTGCTGTAGTTGAAGAGGAGAAGCCGCAGAGAAGTGCTCGACGGTGTTGGGCGCGAGATCATTTGTTGCAGCGGGAACAATGCAATCATTTAACAATGATTTTATTGTTATATACTCGTTAATATGTTCCAAATAAATATTAAATAGTGAATTATATTATCATTTACCTCAGATTTGAGCAAAATTGAAGCAAAAACTTTGGAGCTTTCAAGCACATGTTACTAATTTCGAAAATACGACATCTATTGACAACTTTTAAAATTGAATTTTCGAAAAGCTTTGTTCCACTCCAAGCTGAGATGCAAGTGAAAGCGGTTTCAGATTGAGAATGAGTGAGACGAACTTATGTGAAAAATATGTGTGTCAGACAGAAACAAAACATTTTCCAATCTCAAGCTGACATTGTAAACGCGCCTCTAGTAATTCTCTGTTGCTTCAAAAATTAAATATTATTGGATTTCCATCAAAACTCTTATTGTGGCTTTCGGAGTACTTGGGTAGTAGAGCACAAAAAGTTGATTTTAAATCGTTGGTATCTATTTATGTTACCTCTGGTGTTCCCCAGGGTTGCCACCTTGGTCCTTTGCTATTTAATTTGTTTATAAACGATCTTCCAGCTGTTATTACTAACTCTTATGTATATATGTTTGCTGATGATGTAAAACTATGTTTCATCTACAATGATGGTTCTCTTTGTAACTTGCTACAGTCGGATTTTGGTGCATTGTCGGCCTGGTGTCGTTTTAACTTACTCAATTTAAATTGTTCAAAATGTCAAGTCATGTCTTTTTGTAGAAGCACCCGTCATACTGCTCACTACTTGCTTGATGCTTAAAGATTTAGGCATTATTCTTGATCCTAAATTAAAATTTGACTCTCTTATTTCGTCTAGAATCAATAAAGCCATTAATGTCATTGACTTCATCAAGCGGTGGTCGAAAGAGTTTAACGATCCCTACACAACTAAAACGCTTTATACATCCCTAGTTCGTCCCATCCTGGAGAATGGATCTTGTTTGTGGTCCCCACAATACACGATTCACAAGGATAGAATTGAATCTGTGAAGAAGAAATTTCTTCTATTTGCCCTTAGAAGTTTTAACTAGGTTCCTGGAGTTGACTTACCCCCGTATTCAAGTAGACTCCTTGTGATTAATCTTCCCTCCCTGTTAAACCGTAGAACTATGCATGGAGTATTATTTATTACAAGCCTTCATAATGGTGAAACCGACTCAACGTTTCTTTTCAGTCGAATTAAATTAACTGTTCCGATTAGAGCTACTCGTAACTTTTTACCCCTTAGCCTTGATCGTTGCTTGAGCAACTATTTAACTCATGAACCATTTCGTGTTCCATGTTCCGACTACAACAAAACTTAATTCTCTTGTCTCCTTGGAGGCCTATATTCCATTACTTAACAAGTGGAAACGTTGCAGTAGGACGCAACCGACTGAGGTATACTCGTTACCAGTATTAAAACCGGTAAAAAGAGGCATGATTGCAAAGGGGTACGGATGCGGCAGGGTTGTACGCTGCCTTAAATATGATCCGATGCAGATGAGGATGCCAGCAGTTCTTGCTGCTGGTGCTGTAGTAGAAGAGGAGAATTGTCAACATAAGCGCAATTCGAACAGTGCAATCAGCTGATTCGAACTCGGCTAACAACTTGTGCGATAGCGCAAAAATTAACGATTTGTTTTCTTAATCAACAATGATTTTATTCTTATATATTCGTTAATATGTGCCAAATAAATAGTGAATTATATTATCATTTTCCTACGTATTGAGCAAAATAGAGTCAAAAACTTTGGAGCTTTCAAGCACATGTTACTAATTTCGAAAATACGACATCTATTGACAACTTTTAAAACTGAATTTTCGAATAGCTTTGTTCCACTCCAAGCTGAGATGCAAGTGAAAGCGGTTTCAGATTGAGAATGAGTGAGACGAACTTATGTGAAAAATTTGTGTGTCAGACAGAAACAAAACATTTTCCAATTTCAAGCTGACATTGTAAACGCGCCTATAAAGTTCGAGCTATGTTAGAGCACTATTGAAGATTAGAGTTACGCTTTCGCGGATTAATTCTAAGAACGTGAGTTTTCTACACTTCCAAAAAATACACTTGATTGCTTTTCTTTATAAACAAAACTTTCTTTTAATGAGTTCATTAAAAAAAATCTCTACATATAGGACAAAGTGGGGCGAATAAGGTTGTCGTGGCAAATTTTTTCGAGTTTATCTTTATAAATTGTACCCTATATGTTTTTCTGATGTATAAGTTATATTATTGTAAAGTTCAATTAAATCCATTCAGTAGTTTTTGCGTGAAATAGTAACAAAAATTAATACTAACAAATTATTACATTATAATATTAGTAGGATAAAATTTTGGAGCCACGCCTACCCCTTGCGCCCCCAGCCATCCCACCGCCTTTCATAATCGGAGTCGCACATACCTTTTAAAATTTTTAAGCTAGCGTAAGTTTATTAGAAAATAGCTGTTGACATCACCAAAAGATCTGTATTATAAATTGGATGACCCGCCCATCCATACTGCCTATCTATTCAAATCGAAAATCTCTGTATCTTCCACAGTACCACAGAGATTGAGCCACCAAAGATTACCAAGATAGGTAAAGACGTCCCCAAAAAACTCCCACTTCTTTCGCCTTAGCCGACACCAGTCGCCCAACCGCTTCTTTAAAAACGGGAATGTGTGTATCTTTCTCAGTTCTTAAGCTAAAAGCAAGTTTGCTTGAAAGGTTGCCGGTAACGACCTCCAAAGATCTGTATCTATTAGAGAACTGCAACGAGTATGATTAAGTCTGATCAAACACTCGTGCCAAAAATACAATCAAATCAATTCAAGTCACCTGAACGAACGCCCCTGGCGAATCCGTACCCCTTTGCAATCAGAACACTTTTTACCCGATTTTATGCAGGTATCGAGTGTACCGCTGTCGGTTGCGATCAACAGCAACGTTTTCATTTGTTGTGCGCGTTACCCGAGGTAAAGAGTTTATTGGTTTTGTGCAATGTCCGTCTTGGTGTCTGTCCGTCCGTATGTGCGCAATTTTTTTTCCACACCCTTCAACCTAGAGACTTGAAACTTTCCAATTCTCTTTATATATGGCATATTAAATAAAAGTGTCAAGTTTGGGGTTCTACAATAACTAGAAGGCTGGCAAATCGACAAATTCGATAACTCAAAACCGATAAATCCACATATTTTGAACATCCTTACAGCTAGAACTGCCAAATTTGTTCAGAAGATAGCTACCAGCAACCCCCAAATAACTGCATCAAAAATTTTGGAACCACGCCTACCCATTCCGCCCCCAGCCCCCCACATTTTGAAGTCAAAAAAGCCTATATCTCCCACAGTTTTTGAGCTAGAGCCACCACCCTTCCCCCACGTCTTTTACAAACTTTGAGCTAGAGACACAGACTTTTGTATGAAGATAGCATTTGACATTCCATAAGGATCTGCAGGAAAAATTTGGGTGCCACAACTACCCATACCGCCCCCAGCCCCCCTTCCCACACCTCCAGCAAACTTTGGATGGAAGATAGCTGGTGGCATCCGCATCTGCATCGGAGAATCTTTAAGGCAGCGTACACCCCTGCAGCATCCGTACCCCTTTGCAATCAGGCCTCTTTTTACTTGTTTTAATACTGGTATCGAGTATACCGCAGACGGTTGCGTCCGACTGCAACGTTTCCACTTGTTTTTGTTTTAACTGCTTGTCTCTTCGGAATATGTTACGGTTGTTTAGAAATTTAATTAATAAGGGATCTATAATAACGAAGTAAAATAATAATAACATTTAACTTTCGTTGGTGACGGTTGTGTTTTTGCGTGCTCGTAGTAAATTCTCTGTTTTCTTGTGATTGTGAACAGTGTTATGATTGGTAACTTTTGTAAGCATTTAGAAAAGTGATCGAAGGTGTACATTGTATGTATTTACGTAAGAAATATTGAATTGCCGGCTTAATATTGATTTTAATTTGTAGTCGAACAGCCGCTGCATTGCTTAAAATTACAGAAAACACACATACATCCATACATACTTATATTTGCATTTGCATATTCTGTGGTTTCGTCTGCTAACGCCAAGCACTTTGTCTATTTTCTTGCTCTCGCTCTCCAACGTCAGTCCTCCCCACTCTCGTCCGCTCTTATCAGTCGTTCTTGCAGTTATATCTGCTTACGCGCTCACGCACTCTCGCCTAAGTGCTCTCTTGATCTTTACCGTTTTATCGTGCTCCTTGCATAGATACGTTTTAGCTTATACATACCTGTACCCTACCTTTTTTTTGCTAAAACATATTAATTGCATGATGCTTGTTTGTTGCAGCGTAAATTGCAAATTGGTTGGTACAACCAACCAAGATTTTATTTTGTGTGGACTATGTGACAACATGATCCACATGAAATGTGTTGGCTTTATAGCCAAAATCAGGGATTGTCTGCTTGCTGACACAGGCCTTAAATAGTATTGTGGGTCCCTCAAAGAGGCGGTGAAAGAATCTTCGCAATTTATGAGGCAGACTCACGAAGGCTTTAAAGCTATGCATGTTGCTTTTAATAACCTGCACAAGCCTTTCGAGCAGCTAGAGTCCAATTTCAAAAATGGCAAAGTGATAACCGAATCTCCGAAGCGTAAAAAGACTTCAGGACCTCATCCGATAACTGTCCCAACTGTCCTGCCCACTAAACCGCTTCTGGTGCCTAGCAATAATCCCCCCACGGGTACTATTGCTAGCTCATTAATTTTATTTAACTCTCCGGCAAGAAATCCTAACAATAACCTTGCCACTTATAACATAGTTTGTGAGCCTATTCGTGAGTCCTCCGGTTCAACAGCTAGTGTGCGTATTGATTCTACAGGCGATACAATTGGGCCACACAAGCCTCTGGTTGTTGTGCCACTTAATAAATTTATATTTGTTTCTAGGCCGGCATCCGATACTTCATCGGATGATGTTGCAGCATATGTAAAAAGTCAAATCGGTTCCCCACTTATTGTTGTTGAAAAGTTTAAGTTTAAACATGCCAGAAGTATATCTTCTTTCAAGATGGGTTTACCGCCTGAACTTTTTTCGACAATTTGTTCGGAAAAGTTCTGGCCGCAGCAGCTTGTTGTAAAGGAGTATGAGAATAGGCGAATTAACAATAATAAGGGTATTAGGATTAGTAGTGCACCGCCTCTTAGCCATCCTGTTGCCTCCACCACGGCGGCAACAAACTAACAAAAGTTATTAGCTTGGCCTATCAAAACGTTAGAGGCCTTAACACTAAACTTGCTAAATTATATATTAACAGCTTATCTTTTGATTCTCAAATAGTTGCACTCACTGAAACCTGGTTAAAACATGATATTTCTGATTATTTCATTTTTCCTTCTTAATATAACTTGTACAGATGCGATCGCACCTCCCGCAAGGGGGGCGGAGTTCTCATTGCTGTTGACCCTTGTATTTCCTCTGAACAGATTCATTCTCATGATCTTCCGGAAATAGAGTTTTTATGTGTTTAAATATTATATAGTGGCCGTTCACTGTATGTCTCTTGCTCCTATATTCCGCCTCATTCCGATAATAGCATCTACGTTTCCCATCTAAATGCCCTGCAACTTGTTTCGTCGTTATTGACAGATATGGATCATCTTATAGTGGTTGGTGATTTTAATCTGCCACATGTTGTATGGTCTGTGAACGACACATCTTCGGCGGCATTACCAGTCACTTCTGATGATTTTAGAGATGGCCTATTGGCCTATCGCAAGTTAACAAGGTGCATAACTGTAGTGGTAGAATGTTGGACTTGATATTTGTTTCGGACTCAGATTGCAGTAATGCTAGTAGAATACCCCCCACCCCCTAGTGTTTCCGGAAGATATCTACCATCAAACCCTAGAACTATCCATCGAGATTCTTAACCCTAGTTCAGTATCTAATAATACTTTAAAAATCCGTTGCTTTCGTAAAACTAACTTTACTAAATTAAATTATTTTCTTCAACATACTAATTGGTCTCGCCTTTATTCTGGTAGTGATAAAAACTGCCATTGCCATATTTTATGGGACCTTGAATTCGCTTTTGGATATTTGTGTTCCCCTCAGTTGATCTTCAAGTGATTATAAACCACTTTGGTTTACGAGGGAACTATCGAAATTGAAAAACGTGAAGACAAGATCTTATAAAAAAATTTAAAAAATCTGGAGCTACTTTACATTTATCTTCGTATTTAATAGCAAAGTCTACTTTTATTTATTTTAACACATCTTGTTATAATAATTATCTTAATCGTTGTAGATTAAACTTTTCACGTGATCCTAAACAGTTTTATAAATTTGTTAACTCAAAACGCAAATCTTCAGGATTACCTTCCTCAGTTCACCTCGATAATACGAAAGCTAGTTCTGATCAGGCAGTGGCCGATCTATTTGCTGAGTATTTTCAATCAGTATACTCAACGAGTTTATATAATTGCAGTAATTTCTATCCTTTTCAAGTTCAAACGTCAAATTGCATAAATGTCCCAGTTATAACTGAGTGTTCGCTCCTAAGTGACCTTAACTCTATCAAGCCCGGCTACTTGCCTGGCATCCAAATTTTTGCTGCAGATCTTTGTGGAATGTTAATTGCTACCTTCATACCAAATTTGGTGACTCTAGCTCAAAGTTTGTAAAAGGTGGGGGAAAGGGGGCTGGGGGCGGTATGGGTGGGCGTGGCATCAAAATTTTTGCTGCAGATCTTTGTGGAATGTTAATTGCTATCTTCATACCAAATTTGGTGACTCTAGCTCAAAGTTTGTATTAGGTGAGGAAAGGGGGGGTGGAAGGGGTTGGCGTGGCTCCAAAACTTTGATGCAGATTTTTGGGCGTCGTTACCAGCTATCTTCCTACCAAAGTTGGTGGCTCTAGCTCCGTCACTCCGGAAGATATACGCATTCCCGTTTTTGACGAAGCGTTGGGGCAGCTGGGGGCGGCTAGGGTTGTATTGGTGGGCGTGGCATCCAAACTTTTGATGCAGTTTTTGGGGGGTCATCATCACCTATCTTGGCACCAAATTTGGTGGTTCTAGCTCAAAAACTGTGGGAGATATAGGCTTTTCTGATTTCAAAATGCGGGGGGGCTGGGGGCGGAATGGGTATGCGTGGCTCCAAAACTTTGATGCAGTTCTTTGGGGGTCGTTACCAGCTATCTTCCTACAAAATTTGGTGGCTCTAGCTCTACAACTCTGGAAGATACACGCATTCCCGTTTTTGACTGAGCGTTGGGGCAGCTGGGGGCGGCTAGGGCGGTATTTGTGGGCGTGGCATCCAAACTTTTGATGCAGTTTTTGGGGGGTCATCATCGCCTATCTTGGCACTAAATTTGGTGGCTCTAGCTCAAAAACTGTGGGAGATATAAGCTTTTTTGACTTCAAATTGCGGGGGGCTGGGGGCGGAATGGGTGGGCGTGGCTCCAAAATTTTTGATGCAGTTTTTTGGGGGTTGCTAGTAGCTATCTGCCCACCAAATTTGGTAGTTCTAGCTGTAAGGATGTGCGAAATATGTGGATTTATCGGTTTTGAGTTATCGAATTTATCGATTTGCCAGCCCCCCAGTTATCGTAGAACCCCCATCTTGACACTTTAATTTACTATCCCATAGATAAAGAGAATTGGAAAGTTTCAAGTCTCTAGCTTGAAGGGTGTGGAAAAAAGTTGCGAACATACAGACGGACAGACGGACGGACGGACGGACACCATGACGGACATTGCACAAACCCAATATACTCTTTACCTTCGGTATCGAGTATAAAAATTAAAGGGGTATATCCAAGTTGTCCGCCATTCCTAAAGTCTTTGAAAAAATTATATGTTCTCAATTGCAACACGGATGTAGTTCAATTATATCGCCTTATCAACTCGGTTTTGTTAGGCGTAGATCTTCTACCACTAACCTTCTTGAATTCACTTTGCTTGGTATAGAAGGGTTTCAGGAAACAATGCAAACTGACGTTGTTTACACCGATTTTAGTAAGGCATTTGATTCCGTTAGTCATTCTCGGTTGCTTCAAAAATTAAATATTATTGGATTTCCATCAAAACTCTTATTGTGGCTTTCGGAGTACTTGTGTGGTAGAACACAAAAAGTAGTTTTTAAATCGTCTGTATCTAAACCTATTATAGGTACCTCTGGTGTTCCCCAGGGTTGCCACCTTTGTCCTTTGCTGTTTAATTTGTTTATAAACCATCTTCCAGCTGTTATTACTAACTCTTATGTATATATGTTTGCTGATGATGTAAAACTATGTTTCACCTACAATGATGCTTCTCTTTGTAACTTGCTACAGTCGGATTTGGGTGCATTGTCGGCCTGGTGTCGTTTTAACTTACTCAATTTAAATTGTTCTAAATGTCAAGTCATGTCTTTTTGTTGAAGCACCCGTCATACTGCTCACTACTTGCTTGATGCTTCACCACTTGACCGCGTGTTTGAATTTAAAGATTTAGGCATTATTCTTGATCCTAAATTAAAGTTTGACTCTCATATTTCGTCTATGGTTAATAAGGCCATTAATGTCATTGACTTCATCAAGCGGTGATCGGAAGAGTTTAACGATCCCTACACAACTAAAAGGCTTTATACATCCCTAGTTCGTCCCATCCTGGAGTATGGATCTTGTGTGTGGTCTCCACATTACTCGATTCACCAGGATAGAATTGAATCTGTGCAGAACAAATTCCATCTATTTGCCCTTAGAAGTTTTAACTGGGTTCCTGGAGTAGGCTTACCCCCGTATTCAAGTAGACTCCTTTTGTTAAATCTTCCCTCCCTGTTAAACCGTAGAACTATGCATGGAGTATTATTTATTACTAACCTACTTAATGGTGAAATCGACTCATCAGTTCATTTGAGTCGAATCAACAAGAATGGAATACAGATAGAGCGTCCAAACAGCAAAATTCCAACCTTCAATTGGAAGTCGTAGAGTAGCTACCACTCGCTCTGAGAGCGCATTTCGTGCTTTTCTCGTGTTTCGTGTGTTATTCGCCAGCCACTTCATACTGTGTGTATGCGCCAGTAGCCAGCGATTTTGCATTCCATTCTTTTTGCCAGAGTCTTAACGTTAACTTTTAAATTTTTACCTAAATTTATTTTCAGATTTATATATAATTTTTTAATTTAAATTAAATTTGATTTCACTTTAATGTCAGCTGCTCTTAGCTGACTATAAATAAATAAATAAATAAAAATGATATTGTTTAAACCTTTAACAACCCATTGTGTACAGAAAATAAGTCAGGTTTGTGCAAGTACTGTTTCTCAATGATAAGTATTTGCACACCGATTTTTGATCATAAGCGTAGTTTTACTATGTCTAGACACAACAAAAAAGTTCATTCGCTTCATATGTATTGATAACGACACTTTTTGTGGCATCAACTTCTATGTGGCTTTTTTATTTCGCGTGATTTATTGTCTTCAGTCAATATTTTGCAGTTGAGGAGCTATTATTATCTCTCAGCTCTAACTTTAAAACTATTTGTTGTGTCACATAAGACCTAGTTGACAAATTATACAAAACAAATCATATAGAAAAACCTATTCTACTTTCACGTATGTATGTAGCTTTGTGCAATGGCAAAATTGGGTAAATACTAGTGTATGGTAAACACTGCTGACTTTGGTGAACATGTTCACTTACTCTTATTTTTTAATGAGTCAACTCGCTCACATTGCTCACTTGTTCAGACAGGTTGCTCAGTGGCTCCCTTGTTTAGCCAACTTGATCAGAATAGCTATTGTTCATTTGCTTTAAACCGGCCATTATTTTTTACCATTTTAAGTTATATTAAAAGTAACCACCAAAGCAATTCAATATTACTAGATAACATGTTAAAGAAATATAATATTTTTTTGTTCATATCAGGGACCGCAAATAAGAGTTATGGGGTTGTCAAAAATCAAATTGAATGTTGATGCGAAAACGACTAAATACTTTATATCAATCTAGGAATCCAACAATGATGCAGTTTTTGGGGGGTCATCATCACCTATCTTGGCACCAAATTTGGTGGTTCTAGCTCAAAAACTGTGGGAGATATAGGCTTTTCTGATTTCAAAATGCGGGGGGGCTGGGGGCGGAATGGGTATGCGTGGCTCCAAAACTTTGATGCAGTTCTTTGGGGGTCGTTACCAGCTATCTTCCTACCAAATTTGGTGGCTCTAGCTCTACAACTCTGGAAGATACACGCATTCCCGTTTTTGACTGAGCGTTGGGGCAGCTGGGGGCGGCTAGGGCGGTATTTGTGGGCGTGGCATCCAAACTTTTGATGCAGTTTTTGGGGGGTCATCATCGCCTATCTTGGCACTAAATTTGGTGGCTCTAGCTCAAAAACTGTGGGAGATATAAGCTTTTTTGACTTCAAATTGCGGGGGGGCTGGGGGCGGAATGGGTGGGCGTGGCTCCAAAATTTTTGATGCAGTTTTTTGGGGGTTGCTAGTAGCTATCTGCCCACCAAATTTGGTAGTTCTAGCTGTAAGGATGTGCGAAATATGTGGATTTATCGGTTTTGAGTTATCGAATTTATCGATTTGCCAGCCCCCCAGTTATCGTAGAACCCCCATCTTGACACTTTAATTTACTATCCCATAGATAAAGAGAATTGGAAAGTTTCAAGTCTCTAGCTTGAAGGGTGTGGAAAAAAGTTGCGAACATACAGACGGACAGACGGACGGACGGACGGACACCATGACGGACATTGCACAAACCCAATATACTCTTTACCTTCGGTATCGAGTATAAAAATTAAAGGGGTATATCCAAGTTGTCCGCCATTCCTAAAGTCTTTGAAAAAATTATATGTTCTCAATTGCAACACGGATGTAGTTCAATTATATCGCCTTATCAACTCGGTTTTGTTAGGCGTAGATCTTCTACCACTAACCTTCTTGAATTCACTTTGCTTGGTATAGAAGGGTTTCAGGAAACAATGCAAACTGACGTTGTTTACACCGATTTTAGTAAGGCATTTGATTCCGTTAGTCATTCTCGGTTGCTTCAAAAATTAAATATTATTGGATTTCCATCAAAACTCTTATTGTGGCTTTCGGAGTACTTGTGTGGTAGAACACAAAAAGTAGTTTTTAAATCGTCTGTATCTAAACCTATTATAGGTACCTCTGGTGTTCCCCAGGGTTGCCACCTTTGTCCTTTGCTGTTTAATTTGTTTATAAACCATCTTCCAGCTGTTATTACTAACTCTTATGTATATATGTTTGCTGATGATGTAAAACTATGTTTCACCTACAATGATGCTTCTCTTTGTAACTTGCTACAGTCGGATTTGGGTGCATTGTCGGCCTGGTGTCGTTTTAACTTACTCAATTTAAATTGTTCTAAATGTCAAGTCATGTCTTTTTGTTGAAGCACCCGTCATACTGCTCACTACTTGCTTGATGCTTCACCACTTGACCGCGTGTTTGAATTTAAAGATTTAGGCATTATTCTTGATCCTAAATTAAAGTTTGACTCTCATATTTCGTCTATGGTTAATAAGGCCATTAATGTCATTGGCTTCATCAAGCGGTGGTCGGAAGAGTTTAACGATCCCTACACAACTAAAAGGCTTTATACATCCCTAGTTCGTCCCATCCTGGAGTATGGATCTTGTGTGTGGTCTCCACATTACTCGATTCACCAGGATAGAATTGAATCTGTGCAGAACAAATTCCATCTATTTGCCCTTAGAAGTTTTAACTGGGTTCCTGGAGTAGGCTTACCCCCGTATTCAAGTAGACTCCTTTTGTTAAATCTTCCCTCCCTGTTAAACCGTAGAACTATGCATGGAGTATTATTTATTACTAACCTACTTAATGGTGAAATCGACTCATCAGTTCATTTGAGTCGAATCAAATAGAATGGAATACAGATAGAGCGTCCAAACAGCAAAATTCCAACCTTCAATTGGAAGTCGTAGAGTAGCTACCACTCGCTCTGAGAGCGCATTTCGTGCTTTTCTCGTGTTTCGTGTGTTATTCGCCAGCCACTTCATACTGTGTGTATGCGCCAGTAGCCAGCGATTTTGCATTCCATTCTTTTTGCCAGAGTCTTAACGTTAACTTTTAAATTTTTACCTAAATTTATTTTCAGATTTATATATAATTTTTTAATTTAAATTAAATTTGATTTCACTTTAATGTCAGCTGCTCTTAGCTGACTATAAATAAATAAATAAATAAAAATGATATTGTTTAAACCTTTAACAACCCATTGTGAACAGAAAATAAGTCAGGTTTGTGCAAGTACTGTTTCTCAATGATAAGTATTTGCACACCGATTTTTGATCATAAGCGTAGTTTTACTATGTCTAGACACAACAAAAAAGTTCATTCGCTTCATATGTATTGATAACGACACTTTTTGTGGCATCAACTTCTATGTGGCTTTTTTATTTCGCGTGATTTATTGTCTTCAGTCAATATTTTGCAGTTGAGGAGCTATTATTATCTCTCAGCTCTAACTTTAAAATTATTTGTTGTGTCACATAAGACCTAGTTGACAAATTATACAAAACAAATCATATAGAAAAACCTATTCTACTTTCACGTATGTATGTAGCTTTGTGCAATGGCAAAATTGGGTAAATACTAGTGTATGGTAAACACTGCTGACTTTGGTGAACATGTTCACTTACTCTTATTTTTTAATGAGTCAACTCGCTCACATTGCTCACTTGTTCAGACAGGTTGCTCAGTGGCTCCCTTGTTTAGCCAACTTGATCAGAATAGCTATTGTTCATTTGCTTTAAACCGGCCATTATTTTTTACCATTTTAAGTTATATTAAAAGTAACCACCAAAGCAATTCAATATTACTGGATAACATGTTAAAGAAATATAATATTTTTTTGTTCATATCAGGGACCGCAAATAAGAGTTATGGGGTTGTCAAAAATCAAATTGAATGTTGATGCGAAAACGACTAAATACTTTATATCAATCTAGGAATCCAACAATCGAATAAACTTTTCTTTTCAATTTATATAATTAACTTTATGCTTAACTTTTATTTTTATACTCGTTACCGAACACGCATGATGGCTTGAAGCGGCACAATGTTACGACGGGTGTTCCACAAGGATCGGTCCTTGGACCACTGCTATGGAACTTGATGTACGACGACGTCCTGAGACTGCAACTTCCAGATGGGTGCAGACTAATCAGATTCGCAGACGACCTAGCGCTTGTGGTAGTTGCCAAAAAAAATCGAGCAGGTAGAAGCGGCCATTAGCGCGGCAGCCGACACAATCGCGGAGTGGCTCGAGCAGGCTGGACTGGACCTAGCATGCCATAAGACGGAGGCAGTGCTCATTACGAGCAGAAAGGTGTTGGAGTTCGCTACCTTCAGAGTGGGCAATGCGCTCGTGAAGTCGAAGGAAGCCATTAAGTATCTCGGTGTCATGGTCGACAACCGATTGAACTTTGGAACTCACATCGGATATGTCACAGGAAAGGCGTTAAGGACGCAAGTTGCACTGGCAGGCATGCTGCCGAACATTGGAGGACCGAAAGCGGGTAGAAGACGACTGCTGTCACAAGTAGCTTCGTCTATTCTACTGTATGCAGCGCCTTTATGGGCATCGGCGGTGACCACAAATATGGGCATGAAGAAGAGGGTGGTGGCCCCATACAGGCTGTCGGCGGTGGATTTGGGATGCGACGGCGTCCACAACAGTGTCCTGAAGAGGATCTTGCTGGTAAGACCGGACATCATGGTGGAGGTTTACAACGAGTGCCTGCTGGAGGGAGTGTATACTTAGCAATGGAAACGGCAGCGCCTTGTACTGCTGCCCAAGGGGACGAAACTCGTAAAAGAACCCTCAGGATACCGCCCAGTATGCCTGCTGAGCACGGAGGGTAAAGTATTCGAGAGGATAATCTACGGTCGCTTGCTGAATGTAGCCGAGGAGAAAGGAGCACTATCGGAGCAACAGTTTGGCTTTCGAAAGGCCAGGTCAACGGTGGACGCAATAGAGATGGTGGTGGAGATAGCCTCAAAGGCAATCGCATGAGCAAGATGGCGAGGGGGGACGAAGGAGAACTGTGCGGTGGTAATGTTGGACATAAGAAACGCGTTCAACTCGGCCAGATGGACACGGATCCAGGATGTGCTCGCTCGAATAGGAGTACCGGACTACCTCTTACGAATAATCAGCAGTTATCTGTCGGAGAGGGTGCTCGAGTACGACACGGACGATTGCTTGAAGCGGCACAATGTTACGACGGGTGTTCCACAAGGATCGGCCTTGGACCACTCCTATGGAACTTGATGTACGACGACGTCCTGAGACTGCAACTTCCAGATGGGTGCAGACTAATCAGATTCGCAGACGACCTAGCGCTTGTGGTAGTTGCCAAAAAAAATCGAGCAGGTAGAAGCGGCCATTAGCGCGGCAGCCGACACAATTGCGGAGTGGCTCGAGCAGGCTGGACTGGACCTAGCATGCCATAAGACGGAGGCAGTGCTCATTACGAGCAGAAAGGTGTTGGAGTTCGCTACCTTCAGAGTGGGCAATGCGCTCGTGAAGTCGAAGGAAGCCATTAAGTATCTCGGTGTCATGGTCGACAACCGATTGAACTTTGGAGCTCACATCGGATATGTCACAGGAAAAGCGTTAAGGACGCAAGTTGCACTGGCAGGCATGCTGCCGAACATTGGAGGACCGAAAGCAGGTTGAAGACGACTGCTGTCACAAGTAGCTTCGTCTATTCTACTGTATGCAGCGCCTTTATGGGCATCGGCGGTGACCACAAATATGGGCATGAAGAAGAGGCTGGCGGCACCATACAGGCTGTCGGCGCTGCGAGTAATAACTGCGTTCAGGACGGTTTCCGAAGACGCAGCCCTGGTGCTGGCTGGGATGGTGCCGGTGTACATCCTGGCGGAAGAGACGAAGAGGATCCGCATAGCACGGCGAGACACGGGAGTGTCCGCTTCAGATGCCAAGAAGGAGGCAAGGCAAGAATCCCTGATCAGGTGGCAGAGGAGGTGGGATGCGGCCAGCGGAGGTAGATGGACGCACCGCCTGATCCCAGGTGTCAGCGATTGGCTTGGCCGCGGAGTTAGACAGGTGGACTTCCACCTAACACAAATCCTCACGGGCCACGGAGGATACAGGAAGTATCTCCACCGCTTCAAACACGAGGACAGCCCGGTGTGCCAGTGCGGCCAAGGGGAGGATGAGGACCCGGAGCAGGTTCTATACAGCTGCAGACGATACACTCGAAGAACAAGAACAGTGCCATCACCGGAGAACTTGCTGAAGTTCATGATGGAGTCGGAGGACAACTGGCAGAGTATGTGTCAGCTCATAATAGGCATCCAGATTAATCTGCGACGATGCGAGAAAAAGCGACGTGAAAGGGTGTTAGCCTAAGCAGGCTACCGCCCCCCGCGAAGTAATACTTTGCCGTGGATCCCAAGGGGGATGCGGTGTGTGGGAGGGTGGTGCGTTTAGTACGTAGGCGTCGACGATGGTCGATGAATCATGCATATTGGTGGACAGCCAATATCTTTTGAAGATTCTCACCTCCTGGCAGGGCGAAAAAAAAGAAAAAAAAACACATTCACAGTCACACACACACACTCAGTCACACACACAGGCACCCTAAGGCATATGTAAATACTCTCGCTCTCCGTCAATTATTCTTAATATAGAATTTACCTATATATACGGCTCTGACGCTGACTTCTTTGCTGAAGCAGCGCCAGGCCTTTCAAACCAAACACTAAGCGAAGACATATTCATTCAATAAAGTGCCTTTCGAAAAGACAGTGGAAGTGTTTCTCTTTAACTAATTCCATAAAGAGACTATTAACGATTCAGTCAAAGTGTTTAAATTTAACTATATAATGGCGACCGTGACAGCAATCCGTATCGCAGAACAAGTACAGTAAAGTACTAAAACAATTAAATACAAACTTGCAATGAAATTATAAAACAGTGAAAAGTGTGGAAAATACAAAAAACACTAACTAAGTGTAGCTAAAGAACTATGTACAAAAAACAATAAATAAATGGCGCAATACCAATAAACAGATGAAACTACAACTGTGCAACAAGCATTTTATGTGTTCAGCTCGACAACAAAATAACATCAACAACAAATAAACAGCCATAAATAGATGACAACAACAACAGCATCAACGGATCGTCGAGGGAAACCAAAAACCAACAAACAATCTGAGTGAGTAGAGGGTATTGTTATGGGCAAACGCGGTGGAGTAAAAAATAAAATAACCAAAAAGGATAGCACACATAAAGTGGCTATTATTTAAAAAAACCACCACCCGCGTGGGAAACAGCTGCAAAATTGCAAGCTGAACTTGGCTATTTAAAGTCAATTTCAAGAACCCCAAACTATACATCTCACTCAGCTCACATTAAAAATATAAATAAAACAGCTATTAAAGAACATCGTCCAATTAAAGATCTACCAAAAAGGAAGAAGACGTGCCCTCAGGACTGCGCGGGACCATTGGAGTCGCCAATATACATGTACAACGAAGAAAAATAAAGCGCAGAAGGCATAGGACCGCCGTCTGCGCCGCCGAGGGAGCATCAGCGAAAAGACGACCAGCTGATGCATCAACGGAACGGATAATAAAGGAAAACAAAAGCGTGGGAGGCAAAGGACCGCACATGAAGATATATTGAAAATAATAATTTGGTTAATACAAAAAAAGAAAACAAATAAAATTTTAAATCTCTGAACAACTATTATCAATAAAAAAGTAAAAATGAAAATCTAATCCAAAAACGACAAATATTTTATCCAAAATTATGCAGTTAGCGATAGAACAGACATACAACTTAGATCCAAATTTCTTAGTCAGATCAATAAATATATATCAATTAAGTGGAACTACGAAGCGTTGGGGCAGCTGGGGGCGGCTAGGATTGTATTGGTGGGCGTGGCATCCAAACTTTTGATGCAGTTTTTGGAGGGTCATCATCACCTATCTTGGCACCAAAGTTGGTGGTTCTAGCTCAAAAATGTGTGGGAGATATAAGCTTTTTTGACTTCAAAATGCGGGGGCTGGGGGCGGAATGGGTGGGCGTGGCTCCAAAATTTTTGATGCAGTTTTTTGGGGGTTGCTAGTAGCTATCTGCCCACCAAATTTGGTAGTTCTAGCTGTAAGGATGTGCGAAATATGTGGATTTATCGGTTTTGAGTTATCGAATTTATCGATTTTCCAGCCCCCCAGTTATCGTAGAACCCCCATCATGACACTTTAATTTACTATCCCATAGATAAAGAGAATTGGAAAGTTTCAAGTCTCTAGCTTGAAGGGTGTGGAAAAAAGTTGCGAACATACAGACGGACAGACGGACGGACGGACGGACGGACGGACACCATGACGGACATTGCACAAACCCAATATACTCTTAACCTTCGGTATCGAGTATAAAAACCATAAAAATTTCATCACAGTAAATACGTTCGATTATGAATATATGACAACGTATAACACAAACGAGTACGCTGCCCTATGTTCTAGTTAAAATGTGTACCGAAGAAAATTTGTTATTAGACACAGCTACAATAATAATGGTGCGATTGCATAGGTGAACCCAATGTTGAACTAATGGAATTATTTGCGAAAGAGCCCGTCATAATTGAACTATTAAGTTCCGCAAGTGACGATTCAGATGTGCAAGTACTAAAAACTGAATACAATAACATCAGTGAACTAGCATCTTCACAAAAACATAGACTTACACCCGCACATAATGAACAGTGCCTTAAGAAATTACATACGTTCGCTTCAAGGTTAGAAACAATTAACCTTCGACGTTATATAAAATTCGACATACCAAAGAATCCCTATTTCCCTGTTGAGTTTGACCCAAGTCAACTCACGGATTTAGAGGAATCTAAACCAGCCATTGAGCCTGATTCAGAACAAAACATAAAAGCAGTAGATCAAATAGAAGAAAACTCAAACAGACAAGAAACAAGTTCCACAATGGCTCAACAAACAAACATTGAGTTTATTAAGATAGCCTCCTCCATACTATCTGTGTACGATGGAAAAGCTGAGAACCTACAGAGCTTTGTAGACGCATTGAATCTTTTAGATTCTCTAAAAGGCGAACACGAAGCAACGGCTATAAGCCTTATCAAAACAAAACTGAAGGGACACGCGAGAAATCTAATTAGCAATGAAACAACTATTGCTCAGATTATCGCAAAATTGCAAAAACCAGTAAAAGGAGAATCAGTTGAAGTTTTATCAGCCAAACTCCTTAATTTGCAACAAAAAAGTATAACTGCCAACATGTATACACAAGAAGTTGAGCAGCTTACAAAGGCTTTAGAAGGTGCATATATTAATGATGGTTTAACATCAGATATGGCCGCCAAATACAGCACAAATTTAGCTGTTAAAGCCATGACAAAAAATTGCGCTATTGATAGAGTTAAACTCATCATGCAAGCCGGCACATTCAACAATATGAATGATGCCATTTCCAAATTTGTCGACAGTTGCACAGAAGCAACTGGAAATGCCAATACAGTCCTGTACTATCAAAATTACTCTCAACGTGGTGGAAACCGCGGCAGAGGTAATTACAGGGGCCGACCTTATAACAGAGGCGGTTTCCTGTACAACAACAATAACGGCAACCGATACAATAACAGTAGAGGTAACTTTAGAGGCAACTCGTACAGAGGCGGCCAAAATAGAGGCCGTGGACAGCAGAACTTGGTCCGAGTTACACAAAGTAATTCGGAAAACCAACAAGCACCCTTAAGTACTCCAACCCAATAAATTCTAAAGTCCACACAATCAATCTTAGTCTAAACATTTTTATAAAATTAAAGAATGAACATACAAAAACAACTCTGACGTTACTCATTGAAACTGGAGCAGATATTTCAATTTTAAAAGAACAATCTGATACTTTTCAAGAAATAGATTACAATGTGACCACTAATATCAGCGGAATTGGAGAAGGTTCAACCAATTCCACTGGATTAAAATTCGTTGAATTAACAACAGGAAAATACATAATTCCACATCATTTTCATTTAGTAAACTCAGACTTTCCCATACCATGTGATGGAATAATAGGTATGGATTTTATAAAGAAATTCAATTGTCAATTAGACTTCAAAGCAAGTGAAGACTTGTTTATATTAAGACCTCTAAATTTTAACTATCCGATAACTATCCCTTTAGTTCACACCATTGACAATAATACAACAATGTTACCACTACGATCCGAAGTCGTCCGAAAAATTAAACTAAATACAAAAGATGATCAAATTATGATCCCATTTCAAGAAATTGAAAATGGAGTATTTATAGCAAGCTCCATATCCGATTCTAAAAATTGTTTTGTCCGAATTTTGAACTATCGTCAAATTAATAAAAAACTATTAGCTGATAGATTCCCACTTCCAAGAATAGATGATATTTTTGACAAACTAGGCCGAACAAAATACTTCTCGTGTTTAGATTTAATGTCTGGATTCCACCAAATAGAACTTGAAGAACACTCAAGAACTATAACGTCGTTTTCAACGTTCAATGGCTCTTATCGTTTTACGCGATTACCTTAAGGTTTAAAAATAGCGCCAAATTTTTCCCAAAGAATGATGACAATTGCATTTTCTGGTCTTGAACCATCACAGGCATTCCTTTACATGGATGACCTAATTGTCATCGGTTGTTTTCTTATTTTTCTTATTGGACGTAGATGTACTAACGAACAGTACAGTCAAGTGGCCCAACGATAGCAAGCACCGGCTTGTTAACGCGCGGACCCACGCACAAAGCGACCCACCTCCCGCCCATCCGACCGAGGGGCGCTCCGCTTATCGTGCGGTTACGATGATCGCGAACATGTAGACAAATGACACAAAACTAACTTTTTAATAGAGCAAGTAGGAGTGGCACTGTGTATTAAGTGGGAAAGATCGTTATAAATAGAACACAGAATACGAAAAGGGTTATGAAGAGCATAATTAGAATTACAAGTTTGAAGAGATATAGGTACAAAATTTCTAGTATTTCTAATAGGAACAGCAAAGTTAATTTGGTTAATTAATTCAGAAGAATAATTTTAACATTAAATTAATTTGTGAAAAAAGGAAAATGATAGCATTATTCTACGATCACTCAGAGAAGGAAGATCTATTAGTTAAAATCTACTACGATAAGACGGCAAATTATTGTTAGTGTCCCAGTTAAGACCTTTAAGTGCGAAGAGCAGAAATGGTTTGTACCGATTCTATTTTATTCTGATGAATTTCGTATTTCGGAAACCATATACAAGATCCATATTCCAGAATCGGTCGAACAAGAGAAGTATACAGAGTTTTTGTTAAGTAGGGATCGTTAAACTCCTTCGACCAGCGCTTAATGAACCCAAGACACCAGATGCTCGATTGGAAATTGAAGAAATATGCTTGTCAAACTTAAGCTTTTTGTCCATAACGATGCCCAAATCGTCAACCCATTAAATTCTATATAGTGGTTTGTTGTCAAGAAAATATATGTTAAAAAAGGGCAAATATCTAAAAAATGACATTACTTTACATTTACTGCAATTAAGATTTAAAAAATTTACTTTACACCACATTTGAAAGTTGTCTAAATCTCTTTGAAGCTGTTGAGCAGCAAGGGGAGTTGCAGCCGACGTGCATAATTTTACAACATCAGCGTACATCAAAACCCGAGAGAACTTTATAACTGATGGAATATCGTTTATAAACAAAATAAATAATAAAGGACCAAGATGACTACCCTGTGGAACGCCTGAAGTGACCTGAACCGTCTTGGAAACGGACCCTTTAAATAAAACCCTCTGAGTTCTAAGAGTTAGGTAGTCTTTAATACAAAGAACTAGAATATTTGAAAAGCCCAAGAGTTCTAGTTTATGTATTAGGAGACGATGATCTACAGAGTCGAAAGCCTTACTAAAATCAGTATAAATAACATCAGTCTGCAATTTGTCCTGAAAACCCTTGATAACAAATGAAGTAAATTCTAACAAGTTAGTGGTAGTAGATCTTTGTTTCATAAATCCGTGCTGGCACGGTGAAATAATAGATTTGCAAAGGTGTTGAAGATGGGAGGTTATTAATTTTTCAAAAATCTTAGGAATAGCAGACAACTTGGAGATACCCCTATAATTTTGAACATTAGATTTGTTTCCTTTTTTATGGAGAGGAATAATAAATGACTCTTTCCAAATTTTTGGAAAGGAGCCTAACTCCAGGGACAAGTTAAACATTTTAAGCAACGGCTTTAAAAGACCATGAGCACAGTGTCTAAGCACGCAGCTTGGCACTCCGTCAGGTCCTGGAGAAAATATAGGTTTCAAACCATGTAGATTATTTAAAAGTGAGTTTTCAGTGATTTTCAGTCCAAAGATGCGATTCGAGCCATTAACTCGATAAGGGTAAGGCAAATCGACTTGAGATTGAAATGAGCTATAAGTCGTTTGAAAAAATTGGGCAAATATATTTGCAATCTCCTGATCAGAATTGGCCTTCGTTTCCTCAAAGAATACTTCCGTTGGGAGTGTTGATGACCTACGCTTTGCATTAACAAAATCAAAAAACCGCTTTGGATCCTGCTGAAACTGTAATCTACACCGAGTCAGGTAATTCTTATAACATTGGTTATTTAAGATATCAAAAATGGCACGAGCAATCAAGTATGCAGTATAGGCTACCGATGAGCCGTTTTTTCTAAATCTCTTGTAGAGTTTAGATATTCGATTTTTGAGAATTGTCAACTCTCGGGTAAACCACACAGGTTTGTTAGACCTGTTTAGCTTACCAACCGGGACACATAAATCAAATAAAGAATGTAAGGTATTATAAAAAATACTGATTGCCACGTCCAAGTCGTCAGACTCGTAGAGGGGAGACCAGTCAGTTTGGGATAAAAGCAGAGCGAGTCCCTCAAAATCAGTTTTCCGAAATTGACAAACTCGACTCAAAGGCATCTCGATATTGCAACGCGTCCGGGAAGGTAAATTAATCAATAGCTCCAACGTAGGATGGTATAAGTCTTCGGGATAAGATATAGACTGGGAACGGGAAACGGATGAAGATGATGAATCCAAAACAAAAATCAGATCAAGCATTTTATTAAGAGAATTTGGGATAGCATTAATTTGACTCAATGACATCCCAAGTAGGTCGATTAAAAATTCATTCGGGGCCGCGGGAGTCAGGGCACCAGAGTCAGGAGAAGAAATCCAAGCAGCTTCAGCAATGTTGAAATCACCAAGAACTACAAGAAAATCGCGATTAGAAAGCAAGGCAGAGACAGAATGGATAGCAGATAGATGTGTCTCATAGATAGAGAGATCAGAGGAAGGAGGTATATACGAACAAGTGATAAAAATGTTAATACCGTAAATATTTAGCTTTACAGCAATAAACTCTATATCAAAAGAACTATCTAATACGACTGTTTCAGAAGGAAAGTCTATATTCACGTCGAAGAGTACGGTCCTTTCTGTAAATAGAATATGTACTACATAGAATTTCGGAATTGAGAATGTCTTGCCTTAACCACGTTTCAGTAAAGGCAATGACATGGAAAGCGAAAGAAAGACTATTAAGGTAAAAACTAGTGAGTTTACTACAAAGACCTCTTACATTCTGATAGCCAAGTAAGAAGGAGGATGTTAGTTTTTTGAACTATCAGTAATTGGGAGAGTTTCCTTAGAACCAACCACCGGAAGGGTAGATACAATCGGGGGCCGATTTTTTTTTCTTGCAGTATACTCTTTCACAATTATGTGCTCTGGCCAAAATTCTTTGCAACATATAGTGCAAAAATCTTGATTCGAAAAACTGATTTTAAAAGACGAAATGTTCCGATCATAAGCAAATTTGAATTTCTCCACCGTGAAATTGGCATTTGATTTGGCCTTGATATAGACCTTGACATCATCTGATGTTAAATCAGGGGGAAGCCTTGAAACAAATATTTGTTTTTTAGGTGGAACAGCAATAAATTTTTTGATTATATCCTCCACTGAGGCTGGTTTGGAAGACTCAGTCTCGGATAATTGAATATTTGGCTCTTTAAGTTTGATAGAGTTTTTTTGTTGATTAACATCAACACTACTAACCACCAAAGGAACCGAAGGATCGGGATCAGATAACAAAATATCCATGGGAGTTATTGGTATATCATCTAAGTTCTCGATAATTTTAGTAAGAGGGACATGAAGATTTTTATTTACTTTATTTATTTTACACTGTGGTATCGGAGCGTTTGGAGTATTTTCGGACATCACAGAGCCCGATAACTGCCTAACGTTGGCCTTTTTACGCTTTGGAGAATCCATTACGAGATTTTTCTCGTTAAGGTTTCTTTGAATCGATGAGAATTTTTCACACAGTTTATTCAACTGGCAGAAAACGCCCTCTAAGCCAAGTTGAGTTTCTATAAAGCTTGCAATGTCTTTTTTTTTCTCCAAACATGACCAACACGGCCACTCTAAATTAATAACCTTCATGAGGTCTGAGACACGGCCATTAATGCCAGCACATTGCTCATGAGCAACATTTGTGCACATCCAGCAGCAGACAAAACCCATTTTAGAGTTGGCGCGGACTTGACAATTCGCATAGCAGCAGACAGACATTTTTAATTAATTTATTAAAAGAAAAGAAAAATACAAATCAAAAATAAAAAAATATCGCTGCAGAAAATTGTTATGATTAAAATACAGGTCCACCCTAATGTGCAAATAGTAAAGCTACAAACAAAACTTACTTCACAGCTTCACAAACAAAAACGGCGCGAGAGCGACCACCGAAAGCAAAAAGCAACGGAGAAAAGTTTGACCGCGACCAACACCAACACAAAAGAGCTCGTTAGAGTAAACGATCAAGAAACGGTTTAATGCACAGGGAGCGAAGCGCTTGAAAAAAAAGAGAGAGAGAGAGTGAGCGTAAAAACACAAAAACAAAACAAACGCAGGCGGCAGCAAGTTGAGCAAATTTTTCAGTATGCTGGACTGCAGTTTGTTGTTGTGTGTGGAATCATTTTAAAACTGTGGTGTCCAAACTCATACAATGAAAGCGTTGCGCTTGTGTGCGAAGCAGCGAAAAACGAAGGCAACGTGAAACATTGTTTTGCAATGCAGCATAGCGAATGACTGCGCGTTTGACTTTTGAGCTTCAGCCGAACACATGAGTCGAGAGAGCAAATGCAGCCGAACACGCGCATCGTAAGAGAACAAGCTGCCGAGCGTTCTATTTATAAAACACACATATTCTCTCTCCCTATACATGTGTCGGCTGCTACGCCGGCAGAATTTTTCTTGCCAACCACGCGTGGCTGCCTTTTCAAACTTTGGACAACACTGCTTTAAAACAAATGCAAATTAAATTGTTAATTTACTGTCCACTTTGGATTTAGGCAAACCGACAAAACACAAAGTCACAAAACTATTAGTTTACACAAAGACGCGAAATTAATAGCAGAAATAAAACGCACAATAGTAAAACAAGCGAAGCGCATAAAAAAAACACGTCCGTTGCGATGCAAAGCGAATGAGCGACCGAAAATAATATGATAAAAAACCTTAGTTATGTTTTTGAATTATGCAGGAAAAACAACCTAAAATTGCACCCTGATAAGTGTACATTCTTCATGCACGAAGTGACCTTCCTAGGTCATAAGTGTACTGATAAAGGTATTCTCCCAGATGACAAAAAGTATGATGTCATTGAGAAATACCCAGTCCCTACGGACGCAGACAGCGCTAGAAGATTTGTTGCATTTTGTAACTATTACAGACGATTCATTAAAAACTTTGCCGAATATTCTCGTCACAAAACAAGACTGTGTAAAAAAGATGTAAAATTCGAATGGATAGCTGCTTGCCAGCATGCCTTTGAACATCTTAAAACGGCATTAATAAATCCAACTTTACTGCATTATCCAGATTTTAGCAAAGAATTTTGCATAATCACAGATGCTTGCAAAGAAGCATGTGGAGCAGTTTTAACCCAAAATTATAATGGTATTCAATTACCTGTAGCATATGCATCTCACAGTTTCACTAAAGGTGAAAGTAATAAATCAACAACTGAACAAGAGCTATCAGCAATTCATTAGGCAATTAATCGCTTCAAACCATATGTATATGGTAGACATTTCACATTCAAAACAGACCACAGACCGTTAATCTACTTATTTTCAATGGTTAACCCTACATCAAAATTAACCAGAATGAGACTTGATTTAGAAGAGTATGAGTTCACAGTAGAGTATCTTAAGGGTAAGGACAATCACGTAGCAGATGCGTTATCAAGAATAACCATCAAAGAATTAAAAGACATACAAAGCAAGTCCTGAAAGTCACTGCCAGGCAACAAAGTAGACAGAATAAAAACTGTACAGTAAATAATAAAGAACTATTGCCAAGGCAAAGTCTGAAAAATGTATCCAAGCCCAACGTATACGAAGTCATAACAAATGACGAGGTACGAAAAGTAGTGACCTTGCGTATAAATAATTCTAAATGTCTTTTAAAAAGAGGAAATAAAGTTATCGCAAGAATTGATTTTAGCGATTTGTACACCAATGGAATTCTCGATTTAGGTCAGTTTTTCCAAAGGCTTGAAAAGCAAGCCGGTATACTAGAAATCAGACAACTCAAAGTGGCACCGAGCGAAAAAATCTTTGAATTAATTTCAATAGATAATTTCAAAACAATGGGCAATAAAATATTAAAATCAATAAGAGTAGCGCTACTCCAGCCGGTGACCCTCATAATAAATGAAAAAGAGATACAAACAATACTGTCTACATTCCATGACGATCCAATACAAGGAGGTCATACAGGCATTACAAAAACGCTCCGGAAATTAAAAGACACTACTATTGGAAAAATATGACTCGTCATATCAAAGAGTACATACGTAGATGTCATAAATGCCAAATGTCCAAAACAATGATACATACAAAGACCCCAATGACATATACAGAAACACCAATAAATGCTTTCGACAGAGTGATAGTGGACACAGTAGGTCCGCTACCAAAATCAGAATACGGCAATGAATATATAGTCTAAATATCTAGTAGCCATTCCAATTGCAAACAAAAGTGCAAATACTGTCGCAAAAGCTATTTTTGAAAGTTTCATACTCAAGTACGGTCCAATGAAGACGTTTATTTAGGACATGGGAACAGAGTATAAAAACAAAGTAATTACAGATATGTGCAAGTACATGAAGATCGAGAATCTTACATCAACTGCATATCACCACCAGACTTTAGGGACAATAGAACGAAGTCATAGAACATTCAATGAATACATTCGTTCATATATTTCTACAGACAAAACTGATTGGGATGTTTGGATGCAATACTTCACGTATTGTTTCAACACAACACCATCAGTCGTTCATGAATATTGTCCATATGAACTAGTTTTTGGAAGATTACCAAGACAGTTCATAGATTTTAATAAAATAGATAGAATAGAACCCCTATAATATAGATGATTACTCTAAAGAAATAAAATTTAGATTAGAAATAGCATATAAAAGAGCTAGACTTATGTAAGAAAAAGCTAAAGCTTATAGGAAACTTAATTATGATAAGAAAGTTTCAGATTTTTAAATTAAAGTAGGAGACAACGTTTCACTAAGAAATGAAGCAGGGCATAAATTAGATCCAGTTTATTTAGGCCCTTATACTGTAGAAAAAATAGAAGATAGGGAAAATATTTTAATTAAAGATAAAATAATAAAAAACAATTAGTTCATAAGGATAGACTAAAACTTTATAACACTTAAAAGCTTTCTAGAAAGTTTGGTCTGATCAACCAAAAATATTAATAGACACGATAAAATAAAAAAAAATATTTTAACAAAACAACAAAATAATAAAAAAAATAATAAATATATAATAATTATAAAATAAAAATTTTTTAAATATAAAACCATTTTTATTATTGTCAATATATTTTCCTATTATAATTTTACTACAATACTACAATTTATATTTTACTACTATAAAATCATACAGACAAAAAAAAAAAAATATTAAAAAAAATAAACAAAAAAAACAATAGAAGTAACTTCATAGAATAATACGTTATTTTTTAATAGGAGGGAGATTTAGTATACACATATATCGAGGGTCAACTGTATTCAAAGTACTTGAAATATATTGAACAGCAACACTGTTGCTGCATATAAACATAACGTAAACATTAACCAAAGAACGACACTTTTTTGTTACATAAACTTCCAGCACATTTGAAGTGGCTGGTAACATGATCGCGCGAGAATGCAGCGGGCACAATCAAAGCCGCGTCAGCATTCTCACGCCTAGACCGCTCGTGATATATATGTAAATACTCTCGCTCTTCGTCAATTATTCTTAAATATAATGTACTTATATAAACGGCTCTGACGCTGACTTCTCTGCTGAAGCAGCGCCAGGCCTTTCAAACCAAACCTTAAGCGAAGACATATTCATTCAATAAAGTGCCTTTCGAAAAGACAGTCGAAGTGTTTCTCTTTAACTAATTCCATAAAGAGACTATTAACGATTCAGTCAAAATGTTTAAATTTAACTATTTCAGAGCAGTATTGACGCAGGAGGTAGACAGAAAAGAGCGGGTGATAGCATACGTCAGCCGGCGGTTGTCGAAGCCCAAAGAGAATTACTCAGCGACGGAGAAGGAATATCTGGCCATCGTTTGGGCCATCCACAAAGTGAAGTGCTTCCTGGAGGGCTATAAGTTTGACGTTATAATGTATCACCTTTCCTTGAAGTGGCTGAACAGCATCGACAATCCGACGGGAGGAATTGCAAGGTGAGCACTCGAGCTACAGCAATATCAGTTTGATATTAATTATCGCCGAGGGAAGCTTAACGTCGTGGCAGATGCACTATCAAGACATCCACTGGAGGAAACACTACAGACGGCACGAGTCAAAACGTTATATGCTCATGGCTCCTCAAGTTGACTAGGCGCATGGAGGACTATCCAAAGGACCATCCGGTCTATACACTGGAGAACAGTCACGTGTACCGACATATAGGTCTACGCCCAGCCGAGGAGGATTACATACCATGGAACTTCTTCGTGGCATCCGAACAGCAATCCCGCGTCCTCAAGAAGTGCCACGACAACCCCACCGCTGGTCACCTGGGGATACGGAAGACAGTCAGCCGTGTCATGCAGCAGTATTACTGGCCCGGTCTGTTTCGGGACGTAGCCCGATATGAACGACGATGCACCAAGTGTCAGGCTTACAAGGCGAGCCAGCTGAAACCCGCTGGGAAGATGTTGACCAGGCAAGTGGAAGAACCGTTCGGTACCATCTCTAAGAATTCGTTGGCCCCCTCCACGATCCAAGCAAAAAACACCATGCTCCTGGTGTTCTTCGATTACTTCTCCACATGGGTAGAGCTGGTACCACTACGCAAGGCTACCACCGTGCATTTGGTGCGAGCGGTCAGGGAGCGAATACTTTGCCGCTTCGGGGTACCGCGGTGCTTTGTATGCTACAACGGGACCCAGTTCACCAGCCGATCGTTTAGTCGATTCTGCGAAAAGCTGGGGATGGAGCTACAGCACACCGCTCCCTACAGCCCCCAACAGAATCCGACGGAGAGGGCAAACCGGACGATCAAGACCATGCTGGGTCCATACGTCGAAAAACACCAGAGCACTTGGGATGAGCTGCTCCCTGAAATTATGTTAGCCATCAATACCAGCGTTTCCGATACGACAGGATTCAGCCCCGCATTTTTGGTTCAAGGACCCGTCTACCGAGCGCGCTATATGACGAAGTTACGCCAGGAAGTGGACGATTGGAGACAAATCCCGAGACCTGAGCCACAGAGCTGCAAAAGTCTTCGAGCTCGTGAAGCAAAACGTACAGAGAGCATCCCAGGACCAAGTAAAGCAGTACAACCTCTGCCGTCGAGACTGGGGCCCTACCATGGGTACGCAAGTACTGGTCAAGCATCTTGTTCTGAGTAACGCAGCGGAGGGATTTGCAGGGAAACTGGCACCGAAATTCAATGGAACATATAAACTAAAGAAGTTTGCATCTCCGAATGTCGTACGCCTACAGCATTTGGAGGCCCATAAGCGTCGAGTGGCTAGTCTGGCAGACTTGAATCCGTTTCACTCCGACCCCGACGAGGATACCCCGTATGTCACCCAGACCCAAGAACCGAATCCACCTTTACCCATCCCTGTGTCAAGTCCTTCAGACCCCCTTACAAACCGCACTGTAGGTAGGGTTATGCAAATGAAAAATACGACTCCATTACGTAACAGCGAGAAGATGTCTGAGGCAGAGGGACGCATTCTGTTCGGACTAGAGGGGCACTGCCGAAAATACGTGGATCTAGAGGGATACCACTCCGACGATAGCCGCAACACGGACATTTATGTGCCACCCGAAGACATACCCGAAGTCCCCGACTCCACCTCGGGCGTACCCTTATCCGCGTTGGACCCCTGTAGAGACCTGAGGTTTGACCCTCGATGGCCATCCGACGACGCGATCGACGAGGTGATATCCACACTCAGCCTCGCGGATGACGTCTCGGGTATCGATGACCTACTGCTCAACGCCATTGACTGGAAGATGGCCCCGGAGAGCTGGCGGATAGAAGGAACGGGGGGAATGTAACCGCTGGATGTCCGAGAAAACGTCGAGGTGGCGTTGAGGCGCAACCCTATGTACGGTAGCAAGTACCTAATAGAGACGGAAGGGCATGCGTTCCAGGTGAAGGTGTCTAAAGTCGGGAAGCTCACCGTCCGTCACCGCCCCCCGAAGTAAGGACAGGGTGTGAGGAAGCGATAATCTACCACACATTTATGTTTTTCGTTCGTGACGTCAATTCAGTTATCGTGTGGCTGCATATACCATGCTCCGCTCGCATTTGCGTAAACGCAAACGCAAAATTATGCTCCGCGCGGAACTAGTTGGTATTTTGCACGTTTCGGGGGAATGGAGAATTGAGAAGAAGAGGAAGAAGCTCGAAAATGATGTTGAAATTTTTATGCAAAATTAGTTTTCGAGCGAGCTTTTGACGAATCAGTACGCGCAAGTGATAACAGCAGCGACACGCAACGGCAACAACACCGCGACCAACGGAAATCAACTGCAGCAACAACACCAACCACAGGGTGCAACCGCCACAGCAGCAGCAATAGCAACAACGGCCACGATCGTTGGCCATACCCCGCAGCAACGAGAGCAGCAGTGACAACAACAACAACGGCCAACGGCAGCAGCAGAGTTGTAATTGTCGAATAATGGCAGCGTGAAGTTAACGCAAACACCCTGTACACCCCGGCAACGACACCAGCATACACCCAGACACACCCCGCACACCCCGACATCAACATACACACACACACACAGGCACACACGCATATAACCCACACCCCAGCATACGAACACACAGGCATCCACACACACCCAGGCTTACACGCAGACACACAGACTTGAGGATTTAAAAACATGCTGGAGGAAATCGTGGTCTTGTAGTGTATACGTATATAAACAAGCATACAATTAGAATAGCTTGCAATACTTAGTTGCAAGTATAAACAAATGCCTAATGCGCATAAACATATATGCATGTGGTCTGCGCATGCCGTAATATGAGTCCACTTGAGAAGGCCAGGCAAGCGTGAGACCGTTGCCCTACGGGAAACGCTGCGCTTGCACTTAAGCCACTCTCCGCATATATATGTACACTCGCTCTCCCTCTCTTTGTAGCTGTTAAACTATAACAGCATAAGCTTTATCAATGTTAAACATAGAATAATAAACAAAAGTTATTCAATAAAGACATTCTTAAAAAGCACCACAAACAGCACTGACGTGCATTTGATTATGCCAACTTATACCCAAACACTTAAAATCAAGGACAAGACGATTGGATCTAATACAGTCTACTCACGCAGACGATCCCCACTAGTCATAGCTGGCGACTTCAACGCATGGGCACTAGAATGATGCAGCAGAGAAACAAACATCAGCGATATCTGCCTTCTGGAAGAGTTCTGTTCACTGGATGTAATCCTGATGAATGACGGAAAATCGCATACTTGCCGGAAAGCTGGTAGTGGCTCTTTTATTGAACGCACCCTGATGAGCTGCTCGCGAGGAAGGGGGGGGGGGAGTCAAATGGAAAATAAGTGAAGAGTTCACCTTCAGTGACCACCAGGCGATTACCTACGAACTGCAGAGAAGCTTGGCAAAGAAGCCACCCAAGCTAACAGGACCGAAATGGAAAGACAGCTGTCTGGACAAGCATACTTTTGTGGACCTGCTTAACTTTCCGGAATGAAAAAGTGGCCCTCCAAAGGATATGGCAAACCAACTTGGAAGAACCTAGCTGATGCTTGCGACGCATCCATGTCTAGGCGGAAACCAAGCTGGCGCGGATTACCTTGCTACTGGTGGAGTGACGAGATTAGCCAGCTGAGGAAAAAGTGCCTACGTGCAAGGCGATTCTTTCAAAGAGCCAGAGATCGCCCGGACTTTGACCGCAGAGCCGAGGACTTCCGGAGGGCTAAGCGGGTGGCTTGAAGCATAGCATCAAGCGCAGTAAAGCCAACTGCTTTCGCCATATATGTGAAGAGGCCGACATAAACGGCATATAAGGTGGTAGCCAAGAAACGCTTAGGACCACATGCCCATTGGAGCTACGCAAAATCGTTGTGGCCCTGTTTCCACAGCACCCCCGGGTGCAAATGGAAAGCCCCACTTTTGACTCGGAGCACATAAGTACAGTGACGACCGACGAGGTGACTGCGGCAGGCAGACAGATTGGTGACCAAAAGACTCCAGGGCCTGATGGTATACCAAACAAAGTGCTAAAGCTTGCAATCGACGTGAATTCCCAGGAATTTGAGGGTATAGGAAATACTTATTTAAGTACAGGCACGAGGAGACGCCGCAATGTCCGGTCTGTCTGGGCTGCGGTTAAGATCCTGAGCAAGTCCTCTACCACTGCCCGAGATATCTAGCAGGAGCAACACCTCTACCCTCAGTGGAAGAGCTGGTGTCTTACATGTTGGAATCCGACTCGAACTGGAATGCGGTAGTCCAGAGGATCGTTTGCATCCAGAAGGATTTCCGTAAGTGCGAAAGAGAGCGACAAGAAGCGCTGAGCGATACCCAGGTAGACAGAAGGATGGTCCGAGAACTGGGTGAATAGGGAGACGGCCTTTTAGATATCCCATCCCCGAGAAGTAATACTTAATCGTGATCCCTTGGGGATGCGGCGCGTTGTTGTGTAGGGTGTAAGGGCCACCAGTATCTTTGAAAGATTCACACCCTTCATGGCATTCCATGAGAAAAAAAAAAAAAACACCCTCCCAGGCTTACACACACACACAGGCACACGCACCCAGGCATATACACACGCATAGTCACACACACACACAGGCACACCCAGGCATACATACATACGAGTTTCGGTGAGTTTCCAAGTGCGGTCGCGTTTTTATCTCGCTCCGGCCTGGTGACAATCTACAGCGTATTACCTTTCGGAAAAAATCAAAGCAGTCAGTGTGGGGCTGAGAGTGGCTGGGTAGCTTACCTAAGTACTCGTTTTTACCACCGCCAGGCGTAAACAAGGTTGTTTTTCGACACTTCCGTCCTGCGGTGCCCCTATCTGCAGTTTTCGGCGCTTTAAGTTGTCTGCGTGACGCTTTGCGGCTGTGCTGTTTGTGTTTTGGGTGCCCACATTCCCAGCTGTTCCCACAACTTGCCAGGGACGTCAAGCTCACTTGCTGCGCAAACAGCCCATTTCGGCTCCTCCCGATTGAGCAACAGGTGGCGCCACCTGCGTTCGGTTCTTGTACCGACTGATTGCGTGGCCTGCTCTAGCTGTTGCATACGCTAGTGGGCAACAGATTAGTGCAGCATATCCAACAGGCGGGTTCTTTGCTAAAGAGACTTCTAGCAGAATGGTGTAAAAGACCACGGAACTGGTTATAATCCAACCCTCCCCGCTGCGGCGGTACTCAGAGAGAGGGCTCTGGTTGACCGAAAAGGGGCGGTATAACCCCCACCGGCTAAACCAAGGGGAAACCTTTGGTCACCGTGGGATTGCTATCGGAGTTTTTAGCAAGGTACCCGCGGTATCGCAAGGATGGCAGATGAATTATCGCCATTCTTTAGGAAGCCGGCGTTATAGCGATCTCCACCTTCGCTACAGCCTAGACTGGGCTTACCTCTGCCCCTCGTTGAGGCTGTGTCTCCGGCTATGGAGGCGACTTCACCGGCGCCTTTGGTACCGGCAGTGGCGCGACCGACTGGAGGATCTGGTTGCACGGCGACAGCAGCCCACTTACCTGGGTCTCCCGTTAGCCTTAGGAGCATCCTAGTGCAAATGGGGGAATGCATTGATGGCATAAGTGCCCGGTTCGACACCAAGAGGCACATCAACAATTTAGAGCGCGAGGAGCTTGGAAGGCTTGTGGAGCTACAAAGGCGAGCTATGAGCTGTCTGGGTTTTGCAGCAACGGAGAAGGCCGTCCAGACAACGCCAACTGTGGCGGGCTGCTCCAGCAGAGAAGCTAGGTTCGGGCATAGCTTGGTGGTGCAACCCAAGGGAACACCAAAACGCATGCGCGAGCCATCAACATCTCGCCGCGCTACACCCCCAAAAAGGAGCAGAGTAACGGCGGTTTCTAGCAAACAAAATCTCGAGCCCCCCTGCGTATCATCCCTGCCCAAGGATAATCCAAGGTCGAAAGTGGTTGGCCGCAAAGGCAAAGCTCGCACAAGGGCGGATGCAGTCACCGTGTCTGGTTTTGGCGACTGTAGCTATGCAGACATCTTAAAGGTGGTTAGGAGTGAGCCAACACTTGTGCATCTGCGTGAGGATTTAGTAAGTAAGTACAATCCGTAAGACGGCCAAAGGCGACCTGCTGATTCGGCTAAACAAACAGCCGGCACACAGTGCAAACGAGCTGCAGCTCGCTGTTGGTAAGGTGCTTGCCGGACGTGCTACCGTCAAAACCCTGTCGGAATCCAACCAGGTGAAGATCTGCGATCTGGATGAGCTGGCGACAAAGGAGGAGGTTTTGGACGCCGTAAAATCCGTCCTTGATGATCGGGTGGGCTGTATGCCGCATTAGGCCTCTCATTCAGCCAAAGCGCTGCTACAAGTGCCTGGAGTATGGACATATAGCTGTCCATTGCAAGAGTGGTGCCGACGACAGCAAGGCTTGCTACAAGTGCGGAGGTTCTGGACACGTTGCGAGAGTCTGCAACCAGGCAACCAAAATGTGCCCTATGTACGAGAAAAGGAGAGCGTATGACTGACCATGCGACAGGCAGTTATAGGTGTCCTGCGTACAGGGAGGCTGACAAACACGCAAAATGGTGTAAGTCTTGCAGCTCAACCTCAACCATTGTGTCGCTGCCCAAGCCTTACTGGAGCAATTCATCCTTGATGAGAACATCGACATCGCCATGCTAAGCGAACCTCATCACCTGGCGTCAACTAACTGTGGGCTGTGGGCTTCCGACAACTCTGGAAAGGCTGCCTTGTGGAATTGCGGCGGTCAACAGTCCCCCTTCACTCACACACTTGTCTCTGACAGCTTTGTGAGAGTGAATGTTGGCGGTCTGTGGCTCTACAGCTGCTACTTGGCGCCCAGCCTTGCGATCGAAGCTTTTGAGGCTGTGATTGCGGAACTCGCGGTGGACGCAAGGGGCCGTAGCAACGTCATAGTTGCGGGCGACTTTAATGCGTGGTCTACGGAGTGGGGCAGCCCGTCTACGAATGCCAGAGGAATCATCCTTGTGGAGTCGTTGGCACTTATGGACGTGGTTCTTCTCAACACTGGGACCAGAAACACGTTCAACAGGGGCAGCGCAGGGTCAATCATCGACCTGACCTACGTTAGCAGTTCACTCGCCCGTACGGCCCAGTGGCGCATATGCGACTGCTACACTGGAAGCGACCATGAGGCCATCGTTTTCTCAATAGGGGAAACTCACCGGGTGCCACCTAGACCCCCCTCTAGAATGGCGTTTCGTGCTGAGTCCCTCAACTTGGCCACATTTGTCGATGCCGTCTCATGCATGGCTGCAAGTGGTCCGGCGCTGGCTATGGTGGAGCAGGTAGCCGAACAACTGGGCACTGCTTGCGCTGCAAGCATGTCTGTGCGAAAGGCCTACATACGCCACCACACAAGCATGTTCTGGTGGAACGACGACATCGCTGAGGCTAGACGGGTATGCCTGAGGTCGAGAAGGCGCTATCAGCGAGCAGCGCTAAGGCACTCGAGCTCAACACGGTTACTGCGGTTTGAGTACAAGGCGGCAAGAGCAGTACTCAAGAAAGCAATCAAAGTCAGCAAAAAGGAGTGCTTCCTCAAACTTTGCGACTCCGCGGACAATGATCCCTGGGGCAGAGCATACAGGATGGTGGTCAAGCGCATCGGCAAAGGCAGAGGTCAAGCGCCCACTGAGTTCGCTCGAGTGAGGGACATAGTGGAAACTCTTTTTCCTCGGAGAACGAGCCCACTCACACCAGCCCTTGGTCCATCCACAATCGAGGGCTCCATCCCGGTCACGTTGGAAGAGATGGCGATCGCTGCTCGAAAGCTCACCGCCCAAAAAGCCCCGGGCCCAGATGGAGTGCCGAATAGATGCCTAAGCATAGCAATCGCCTTGCGGCCTGGTCTGTTTGCAGAGACTTTCTCCAAATGTCTGCGCGAGGGTACTTTTCCAGATAGGTGGAAGGTACAGAAACTTGTGCTGCTTCCAAAGCCCGACAAGCCCCCTGACGACCCCTCGGCATACAGGCCCATTTGCCTCATTGACAACGGCGGCAAGGTCCTGGAGATGCTAATCTGTGCTAGGCTGGATGATGCCGTACGTAGCGCTGGTGGCCTTCCACCTCACCAATATGGTTTCAGGAAGGCAAGATCCACCACCGATGCAATCAAAGCTGTTGTCGGTATCGCGGCTGAGGCTATCGCCGGTACCCGCTGGCGTTTCGGGAGTAAGCAATACTGCCTTGTAGCAACAATAGACGTGAAGAACGCCTTCAACACTGCCGACTGGAGCTGTATCCTGGATGCTCTGGTGCTTCTCCGGGTGCCAGTATTTCTAGTAGCTATTGTGAGGAGCTACTTCGACAACCGAATCCTTCGGTATGACACGGACGAGGGTGAAAAGGAGTATGCTATCTCTGCAGGTGTCCCACAAGGATCTGTTCTAGGTCCTCTCCTGTGGAACATCATGTATGATGGCATACTGAGAATCCAGCTTCAAGCGGGGGCCACAGCAGTTGGCTACGCTGACGACGTTGCCTTGGTGCTTGTGGCGAAGGACTTACGGCGTGTCACCGAGCTCTGCAATTGGTGCATGGATGCAGTGACTCAATGGTTGTCATCCGTGGGTCTACAGCTTGCTGCGCACAAGACGGAGGCGGTGCTCATCAGCAGTAGGAAAAAGGTGGAGTACGTGGATTTAAAGGTGGATGGCGTCACGTTGAGGTCCAAGGATTGGATCCGCTACCTCGGCGTGGTCATTGACAGGCGCCTTAGTTACGGGGAGCATCTCGCGTACGTTCACAGGAAGGCTGCGATTACCGGACGCGCATTGGCAAGGATGATGCCAAACACGCGAGGTCCGAGGCAGCAGACGAGGCTACTGACAATGCACGTTATGAAGTCAATTATCATGTACGCGGCTCCAATCTGGGTCGGTGCTACGTCGGTGGCCAGCTACACAAGGGGCATAGAGTCAATCTATCGGCTCTCTGCCCTGCGGGTATGTTGTGCCTTCCGCACTGTGTCCTCTGACGCTGCGCTCGTGATTGCGGGGATGACCCCACTTCGCATCGCCGTCGTGGAAGCCGTGGCAGTCCTGGAAGCGGTTCCGTTGGGGAGAAATGCCGTTCGGTCAGCTGCCCGCGAGAGGAGCCTTGACGCCTGGCAGCAGCAGTGGGACACCTCCAACAAAGGGCGTTGGACGCACCTCCTCATCCCCAACATAAGGCGATGGGTGGAGAGGAAGCACGGGATGGTTACGTTTTACCTTACCCAGCTTCTCTCCGGCCACGGATGTTTCAGGAGCTACCTCAAACGATTTCAGCACGACTCTAGCGCAGAGTGCACCTGGTGTGGAGATGGATGCGATGAAGACGCCCAACACGTCTTCTTCCACTGTGGGCGTTTCGCCGAGGATCGACTCGCGGTGGAAAACCTGACGGGCCAGCGTCTATCGCCAACTAACCTGGTGGCCCTTATGCTGGAGATGCTTGAAGTCTGGCATGCGGTTTGCTCCTTTGCAGCCTCTACGATGGTAGAGCTGCGTCGGTTGGAGAGGTTAAGGGCGAGTGCATCGTAGTCGTTGCCACCGCTTCTGCGAAGCAATGCTTCACGGCGGTACCGCAGAAGCTGGCAACGACTGTGCATGCTACACATATCGTAATTTAAGTTAACATAGGCATATCTTTTGAAATAAAAAAAAAAAAAAAAACCCAGGCATACATAAACACATACACAGATCGGGGTAAGTGACGGCCATCTGCGATGGGCCAAAAGGTTGCTCAGGCAGCCATGCTAAGATTTGGTGCGGCCAAGGACAGCATCCCCACCCCTCTTATGTAAGTTAAATGTTTTGATGTATTAATATGATAATAAAGATTTTAATGTAGAGAAATTTGTGTGTGCTTCACTTGTTCTCCTTTTCCCCTATCCCCCTTTCAGCGAGTGCATCTCATTAAATAGCCCGCGTGGCGCAAACCTGAGAGGTATGCTAGCGAATCCTCCGAGTTTTTCTCTAGATTCTGCGACGTCTGCCTCTTGGGTATGTTCCACGTGTAGCGACAAGTGGGGTAGAAGTGGTTCAGTGCGCCTCACCAAATGGCCCACGTGGGGCAAACCTGAGGGGTATGCTAGCGAATCCTCCGAGTTTTATTCTAGATTCTGCGACGCCTGCCTCTTGGGTATGTCCCACGTGTAGCGACAAGTAGGTAAAACCCAGGCGTTGCAGCTGTGAGAGATCGGGTGGGTGATGAGCACGCATTCCGAGTCTTACACTGTGCGTGACAAATCCTCTCACTCGTATCTCTCACACGCGTCCGAAAGATTCTCAAGGACGCGGCCGGTTACAAGTGCGGGCGGATGAGGCAAGGCAGTTAGTCCGCAGGCTTCCGGGTCTTATCCTCGGCCTGACCAGCTGGCTGTTTAACACTCACCCTCCCGTCCTGGCCGTCGACAAAGAGCTATTCGGCGGAATGATTGGTAATTTCTCCGAGTATTACTCTGGGCTAACCAAACTATTCCTTCGAGTGTCTCCGAAATTGTCGCCAGCGCGTAAGGCATGTTCGCGAACCCCCTACTATTCCCCCTACGCTTTCCTCTATTGGACCGACCCCTAGGTATACCAGTGTCCCAGGAATTTAAAAATTTTCTGTAAAACCCCCGGACGCGGCTGAAACGCCGACCTCAGCCTAAGCAATTTACGTCCTTACACTTCCTACCAAATTTGGCAGCTTTAGCTCCACTACTCTGGAAGATACACGCATTTCCCTTTTTGACGAAGCGTTCGGGCAGCTGAGGGCAGCTAGGACTGTATTGTTGGGCAGGGCATCCAAACTTTTGATGCAGTTTTTAAAGGGTCATCATCACTTATCTTGGCACCAAGTTTGGTGACTGCGGGTCGTAATGGGTGACGTGGCTCCAAAATTTTTGATGCAGTTTTTTGGAGGTTGCTTGTAGCTATCTGCTCACCAAATTTGGTAGTTCTAGCTGTAAGGATGTGCGAAATATGTGGATTTTTCGGTTTTGAGTTATCGAATTTATCGATTTGCTATCGTAGAACCCCAATCTTGACACTTTAATTTACTATCCAATAGATGAAGATAAGAATAAAAAATGTTCAAAAACGGGCAGATGAATTTTTTTGCATTAGATAGAGGAAGAATCAACGAAATTTATTTGGAAATATGGCCGAGACACGAAATGAGTTACCAAATTTTTATGCACGTTACCGAAGGTCAGGAGAATATTGAGTATGTGCAATATCCGTCATGGTGTCTGTCCGTCTGTCCGTCCGTATTTGTGCAAGTTTTTTCACACCCTTCAAGCTAGAGAATTGTAACTTTCCAATTCTCTTTATCTATGGCCCACTCATTCCGCCCCCAGCCCCCCGTATTTTTAAGACAAAAAAGCCTATATCTCCCACAGTTTTTAAGCTGGAGCCACCAAATTTGGCGCCAACTTAGGTGATGATGACCTCGCCAAAAAATGCATGGCTGCCACGCCAACTTAAGCTGCCCTAGACGCCCCATCCGCCCACCGCTTCGTCAAAAGCGGGAATGCGTTTATCTTTCAGAGTTGTGGAGCTAGAGTCACCAAATTTGGTAGGAAGATAGCTGCAATAAACCCCCAAAAATCTTCATCAAAGTTTTGAAGCCACGCTTACCCATTCCGCCCCCATTTTCCCACATTTTACAAACTTTGTAGAAGATAGCAGTTGACATTCCACAAAGATCTGCAGCAAATTTTTGGATGCCACGCCCACCCATACCGCCCCCAGCCACCAAACCCACACCTTTTACAAACTTACACTTAGAGTCACCAAATATGGTATGAAAATAGCAATCGACATACCACAAAGATCTGCATCAAAAATGTTGATTCCACGCCCACCCATACCACCCCCAGCTCCCCTCTCTCCGCTTTTGCAAACTTCGAGCTAAAGTAACCAAATTTTGTATGAAGATAGCAATTGATATCCCACAAAGATCTGAATCAAAAGTTTGGTTGCCACGCCCACCCATAGCTCCCCCAGCGCCCCTTTCCCAACCTCTTACAAGCTTTGAGCTAGAGTCAACAAGTTTGGAACGAAGACAGTTGGTGGCATCCCCATCTGCATCGGAATATCTTTAAGGCAGCGTACACCCCTGTCGCATCCCTACCCCTTTGCAATCAGGCCTGTTTTTACCGGTTTTAATACTGGTTACGAGCATACCGCAGTCGGTTGCGTTCGACTGCAACGTTTCCACTTGTTTTATTTTCCATCAGAGTTGAAAATTAGTGAAAAACTGGATAGTTGGTCAATATCGATTTACCTAGCCAAACGCAATGCAAAGAGTAGAATTTTTTTTACACTCTTTTCTTAATAAATAGATCTATCAATAGAATCCGAAATAATGACGATCCGTTTCCCAGTTTTTGAGATATTGTATCTCAAAGCCGAACAAATCACCTTAAAATTGTGATTTTGATGTAACACAAAATATCAGACAACTTTGTTCTTATTATTCAGTTGCTCACAGCCAAAACACTTTAAATATTTTTTATTTTTGGCTCAACTCATTTGAAAGCACAACTTAAATTAACTGCAGTTTTATTTGAGCTCTTGAAAGAGAAAATAATTATTTTTGACGTTATACTTCTTATGTCTCGTCTGAAAATTTATGATAGCCTTTTTCAAACCGTAAAAACTCAGTAAGAGCGGCAATGGAAAATAGAACTTTAGCTAAATTTCAATAAAAATCAAGTGGAAACGTTGCAGTCGGACGCAACCGACTGCGGTATATTCGTTACCAGTATTAAAACCGGTAAAAACAGGCCTGATTACAAAGGGGTACGGATGCGGCAGGGATGTACGCTGCCTTAAAGATTCTCCGATGCAGATGGGGATGCCACCAACTGTTTTCCTTCCAAATTTGGTGGCTCTAGCACAAAGTTTGTAAAAGGTGGGGAAAAGGGGGCTGGGGACGGTATGGGTGGGGGTGACATCCAATTTTTTGATTCAGATCTTTGTGGAATGTCAATTTGTATCTTCATACCAAATTTGGTGACTCTAGCTCGAAGTTTGTAAAAAGTTGGGAAAGGGGGTAGGGGGCAGTATGGATGGGCGTGGCATCCAAATTTTTGGTGCAGATCTTTGTGGAATGTCCATTGCTATCTTCATACCAAATTTGGTGACTCTAGCTCGAAGTTTTTTAAAAGTGGGGAAAGGAGGGATGGGGGCGGAATGGGTGGACGTAGCATCCAAATTTTTGCTGCAGATCTTTGTGGAATGTCAATTGATATATTTATACCAAATTTGGTGAATCTAGCTCGAAGTTTGTAAAAGGTATGGAAAGGGGGCTTAGGGCGGAATGGGTGGGCGTGGCTTCTTAATTTTTGATGCAGATCTAAGTAGAATGTCAATTGCTATCTTCATGCCAAATTTGGTGACTCTAGCTCAAAGTTTGTTAAAGGTGTGTTTCAGTGAAAGTTAAAATTAAACTTGTCTGCGTGTAAGACATGAATGGCACCAGCACAATGGCTATGGCATCCGCGTAGTAATCGTGAGGTCTCAGGTTCGAGTCGCGGCCAAATACTTTAGGCTTTTTGTGATCGGTAAGCTATAAAAAATTTATTTAAAATTATACACATAATACATACTATATAAACATAATACTTCTCTCGCACATATTCAAGGAATCCGGTAAAGCTATGATTAGTAACATCTATAATCAAATGAGAGCTATCATGCAAGGCTGGTACTAGTGTGCCCCAAGCAAAAAATTTAATAACAATTTTTAGTAGCTTAGACTATACAACTGTACATAAATTAACCATCAATGTTAAGTACTGATATCGCGATGTAACATTTCGATTCAAAAATTATTTTAGATAATTTAAGGTTTCTAATGCTAAGCTTTAAAATGGGGGCGGAATGGGTGGGCGTGGCACCAAAATTATTGATTCAGTTTTTGGGGGTTGCTAGTAGCTATCTGCTCACCAAGTTTGGTAGTTCTACCTGTAAGGATGTGCGAAACATGTGGATTTATCGGTTTTGTGTTATCGAACTTATCGATTTGCCATCCTCTCAGTTATCGTAGAACCTCCATCTTGACACTTTAATTTACTATCCCATAGATAAAGAGAATTGGAAAGTTTCAAGTCTCTAGCTTGAAGGGTGTGGAAAAATGTTGCGTGCATACAGACGGACAGACACCATGACGGACATTGCACAAACCAAATATACTCTTTACGTTCGGTAACGAGTATAAAAATAAAAGTTAAGGATTAATTTAATTATAAAAATTTAAAAGAAAAGTTTATGCGATTGTTGGATTCCTAGCTTGAAATAAAATATTTTGTCGTTTTCGCATCAACATTCAATTTGATTTTTGACAACCCCATAACTCTTATTTGCGGTCCCTGATATGAACGAAAAAATATTATATTTCTTTAACATGTTATCTAGTAATATTGAATTGCTTTGGTGGTTACTTTTAATATAACTTAAAATGGTAAAGAATAATGGCCGGCTTAAAGCAAATGAACAATAGCTATTCTGATCAAGTTGGCTAAACAAGGGAGCCACTGAGCAACCTGTCTGAACAAGTGAGCAATGTGAGCGAGTTGACTCATTAAAAAATAAGAGTAAGTGAACATGTTCACCAAAGTCAGCAGTGTTTACCATACACTAGTATTTACCCAATTTTGCCATTGCACAAAGCTACATACATACGTGAAAGTAGAATAGGTTTTTCTATATGGTTTGTTTTGTATAATTTGTCAACTAGGTCTTATGTGACACAACAAATAATTTTAAAGTTAGAGCTGAGAGATAATAATAGCTCCTCAACTGCAAAATATTGACTGAAGACAATAAATCACGCGAAATAAAAAAGCCACATAGAAGTTGATGCCACAAAAAGTGTCGTTATCAATACATATGAAGCGAATGAACTTTTTTGTTGTGTCTAGACATAGTAAAACTACGCTTATGATCAAAAATCGGTGTGCAAATACTTATCATTGAGAAACAGTACTTGCACAAACCTGACTTATTTTCTGTACACAATGGGTTGTTAAAGGTTTAAACAATATCATTTTTATTTATTTATTTATAGTCAGCTAAGAGCAGCTGACATTAAAATGAAATCAAATTTAATTTAAATTAAAAAATTATATATAAATCTGAAAATAAATTTAGGTAAAAATTTAAAAGTTAACGTTAAGACTCTGGCAAAAAGAATGGAATGCAAAATCGCTGGCTACTGGCGCATACACACAGTATGAAGTGGCCGGCGAATAACACACGAAACACGAGAAAAGCACGAAATGCGCTCTCAGAGCGAGTGGTAGCTACTCTATGACTTCCAATTGAAGGTTGGAATTTTGCTGTTTTACCTGGCCAAACGCAATGCAAAGAGTAGAATTTTTTTTACACTCTTTTCTTAATAAATAGATCTATCAATAGAATCCGAAATAATGACGATCCGTTTCCCAGTTTTTGAGATATTGTATCTCAAAGCCGAACAAATCACCTTAAAATTGTGATTTTGATGTAACACAAAATATCAGACAACTTTGTTCTTATTATTCAGTTGCTCACAGCCAAAACACTTTAAATATTTTTTATTTTTGGCTCAACTCATTTGAAAGCACAACTTAAATTAACTGCAGTTTTATTTGAGCTCTTGAAAGAGAAAATAATTATTTTTGACGTTATACTTCTTATGTCTCGTCTGAAAATTTATGATAGCCTTTTTCAAACCGTAAAAACTCAGTAAGAGCGGCAATGGAAAATAGAACTTTAGCTAAATTTCAATAAAAATCAAGTGGAAACGTTGCAGTCGGACGCAACCGACTGCGGTATATTCGTTACCAGTATTAAAACCGGTAAAAACAGGCCTGATTACAAAGGGGTACGGATGCGGCAGGGATGTACGCTGCCTTAAAGATTCTCCGATGCAGATGGGGATGCCACCAACTGTTTTCCTTCCAAATTTGGTGGCTCTAGCACAAAGTTTGTAAAAGGTGGGGAAAAGGGGGCTGGGGACGGTATGGGTGGGGGTGACATCCAATTTTTTGATTCAGATCTTTGTGGAATGTCAATTTGTATCTTCATACCAAATTTGGTGACTCTAGCTCGAAGTTTGTAAAAAGTTGGGAAAGGGGGTAGGGGGCAGTATGGATGGGCGTGGCATCCAAATTTTTGGTGCAGATCTTTGTGGAATGTCCATTGCTATCTTCATACCAAATTTGGTGACTCTAGCTCGAAGTTTTTTAAAAGTGGGGAAAGGAGGGATGGGGGCGGAATGGGTGGACGTAGCATCCAAATTTTTGCTGCAGATCTTTGTGGAATGTCAATTGATATATTTATACCAAATTTGGTGAATCTAGCTCGAAGTTTGTAAAAGGTATGGAAAGGGGGCTTAGGGCGGAATGGGTGGGCGTGGCTTCTTAATTTTTGATGCAGATCTAAGTAGAATGTCAATTGCTATCTTCATGCCAAATTTGGTGACTCTAGCTCAAAGTTTGTTAAAGGTGTGTTTCAGTGAAAGTTAAAATTAAACTTGTCTGCGTGTAAGACATGAATGGCACCAGCACAATGGCTATGGCATCCGCGTAGTAATCGTGAGGTCTCAGGTTCGAGTCGCGGCTAAAGTATTGGCTTTTTGTGATCGGTAAGCTATAAAAAATGTATTTAAAATTATACACATAATACATACTATATAAACATAATACTTCTCTCGCACATATTCAAGGAATCCGGTAAAGCTATGATTAGTAACATCTATAATCAAATGAGAGCTATCATGCAAGGCTGGTACTAGTGTGCCCCAAGCAAAAAATTTAATAACAATTTTTAGTAGCTTAGACTATACAACTGTACATAAATTAACCATCAATGTTAAGTACTGATATCGCGATGTAACATTTCGATTCAAAAATTATTTTAGATAATTTAAGGTTTCTAATGCTAAGCTTTAAAATGGGGGCGGAATGGGTGGGCGTGGCACCAAAATTATTGATTCAGTTTTTGGGGGTTGCTAGTAGCTATCTGCTCACCAAGTTTGGTAGTTCTACCTGTAAGGATGTGCGAAACATGTGGATTTATCGGTTTTGTGTTATCGAACTTATCGATTTGCCATCCTCTCAGTTATCGTAGAACCTCCATCTTGACACTTTAATTTACTATCCCATAGATAAAGAGAATTGGAAAGTTTCAAGTCTCTAGCTTGAAGGGTGTGGAAAAATGTTGCGTGCATACAGACGGACAGACACCATGACGGACATTGCACAAACCAAATATACTCTTTACGTTCGGTAACGAGTATAAAAATAAAAGTTAAGGATTAATTTAATTATAAAAATTTAAAAGAAAAGTTTATGCGATTGTTGGATTCCTAGCTTGAAATAAAATATTTTGTCGTTTTCGCATCAACATTCAATTTGATTTTTGACAACCCCATAACTCTTATTTGCGGTCCCTGATATGAACGAAAAAATATTATATTTCTTTAACATGTTATCTAGTAATATTGAATTGCTTTGGTGGTTACTTTTAATATAACTTAAAATTGTAAAGAATAATGGCCGGCTTAAAGCAAATGAACAATAGCTATTCTGATCAAGTTGGCTAAACAAGGGAGCCACTGAGCAACCTGTCTGAACAAGTGAGCAATGTGAGCGAGTTGACTCATTAAAAAATAAGAGTAAGTGAACATGTTCACCAAAGTCAGCAGTGTTTACCATACACTAGTATTTACCCAATTTTGCCATTGCACAAAGCTACATACATACGTGAAAGTAGAATAGGTTTTTCTATATGGTTTGTTTTGTATAATTTGTCAACTAGGTCTTATGTGACACAACAAATAATTTTAAAGTTAGAGCTGAGAGATAATAATAGCTCCTCAACTGCAAAATATTGACTGAAGACAATAAATCACGCGAAATAAAAAAGCCACATAGAAGTTGATGCCACAAAAAGTGTCGTTATCAATACATATGAAGCGAATGAACTTTTTTGTTGTGTCTAGACATAGTAAAACTACGCTTATGATCAAAAATCGGTGTGCAAATACTTATCATTGAGAAACAGTACTTGCACAAACCTGACTTATTTTCTGTACACAATGGGTTGTAAAAGGTTTAAACAATATCATTTTTATTACATGCTTTTATTTAACTTGACTTGTCTGTCTGTTTGTACCGGAATCTTGTAATCAAATTTTCACCAAGTTCCCGACTACCTAGAGCTCTGAAATTTTCACCAAAGATGTGTTTCAGATGACAATACATGTTTTTAAAGTTTTTGGCGCGATAAAATATGTAATATCATGTAAAAACCACGAAAAACAGTTTTCCCTTTGCTTAACTTACTAATTAGACTGTCAAATATGACAAGCTTTGGTGGCATGAAGGGAAGCCTGCCGCTTCACATGTCGAAGATCGTGGGTTCGAGCTCCGACCGAGACATACTGTTTTTTTGTATTATTTAAACTTTTTATCTTTTTTTAAATAGCAAAAACATGTTTAATATTTATGTATTGCATGGATGATGATAAAAAATCTCGATTACAAATGTTTGCCAGAAAGCGTATAAAAGCATGTCTTCAAAATTTTTTTTGATTTACTTGTTATTTATTTATTTATAGTCAGCTAAGAGCAGCTGACATTAAAATGAAATCAAATTTAATTTAAATTAAAAAATTATATATAAATCTGAAAATAAATTTAGGTAAAAATTTAAAAGTTAACGTTAAGACTCTGGCAAAAAGAATGGAATGCAAAATCGCTGGCTACTGGCGCATACACACAGTATGAAGTGGCCGGCGAATAACACACGAAACACGAGAAAAGCACGAAATGCGCTCTCAGAGCGAGTGGTAGCTACTCTATGACTTCCAATTGAAGGTTGGAATTTTGCTGTTTTACCTGGCCAAACGCAATGCAAAGAGTAGAATTTTTTTACACTCTTTTCTTAATAAATAGATCTATCAATAGAATCCGAAATAATGACGATCCGTTTCCCAGTTTTTGAGATATTGTATCTCAAAGCCGAACAAATCACCTTAAAATTGTGATTTTGATGTAACACAAAATATCAGACAACTTTGTTCTTATTATTCAGTTGCTCACAGCCAAAACACTTTAAATATTTTTTATTTTTGGCTCAACTCATTTGAAAGCACAACTTAAATTAACTGCAGTTTTATTTGAGCTCTTGAAAGAGAAAATAATTATTTTTGACGTTATACTTCTTATGTCTCGTCTGAAAATTTATGATAGCCTTTTTCAAACCGTAAAAACTCAGTAAGAGCGGCAATGGAAAATAGAACTTTAGCTAAATTTCAATAAAAATCAAGTGGAAACGTTGCAGTCGGACGCAACCGACTGCGGTATATTCGTTACCAGTATTAAAACCGGTAAAAACAGGCCTGATTACAAAGGGGTACGGATGCGGCAGGGATGTACGCTGCCTTAAAGATTCTCCGATGCAGATGGGGATGCCACCAACTGTTTTCCTTCCAAATTTGGTGGCTCTAGCACAAAGTTTGTAAAAGGTGGGGAAAAGGGGGCTGGGGACGGTATGGGTGGGGGTGACATCCAATTTTTTGATTCAGATCTTTGTGGAATGTCAATTTGTATCTTCATACCAAATTTGGTGACTCTAGCTCGAAAATTGTAAAAAGTGGGGAAAGGGGGGGGGGCGCAATGGGTGAGCGTGGCTCCAAAACTTTGATGCAGATTTTTGGGGGTCGTTGCCAGCTATCTTCCTACCAAATTTGGTGGCTCTAGCTCCACAACTCTGGAAGATACACGCATTCCCGTTTTTGACGAAGCATTGGGGTGGATGGGGGCGGCTAGGGCAGTATCGGTGGGCGTGGTATCCAAACTTTTGGTGCAGTTTTTAGGGGGTCATCATCACCTATCTTGGCACCAAATTTGGTGGCTATAGCTCAAAAACTGTGGGAGATATAGTCTTTTTGACTTAAAAATGCGGAGGGGCTGGGGGCGGAATGGGGGGGCGTGGCTCCAAAATTTTTGATGCAGTTTTTTGGGGGTTGCTAATAGCTATCTTCTTACCAAATTTGGTGGTTCTAGCTGTAAGGATGTGCGAAATATGTGGATTTATCGGTTATGAGCTATCGAATTTATCGATTTGCCAGCCCCCCAGTTATCGTAGAACCCCCATCTTGACACTTTAATTTACTATCCCATAGATAAAGAGAATTGGAAAGTTTCAAGTCTCTAGCTTGAAGGGTGTGGAAAAAACTTGCATACATACGGACGGACAGACGGACAGACGGACAGACACCATGACGGACATTGCACAAAACCAATATACTCTTTACCTTCGGTATCGAGTATAATCAATATTAAGCCGGCAATTCAATATTTCTTACGTAAATACATACAATGTACACCTGCGATCACTTTTCTAAATGCTTACAAAAGTTAAAAATCATAACACCGTTCACAATCACAAGAAAACAGAGAATTTACTACGAGCACGCAAAAACACAACCGTCACCGTTATTATTATTTTACTTCGTTATTATAGATCCCTTATTAATTAAATTTCTAAACAACCGCAACATATTCCGAAGAGACAAGCAGTTAAAACAAAAATTAAAACCGTAGACTCTCTGTTGGCAGAAAATTTGGTTAAAATCAGGCGGCTGTAAGAACAATTAAAAACAAGTGAAAACGTTGCAGTCGGACGCAACCGACTGTAATAAGAGGCCTGATTGCAAAGGGGTACGGATGCTGCAGAGGTGTACGCTGCCTTAAAGATTCTCCGATGCAGATGCGGATGCCACCAGCTATCTTCCATCCAAAGTTTGCTGGAGGTAAGAGAAGGGGGGCTGGAGGCGGTATAGGTGGGCGTGCCACCCAAATTTTTCCTGCAGATCCTTATAGAATGTCAAATGCTATCTTCATACAAAAGTCTGTGTCTCTAGCTCAAAGTTTGTAAAAGACATGGGGGAAGGGTGGTGGCTCTAGCTCAAAAACTGTGAAAGATATAGTCGGAAAGGGTGGGCGAGGCTCCAAAATTTTTGCTTCAGTTTTTTGGGGCTTGCTAGTAGCTATCTAATTACCAAATTTGGTAGTTCCAGCTGTAAGGATGTGCGAAAAATGTGGATTTATCGGTTTTGAGTTATCGAGTTTTTCGATTTACCAGCCCCCCAGTTATCATGGAACCCCAATCTTGACACTTAAATTTACTACCCCCTAGATAAATTTAATTCGACGTCTCTAGCTTGAAGGCTGTGGACGGACGGACAGACAGACGGACCCCATGACGGACATTGTACAAACCCAATATACTCTTTACGTTCGGTAACGAGTATAAACATCGATGTGTTTGTTTTATGTCCATTCCTTATTTGCAATGCTATTCAGGAATTTAATAGCCAGAGTTGCATTCTCAGCAGCATTTTCGCCCAACATTGCCGTACCAAATAATTATTGCTATGTTATTAATCAAAAGTATTTGGTTTCTTATATCCAGAATTATGATCATAAGTAACAAAATGGTCTTAACTATTTGAATTTCTATAGTGTAGATGGCGCTGATATATAACACTTGAACGATACATGATACAATAGACCATCTGCCATTTCATTTTTATACTCGTTACCGAAGGTAAAGAGTATATTGGCTCACACACACACACCATTCATGCTAGAGACTTGAAACTTTTCAATTCTCTTTATCTATGGGAAAGTATATTAAAATGTCAAGATTGCGATACTACGATAACTGGGGGGCTGGCAAATCGATAAATTCGATAGCTCATAACCGATAAATCCACATATTTCGCACATCCTTACAGCTAGAACCACCAAATTTGGTAAGAAGATAGCTACTAGCAAGCCCCAAAAACTGCATAAAAAATTTTGGAGCCATGCCTACCCATTCCACCCCCAGCCCCCGCATTTTAAAGTCAAAGAAGCCTATATCTCCCACAGTTTTTGAGCTATAGCCATCAAATTTGGTGCCAAGATAGGTGTTGATGATCGTCCAAAAACTGCATCAAATGTTTGGATGCCATGCCCACCAATACTGCCCTAGCCGCCCCCATCAGCCCCAACGCTTCGTCAATAACGGGAATGCTTGTATCTTCCAGAGTAGTGGAGCTAGAGCCACCGACCCCTAACAATCTGCACCAAAGTTTTGGAGCCACGCCCACCCATTCCACCCCCCTTTCCAAACCTTTTACAAACTTTGAGCTAGAGACACCAAATTTGGTAGCAATTGACATTCCACATAGATTTGCAGCAAAAATTTGGATGCCTCGCCCACCCATACCACCCCCAGCCCCCCTTTCCAGACCTTTTACAAACTTCGAGCTAGAGTCACCAAATTTGGTATGAAGATAGCACTTAACCCTCTAGCACTTAGGAGTGCCTCAAGACACTTATCACGTTATATTCTTTAAAAAAAAAGCGGTTGGGTTTGATTTAAGCTAAATACTTTTGGCGGGTCCCTAAGATCGTGGCAATCATATGTTTAAAAGCTTTCAGAGCTTTTTGAAGCTTTAACGGTACTTTTACTTTGACTTGCACAGAACATATGTTTTTCCGCGCGAAAAATTGTACGTGGAACGTGCCGCAGATTGCTGGTTTTATTAAAGTGTTAAGACTTATATATAAGTAACCTGTATTTTTTTCCGTTAAAGGTATGTTTATTCTTAGTCAAAATCAAGTTTCACATTTGTGAATCTATAAAAGTTGTGCGTTGGAGCAGTGAAATAGCGATAAGTGCCTTGAGACACTCTTGGGCCGCTGGGCGTACTTTTTTGCCGAAAATATTTCACATCGACAAGGCGTTTTTACATGGCAAGTTTTGTTTAGTGCATAATTTTTCTTCACAGAAATTGAGTTTGAAAAGAAAAAATGTCTCATTCAATGCGAAAACGCTACAAATTGTCGGATTTGACGGATGAACAACTTTTGGACATGTTCGATTCTGTCAATACCGACGATGAATTGTCAAACGTTTCAAGTGACGAGGATGGTGACGATTTAAATTTGGAAAATGCACTAAACGCAGCACTGAACGACGCTTCGGCTGTGGACTTGACCCTTGACATTAACTTGGACACTGTCGAAAATGTTGAAACTACGCTGGAGGAGCCTACTCAGAAAACATTAAAAAGAACTCGATCGTTCTTGCCATCATTTGAAGATGGAGCACCTATACTTTTGCCGTCTTCTGGTGGCTTCAATGGTTTGGGTAAGCGGCGCTAAACCGTAAAATGATATTCAACTTATTTATTTATTTGTATAGGCATTGAATCAATTTTGAAAGATCGAATCAAAATTATATGGCGAAAGCAATCGATGCAGATGCATATCAATGACATAGCCTTTCAGGGAGACTCAAAGCTGCCAGCTTATATAATGGATCTCGAAACTCCATTACAGATCTTTTGTTACTTTTTCGATACAAATATCATGAATATGATTGTGGAGGAGACTATTCGCGCAGCTTTCACAGCTAACATTGTTAATCATTTTAAAACGACCATTGACGAAATGTATAATTACATTGGGATATTGATATATATGTCAATATATCGTTACCCGAATTTGAAAAGCTACTGGGGAAGAAATGCGTTTGATCCCATACGATACTGCATGACACGAAGCAAATTCGAACTGATTAAACAATATTTCTCAATGCGTGACGAAAGCAAACGTATCAAAAAGGGCGAACCTGGATATGATCCCCTGTTCCGTATGCGTGACTTTGTAGACTATCTTAACCAAAGGTTTGACTCCATCCCAAAGCAAGCACGTCTTTGTGTCGACGAACAGATGTGTAGCACGAAAATGAAGCACCACCTGCGGCAATATATGCCTAATAAGCCCCACAAATGGGGTATAAAGTTATTCGTACTGTGCGATTCTTTTGGATACGCTTACCGCTTTGAGGTCTACACTGGCGCAGGTGATAATGTAATCCTGCCTGGTCACCCAGATCTTGGTGCTGCGGCTAATATTGTTGTACGTTTAACAAATACGGTAAATACTTTCAAGCACCACATAATTTATTTCGACAATTTTTACACGTCATTACCTTTGATGGTCTATCTGCGTGCCAGAGGTATTTATAGCCTTGGCACTGTGCGTGAAAATCGTATCCCGAATTGTAAGCTGCCCAATGATAATTCCATTAAAAAGGAGACTAGAGGATTTTCGGATGAGTATGTGGGCACATCTTATGGTGTCCAAGTAAGCAATGTGTTGTGGAAAGACAACAAAGCCGTCCGCTTGCTGTCCACCTATGTTGGAGTCAAGCCATTTATAACGAACAGTTCGCATGATGGAGTATCAAAGATTGCTAGATACGAAAGAAAATCTAAGCAGTACTTAGACATTGATTGTCCGCAAGTTATTCGCGAATACAACGCCCATATGGGCGGCGTAGATCTAATGGATGGACTCATGGGCCGTTACCACATTAGAGCCAAAACTCAGGATTGCGCCACTCGAATATTTTATCATTGCATTGATATGGCAGCAACAAACGCTTATATTTTATATAAGCGTATATTCAAAGAAAAACAGGAGACTGGAAAAGCGAGCAAGACGCTCGAACTCCCCGAATTTCGGGAAGCGATTGCAGCTGGATTGGTAGCACTTAAAAACAAGCAAATGCAAGGTCGCCCACGCAGTGCTCAATGGACAACGCGGTCTCCATCCTGTCAGCGACCTTCACCGGGTCGATCTCCATTATCTCACCAACCCTTCCAACCAACTTTAAAGCGTGGTGAAAAATGTAAACATCCCATTTCAGATTTGCGGCATGACCAGCTTAATCATTTCCCTCGTTGGTTGGGTCGAGATAGTGGGCGAAAGTGGTGCAAACACTGCAAAACTTCACAAACTCAGTGTATATGCTCAAAATGTAATTTGCACTTATGCTGCACAGCTAACAAAAATTGTTTTTACGAATATCACAATAAAACATAATTTCTTTCTCCGTTACGCAATAACGATTTTTTTTCGCTTGAAGCCCCAAAAGTGCCTTGAGGCACTTATTCATTCTTTCTCACCTAAAGGTCCGGTTCCAGTACAATAAAAAATTCCTGGCAGGAATTTGTGATATATTTTGGAAGCGTGGGCACAAGATTTTATAGTGTGACCATAGTCCACTAATTTGTGGTAAAAATATGGCATTTTGCCTTATATAGCTTAAGAGATACATGGTCACACTGAGGCATCAAATTTAAAAAGTAAACAAACCCACAAATACAAAATAATTAAGAAAAGATGAATAGTGCGAATATGCTTATTCCGTTGTTGGTATCATATGTTGTTGCAGTGCCAATACTTTTAAACTCGTTTTTCAGTTTTCCTTTCCATTATTATTTATAGCTTGTCGTTTTATAAATGTTGGTTGCTGGCCTGGGCACAAAACGATATATGATTTGGTATTTCCTGCGCCCAGCGCCAGTGTGTACATATTAAATACATCGATACTATCGATAAGCAGTTTAGTATTTTTGCTACAATACTGGATACCGAGAACACACGCAGCCAAAAAAAAAACAATTCCTGCTGCGACGATTTTGTATGAAAAATTTTTTTTTCGCTGTACTGGATACGGACCTTAACAGGTAAACGAAAGCTTCTACACAATTTCTGAAGTCATTTTTGAACTCAGTGACAACAATATTACTTAAAAAAAATTATTCGACAACATTTGTTTAAGTATTTTAGAAAGTAGTCTTAGAGGGTTAACATCCCACATAGATGTGCAGAAAAACTTTGGTTGCCACGCCCACCAATACCGCCCCAGCCCCCCTTTCCCCTTCTCTTACAAACTTTGAGCTAGAATCACCACATTTGGATTAAAGAAGCAATTAACATTCCCCAAAGATCTGCATCAAAAATTTGGATGCCACGCTCACCCATACCGTCTTTCCCCACTTATTTCAAACTTCGATCAAGATTCACCAAATTTGGTATAAATATATCAATTGACATTCCACAAAGATCTGCAGCAAAAATTTGGATGCTACGTCCACCCATACCGCCCCCCTTTCCCCATCATTTTACAAACTTTGAGGTAGAGTCACCAAAATTGGTATGATGATATAAATTGACATTCCACATAGATCTGCATCAAAAATTTGAATGCTACGCCCACCCATTCCGCCCCCAGCCCCCCTTCCCTTAAAGCGCGCCAAAAAAGCAAGTGGGCAAAAATGAACAATAAGTACGAAACATTGCTTCTTGTTAAAATGGGTGAACAACTCTTTGTGACTCACTCCCTTATGCACAATCCAACTCTAGTAAATACAAAAATTTTATCTATCGGCTAGAATGCCTATTTCCACTTTTTCGTTCAATGGAAAAAGAAATAAACAACATTCGCAGGTCTTATCTTAAGTTGCAGATGATGATGAGGCAGATGACGTCGATATCGTTATAATTCCTCCTGATGGTGTTGAAGATAATATAAATGAACAAGTAAGGTGGAAAAAATAAAAAATTTCATGTGCCCCTAACAAATATTGAATGAACCTACTTTATAGAAAATTTTCCAACGATTTAAAATCAGCTAATCTTAATTCAACCAGATTTTTTTTCTAGAAGATATTACCTTTCAAAGATGTCTGATACTTTGTGTTACATCAAAATCACAATTTTAAGGTGATTTGGTCGGCTTTGAGATACAATATCTCAAAAACTGGGAAACGGATCGTCATTATTTCGGATTCTATTGATAGATCTATTTATTAAGAAAAGATTGGAAAAATTCTACTCTTTGCATTGCGTTTGGCCAGGTAAATCGATATTGACCAACTATCCAGTTTTTCCCTATTTTTCAACTCTGATTGAAAATAAAACAAGTGGAAACCTTGCAGTCGAACGCAACTGACTGCGGTATGCTCGTTACCAGTATTAAAACCGGTAAAAACGGGCCTGATTGCAAAGGGGTAGGGATGCGACAGGGGTGTACGCTGCCTTAAAGGTTTTCCGATGCAGATGGGGATGCCACCAACTGTCTTCGTTCCAAACTTGTTGACTCTAGCTCAAAGCTTGTAAGAGGTTGGGAAAGGGGGGCTGGGGGAGCTATGGGTGGGCGTGGCATCCAAACTTTTGCTTCAGATCTTTGTGGGATATCAATTGCTATCTTCATACAACACTTGGTTACTTAAGCTCGAAGTTTGCAAAAGCGGAGAGAGGGGAGTTGAGGGTGGTATGGGTGGGCATGGCATCAAAATTTTTGATGCAGATCTATGACGAATATCAATTGCTATCTTCATACCAAATTTGGTGACTCTAGGTCAAAAATTGTAAAATGCTGGGAAGGGGGGCTGGGGGCGGAATGGGTGGGCGTAGCATCCAAATTTTTGATGCAGATCTATGTGGAATGTCAATTTATATCATCATACCAATTTTGGTGACTCTACCTCAAAGTTTGTAAAATGATGGGGAAAGGGGGGCGGTATGGGTGGGCGTGGCATCAAAATTTTTGATGCAGATCTTTGTGGTATGTCGATTGCTATTTTCATACCATATTTGGTGACTCTAAGTGTAAGTTTGTAAAAGGTGTGGGTTTGGTGGCTGGGGGCGGTATGGGTGGGCGTGGCATCCAAAAATTTGCTGCAGATCTTTGTGGAATGTCAACTGCTATCTTCTACAAAGTTTGTAAAATGTGGGAAAAGGGGGGCGGAATGGGTAAGCGTGGCTCCAAAACTTTGATGCAGATTTTTGGGGGTTTATTGCAGCTATCTTCCTACCACATTTGGTGACTCTAGCTCCACAACTCTGAAAGATAAACGCATTCCCGTTTTTGAAGAAGCGTTGGGCGGATGGGGCGTCTTGGGCAGCTTAAGTTGGCGTGGCAGCCAAGGTTTTGAGGCAGTTTTTGGCGAGGTCATCATCACCAAAGTTGGCACCAAATTTGGTGGCTCTAGCTTAAAAACTGTGAGAGATATAGGCTTTTTTGTCTTAAAAATACGGGGTGCTGGGGGCGGAATGGGTGGGTCATAGATAAAGAGAATTGGAAAGTTACAAGTCTCTAGCTTGAAGGGTGTGAAAAAACTTGCACAAATACGGACGGACAGACGGACAGACACCATGACGGATATTGCACAAACTCAATATACTCCTGACCTTCGGTAACGTGTATAAAAATTTGGTAACTCATTTCGTGTCTCGGCCATATTTCCAAATAAATTTCGTTGATTCTTCCTGTATCTAATGCAAAAAGTTTCATCTGCCTTTTTTGAACATTTTTTATTCTTATCTTCATCTATTGGATAGTAAATTAAAGTGTCAAGATTGGGGCTCTACGATAACTGGGGGGCTGGCAAATCGATAAATTCGATAACTCAAAACCGAAAAATCCACATATTTCGCACATCCTTACAGCTAGAACTACCAAATTTGGTGAGCAGATAGCAGAAAATTTTTAAATTCCTGGGACACTGGTATACCTAGGGGTCGGTCCAATAGAGGAAAGCGTAGGGGGAATAGTAGAGGGTTCGCGAACATGCCTTACGCGCTGGCGACAATTTCGGAGACACTCAAAGGAATAGTTTGGTTAGTCAAGAGTAATACTCGGAGAACTTACCAATCATTCCCCCGAATAGCTCTTTGTCGACGACCAGGGCGTCGGGTGAAGTTCTGTGTTAGAACGGGAGGGTGAGTGTTAAACAGCCAGCTGGTCAGGCCGAGGATAAGACCCGGAAGCCTCGCTAGCATACCCCTCAGAATTTCCCCACGTGAGCCATTTGGTGAGGCGCACTGAACCACTTCTACCCCACTTGTCGCTACACGTGGGACATACCCAAGAGGCAGACGTCGCAGAATCTAGAGTAAAACTCGGAGGATTCGCTAGCATACCTACGGTGACCATATTTACGGCAGCCAAATACGGGACTGAAAAAAAAATTAGAAAACAAAAATTCAACAAAAGGGAATAACTAGGTATATGTTTTTTGTTGAAAAGAAAATTATTTATTGTATTTATAAATTTAAATACACACAAAAATTCAAAATTCACAGATACATTTCATATATAAAAATAATAACATTTCATTCTTAATAATTCACAGATACATTTCAAATATATAAAAATAATAACATTTCATTCTTAATAATTCACAGATACATTTCATATATATAAAAAAAATAATATTTCATTCTTAAAAGTATTAAAAAAAAAATTAAAGTCATTCAATTACATAGCCATCATTGGTATATTTCGTTGTATTACAATTTTTTTTAATATATCATTCCTTTCGGCGATATACAATTTTAATTGTTGGTAGTTCATTTTGTAATTACATTTCGTGATCAAAATTGCTTTAAGCGTATCAATTTTCAATTGGGATTTTTCAGATGTCCAGAAATTATTCATCAAAGAGAATATACTTTCTGTTGCTGCATTTGAACCTGGCAAACACAAACTAAATTCCACTATTTTTAAAATATTTTTAAAGGTATATTATTTGTACTAAAGTGTGCGAATATTTCTGTCCATTTGTTACTAACAGTGGATCCGTTGATATTATACTCCCTCATTTTGTTTTCATTTAAAAACTGTTTGACGCAAACTAACTCATCAAATAGCTCGGAATCATTAATAGATACATTGGATTGCTTTGCCAGGACAAACTCTAAGCTTTTTTTCCACATCGTCCCAGGACGGTACTTCGTTCAGTTACAGTTACATAAAACATTCAATTTCTCGAAAAGAAGTGTCCCACTGATTTAGGTATTCATGGCAAGTGTCATAAAATGCAGTCACATTTTGTTTAAATTTATTTAAATCAATGAGATTTTTTTTATCTAGCTCGACAAGTAACTTTTTAACTAAAATATTGTGTTTTAATTAAATTTCTTTTAATTAGTACTAATATTTATACTTACAAAACACCAACACCAAGCAGCATGAAAATATCACGTTGTTTGAACTAGGGCTCGATAGCACTATCGATAGTTTCAACTTTCTTATAACAATCAGCTGTTGATGCAGTGATGTAAAATTTATGCAATTAGTATCTAGTCTACTTAAATTTCACTAAAAAAATTTTAAGTAGAAAACAATAACATACGGGACAAACACCGGACAACATTGAAAATAGAGGACTTTTTGCGTCCATTATTATAAATAAACATATACAGGACAAGTGACGAAAAAAGAGTACTGTCCCGTACAAAAGAGGACGGATGGTCATCGTAAGCATACCCCTCAGGTTTTCGCCACGCGGGCTATTTAATGAGACGCAACAAGTAAAGCACACACAAATTTCTCTACATTAAAATCTTTATTATCATATTAATACATCAAAACATTTAACTAACATAAGAGGGGTGGAGATACTGTCCTTGGCCGCACCAAATCTCAGCATGGCTGCCTGAGCAACCTTTTGGCCCATCGCAGATGGCCGTATTAAGTATTACTTCTCGGGGATGGGTATCTAAAAGGCCGCCTCCCTATTCACCCAGTTCTCGGACCATCCTTCTGTCTACCTGGGTATCGCTCAGCGCTTCGTGTCGCTCTCTTTCGCACTTACGGAAATCCTTCTGGATGCAAACGATCCTCTGGACTACCGCATTCCAGTTCGAGTCGGATTCCAACATGTATGACACCAGCTCTTCCACTGAGGGTAGAGGTGTTGCTCCTGCTAGATATCTCGGGCAGTGGTAGAGGACTTGCTCAGGACCTTCCCCGCAGCCCGGACAGACCGGACATTGCGGCGTCTCCTCGTGCCTGTACTTAAATAAGTATTTCCTATACCCTCCATGGCCGGTTAGGAACAGCGTCGGATGGAAGTTAATAGATCCTCCTCGTTGTTCTATCCACTCCTGAATTTTTGGGATGAGCCTATGCGTCCACCTACTTTTAGTTGAGAAGTTCCACCTGGCCTGCCACATGGCCAGGGACACCTGTCTCTCTGACCTCCTAACAGCTTCAGGCGGAGCGATGCCTCCCATAGACTCCCACCAGGCGTGGATTTTCATCATCTCGCGAGCGAGCAGGTTCACAGGCATCATGTTCGCTAACTCAAGTGCTGCGTCATCCGAAACCGTACGGAACCCCGAGATTACTCGTAGTGCGCTTAATCGGTACGGCGCTGCCAGCTTTCTACGAGGGGTAGTATTTCGGTCCAGGGCTGCAGCCCAAATCGTTGCAGCAAACAAAGCGACTGACGCTGGTGACTCTAGCTCCACAACTCTGAAAGATAAACGCATTCCCGCTTTTGAAGAAGCGGTGGGCGGATGGGGCGTCTAGGGCAGCTTAAGTTGGCGTGGCAGCCAAGGTTTTGATGCAGTTTTTGGCGAGGTCATCATCACCTAAGTTGGCACCAAATTTGGTGGCTTTAGCTTAAAAACTGTGGGAGATATAGACTTTTTTGTCTTAAAAATACGGGGGGCTGGGGGCGGAATGGGTGGGCCATAGATAAAGAGAATTGGAAAGTTACAAGTCTCTAGCTTGAAGGGTGTGAAAAAACTTGCACAAATACGGACGGACAGACGGACCGACACCATGACGGATATTGCACAAACCCAATATACTCCTGACCTTCGGTAACGTGTATAAAAATTTGGTAACTCATTTCGTGTCTCGGCCATATTTCCAAATAAATTTCGTTGATTCTTCCTCTATCTAATGCAAAAAGTTTCATCTGCCTGTTTTTGAACATTTTTTATTCTTATCTTCATCTATTGGATAGTAAATTAAAGTGTCAAGATTGGGGTTCTACGATAACTGGGGGGCTGGCAAATCGATAAATTCGATAACTCAAAACCGAAAATCCACATATTTCGCACATCCTTACAGCTAGAACTACCAAATTTGGTGAGCAGATAGCTACAAGCAACCTCCAAAAAACTGCATCAAAAATTTTGGAGACACGAAACCCATTACGACCCCCAGCCACCAAATTTGGTTCCAAGATAAGTGATGATGACCCCTTAAAAACTGCATCAAAAGTTTGGATGCCCTGCCCAACAATACAGTCCTAGCTGCCCTCAGCTGCCCAAACGCTTCGTCAAAAAGGGAAATGCGTGTATTTTCCAGAGTTGTTTAGCTAAAGCTGCCAAATTTGTTAGGAAGTGTAAGGACGTAAATTGCTTAGGCCGAGGTAGGCGTTTCAGCCGCGTCCGGGGGCTTTACAGAAAATTTTTAAACTCCTGGGACACTGGTATATTAAGGGGTCGGTCCAATAGAGGAAAGCGTAGGGGGAATAGTAGAGGGTTCGCGAACATGCCTTACGCGCTGGCGACAATTTCGGAGACACTCGAAGGAATAGTTTGGTTAGTCCAGAGTAATACTCGGAGAACTTACCAATCATTCCCCCGAATAGCTCTTTGTCGACGACCAGGGCGTCGGGTGAAGTTCTGTGTTAGAACGGGAGGGTGAGTGTTAAACAGCCAGCTGGTCAGGCCGAGGATAAGACCCGGAAGCCTGCGGACTAACTGCCTTGCCTCATGCGCCCGCACTTGTAACCGGCCGCGTCCTTGAGAATCTTTCGGACGCGTGTGAGAGATACGAGTGAGAGGATTTGTCACGCACAGTGTAAGACTCGGAATGCGTGCTCATCACCCACCCGATCTCTCACAGCTGCAACGCCTGGGTTTTACCTACTTGTCGCTACACGTGGGACATACCCAAGAGGCAGGCGTCGCAGAATCTAGAATAAAACTCGGAGGATTCGCTAGCATACCCCTCAGGATTGCCCCGCGTGAGCCATTTGGTGAGGCGCACTGAACCACTTCTACCCCACTTGTCGCTACACGTGGGACATACCCAAGAGGCAGACGTCGCAGAATCTAGAGTAAAACTCGGAGGATTCGCTAGCATACCTACGGTGACCATATTTACGGCAGCCAAATACGGGACTGAAAAAAAAAAATTAGAAAACAAAAATTCATCAAAAGGGAATAACTAGGTATATGTTTTTTGTTGAAAAGAAAATAATTTATTGTATTTATAAATTTAAATACACACAAAAATTCAAAATTCACAGATACATTTCATATATAAAAATAATAACATTTCATTTTTAATAATTCACAGATACATTTCAAATATATAAAAATAAATACATTTCATTCTTAATAATTCACAGATACATTTCATATATATAAAAAAATAATATTTCATTCTTAAAAGTATTAAAAAAAAAATTAAAGTCATTCAATTACATAGCCATCATTGGTATATTTCGTTGTATTACAATTTTTTTTTAATATATCATTCCTCTCGGCGATATACAATTTAAATTGTTGGTAGTTCATTTTGTAATTACATTTCGTGATCAAAATTGCTTTAAGCGTATCAATTTTCAATTGGGATTTTTCAGATGTCCAGAAATTATTCATCAAAGAGAATATACTTTCTGTTGCTGCATTTGAACCTGGCAAACACAAACTAAATTCCACTATTTTTAAAATATTTTTAAAGGTATATTATTTGTACTAAAGTGTGCGAATATTTCTGTCCATTTGTTACTAACAGTGGATCCGTTGATATTATACTCCCTCATTTTGTTTTCATTTAAAAACTGTTTGACGCAAACTAACTCATCAAATAGCTCGGAATCATTAATAGATACATTGGATTGCTTTGCCAGGACAAACTCTAAGCTTTTTTCCACATCGTCCCAGGACGGTACTTCGTTCAGTTACAGTTACATAAAACATTCAATTTCTCGAAAAGAAGTGTCCCACTGATTTAGGTATTCATGGCAAGTGTCATAAAATGCAGTCACATTTTGTTTAAATTTATTTAAATCAATGAGATTTTTTTTATCTAGCTCGACAAGTAACTTTTTAACTAAAATATTGTGTTTTAATTAAATTTCTTTTAATTAGTACTAATATTTATACTTACAAAACACCAACACCAAGCAGCATGAAAATATCACGTTGTTTGAACTAGGGCTCGATAGCACTATCGATAGTTTCAACTTTCTTATAACAATCAGCTGTTGATGCAGTGATGTAAAATTTATGCAATTAGTATCTAGTCTACTTAAATTTCACTAAAAAAATTTTAAGTAGAAAACAATAACATACGGGACAAACACCGGACAACATTGAAAATAGAGGACTTTTTGCGTCCATTATTATAAATAAACATATACAGGACAAGTGACGAAAAAAGAGTACTGTCCCGTACAAAAGAGGACGGATGGTCATCGTAAGCATACCCCTCAGGTTTTCGCCACGCGGGCTATTTAATGAGACGCAACAAGTAAAGCACACACAAATTTCTCTACATTAAAATCTTTATTATCATATTAATACATCAAAACATTTAACTAACATAAGAGGGGTGGAGATACTGTCCTTGGCCGCACCAAATCTCAGCATGGCTGCCTGAGCAACCTTTTGGCCCATCGCAGATTGCCGTATTAAGTATTACTTCTCGGGGATGGGTATCTAAAAGGCCGCCTCCCTATTCACCCAGTTCTCGGACCATCCTTCTGTCTACCTGGGTATCGCTCAGCGCTTCGTGTCGCTCTCTTTCGCACTTACGGAAATCCTTCTGGATGCAAACGATCCTCTGGACTACCGCATTCCAGTTCGAGTCGGATTCCAACATGTATGACACCAGCTCTTCCACTGAGGGTAGAGGTGTTGCTTCTGCTAGATATCTCGGGCAGTGGTAGAGGACTTGCTCAGGACCTTCCCCGCAGCCCTTACAGACCGGACATTGCGGCGTCTCCTCGTGCCTGTACTTAAATAAGTATTTCCTATACCCTCCATGGCCGGTTAGGAACAGCGTCGGATGGAAGTTAATAGATCCTCCTCGTTGTTCCATCCACTCCTGAACTTTTGGGATGAGCCTATGCGTCCATCTACCTTTAGTTGAGAAGTTCCACCTGGCCTGCCACATGGCCAGGGACACCTGTCTCTCTGACCTCCTAACAGCTTCAGGCGGCGCGATGCCTCCCATAGAGCGAGCAAGTTCACAGGCATCATGTTCGCTAACACATGTGCTGCGTCACCCGAAACCGTACGGAATCCCGAGATTACTTGTAGTGCGCTTAATCGGTACGGCGCTGCCAGCTTTCTCCGAAGGGTAGTATTTCGGTCCAGGGCTGCAGCCCAAATCTGTGCAGCATACAAAGCGACTGTCCACTTTTTTTCCAAGGGGTGCCTTGCACCCGAGCTCCGAGTCAAGTGTGGGGCTTTCCATTTGCACCCGGGGGTGCTGTGGAAACAGGGCCACAACGATTTTGCGTAGCTCCAATGGGCATGTGGTCCTAAGCGTTTCTTGGCTACCACCTTATATGCCGTTTATGTCGGCCTCTTCACATATATGGCGAAAGCAGTTGGCTTTACTGCGCTTGATGCTATGCTTCAAGCCACCCGCTTAGCCCTCCGGAAGTCCTCGGCTCTGCGGTCAAAGTCCGGGCGATCTCTGGCTCTTTGAAAGAATCGCCTTGCACGTAGGCACTTTTTCCTCAGCTGGCTAATCTCGTCATTCCACCAGTAGCAAGGTAATCCGCGCCAGCTTGGTTTCCGCCTAGACATGGATGCGTCGCAAGCATCAGCTAGGTTCTTCCAAGTTGGTTTGCCATATCCTCTGCAGGCCTTCTTTCCCATTCCGGAAAGCTTAGCAGGTCCACAAAAGTATGCTCTTCCAGACAGCTGTCTTTCCATTTCGGTCCTGTTAGCTTGGGTGGCTTCTTTGCCAAGCTTCTCTGCAGTTCGTAGGTAATCGCCTGGTGGTCACTGAAGGTGAACTCTTCACTTATTTTCCAACATAAATAAGTGGTAGATTATCGCTTCCTCACACCCTGTCCTTACTTCGGGGGGCGGTGACGGACGGTGAGCTTCCCGACTTTAGACACCTTCACCTGGAACGCATGCCCTTCCGTCTCTATTAGGTACTTGCTACCGTACATAGGGTTGCGCCTCAACGCCACCTCGACGTTTTCTCGGACATCCAGCGGTTACATTCCCCCCGTTCCTTCTATCCGCCAGCTCTCCGGGGCCATCTTCCAGTCAATGGCGTTGAGCAGTAGGTCGTCGAGACCCGAGACGTCATCCGCGAGGCTGAGTGTGGATATCACCTCGTCGATCGCGTCGTCGGATGGCCATCGAGGGTCAACACTCAGGTCTCTCCAGGGGTCCAACGCGGATAGGTGTACGCCCGAGGTGGAGTCGGGGACTTCGGGGATGTCTTCGGGTGGCACATAAATGTCCGTGTTGCGGCTATCGTCGGAGTGGTATCCCTCTGGATCCACGTATTTTCGGCAGTGCCCCTCTAGTCCGAACAGGATGCGTCCCTCTGCTTCAGACATCTTCTCGCTGTTACGTAATGGAGTCGTATTTTTCATTTGCATAACCCTACCTACAGTGCGGTTTTTAAGGGGGTCTGAAGGACTTGACACAGGGATGGGTAAAGGTGGATTCGGTTCTTGGGTCTGGGTGACATACGGGGAATCCTCGTCGGGGTCGGAGTGAAACGGATTCAAGTCTGCCAGACTAGCCACTCGACGCTTATGGGCCTCCAAATGCTGTAGGCGTACGACATTCGGGGATGCAAACTTCTTTAGTTCATATGTTCCATTGAATTTCGGTGCCAGTTTCCCTGCAAATCCCTCCGCTGCGTTACTCAGAACAAGATGCTTGACCAGTACTTGCGTACCCATGGTAGGGCCCCAGTCTCGACGGCAGAGGTTGTACTGCTTTGCTTGGTCCTGGGATGCTCTCTGTACGTTTTGCTTCACGAGCTCGAAGACTTTTGCAGCTCTGTGGCTCAGGTCGCGGGATTTGTCTCCAATCGTCCACTTCCTGGCGTAACTTTGTCATATAGCGCTCGGTAGACGGGTCCTTGAACCAAAAATGCGGGGCTGAATCCTGTCGTATCGGAAACGCTGGTATTGATGGCTAACATAATTTCAGGGAGCAACTCATCCCAAGTGCTCTGGTGTTTTTCGACGTATTGACCCAGCATGGTCTTGATCGTCCGGTTTGCCCTCTCCGTCGGATTCTGTTGGGGGCTGTAGGGAGCGGTGTGCTGTAGCTCCATCCCCAGCTTTTCGCAAATCGACTAAACGATCGGCTGGTGAACTGGGTCCCGTTGTAGCATACAAAGCACCGCGGTACCCCGAAGCGGCAAAGTATTCGCTCCCTGACCGCTCGCACCAAATGCACGGTGGTAGCCTTGCGTAGTGGTACCAGCTCTACCCATGTGGAGAAGTGATCGAAGAACACTAGGAGCATGGTGTTCATTGCTTGGATCGTGGAGGGGGCCAACGAATTCTGAAGAGATGGTACCGAACGGTTCCTCCACTTGCCTGGTCAACATCTTCCCAGCGGGTTTCAGCTGGCTCGCCTTGTAAGCCTGACACTTGGTACATCGTCGTTCATATCGGGCTACGTCCCGAAACAGACTGGGCCAGTAATACTGCTGCATGACACGGCTGACTGTCTACCGTATCCCCAGGTGACCAGTGGTGGGGTTGTCGTGGCACTCCTTGAGGACGCGGGAGTGCTGTTCGGATGCCACGAAGAAGTTCCATGGTATGTAATCCTCCTCGGTTGGGCGTAGACCTATATGTCGGTACACGTGACTGTTCTCCAGTGTATAGACCCGATGGTCCTTTGGATAGTCCTCCATGCGCCTAGTCAACTTGAGGAGCCATGAGCATATAACGTTTTGACTCGTGCCGTCTGTAGTGTTTCCTCCAGTGGATGTCTTGATAGTGCATCTGCCACGACGTTAAGCTTCCCTCGGCGATAATTAATATCAAACTGATATTGCTGTAGCTCGAGTGCTCACCTTGCAATTCCTCCCGTCGGATTGTCGATGCTGTTCAGCCACTTCAAGGAAAGGTGATACATTATAACGTCAAACTTATAGCCCTCCAGGAAGCACTTCACTTTGTGGATGGCCCAAACGATGGCCAGATATTCCTTCTCCGTCGCTGAGTAATTCTCTTTGGGCTTCGACAACCGCCGGCTGACGTATGCTATCACCCGCTCTTTTCTGTCTACCTCCTGCGTCAATACTGCTCTGAAATAGTTAAATTTAAACACTTTGACTGAATCGTTAATAGTCTCTTTATGGAATTAGTTAAAGAGAAACACTTCGACTGTCTTTTCGAAAGGCACTTTATTGAATGAATATGTCTTCGCTTAAGGTTTGGTTTGAAAGGCCTGGCGCTGCTTCAGCAGAGAAGTCAGCGTCACAGCCGTATATATAAGTACATTATATATTGTGAGGAGCCATATTCACGTATAGCGCCTCACAGAAGGCGTTTGCATTAATAGCCGCAGCCGGACTTGAGTTGCGGCGAATTCACATGCTGTCTCGCTCTGACACATTATGTCAGCGCTAAGGTACGTGTCTGACACATGGGAGCCACAAAACACTTACCGTAAAAGTCGTGGCAAAGTGTTGTTGGTGTGTGAGCGGTGCATTCACGGGGTAAAGTGATCACCGTCACACCAGCGGCAGGCGTGATCAGCAACGAGGAACCGTTGTTGCTAGGCGAAATTCACTGGAACGATCACGCCACCTTTGCCCTTGGCGCGACATTGGCAGCGCTGACAGGCCCTGGTCCAGCGAGACAGCAGAAGGGTATAAAAGAAGCCGCTTTTGACAGAACGGCAAGTCAGTGCGAAGTCAGTGAAGTCAAAAGTCAGTACGGAGTCAGTACGAAATCAGTGGAAAGTCAGTGCGAAACATAAAGTGAACAAAGGATTCAGAGTGAAAGAGTCCAACGCGAAGGGATAATATAAGAGTTAAAAGGACTCATATCGCAATAAGGACAAATCAAATCGTGTCCTTAACCATTAACAAACCCTTTGCGAAGAAATCAATACGCGGAATTTATCCAGACTTGTGGTGTGTTGCATTTGCAAAGCAACCTCAAATTAAAACCAAGTATCAGACTAGTGAGCCTGGCGATGGACAGGTGAAGCTAAAGCCAAAGCCTGAGAGTAGGAGAGACTATTGGCGAAATCCTTGTGGTGACAAGGAGGCCATAGTAGAGCCTGGCGAATTTCAGGCGTTGCTAGCTGAAACCTCGTTTAGTAGGCGTAAACATTGGCTCTGATTATTTGGTGCGACGAGAGCGCCAGTATTGCAAATAAAACCACGACACAAGGTCCGTACGATTTCATAACATTCTACTAAGAAATATCACTTAAGTGTACAAATAAATTGTAAAAACCAAACGTGAAACTAGCAGAGAGTGCAGTTCAAATATATGTATAAAAAGTAAAACCAAATTGTGTTATTATTGCCGCAGCCGCCACAAATATAAATTTGTTGGCACGTACACCCAGAAAAAAAATAAGTCAGATCTGACTTAAAATAAGCCAGAAAAGGGTCAAAAAATGACTAATCCAGAAAATTCTTATTTTGAGTAAGAACTTTCTTGATTTTAGAAATTTTCATTTAAGCCAGAATTACTTGATTCAAGTAAGATAATGGATAAATGAAGTACGTTTAGGATCGATTTTAGTCAAATCTGGCTTAAATTAAACCTACTTTTTACTTGATTCAATACAGATTTTTTCTGAAATCAATCCCAATTTTACTTAAATTAATCCTGACTTTGGCTTAAATCAATCCAAATTTTTCTCAAATTAATCACGAATTTTACTAAAAACAATCCCAAAATATCTTGAACCAATCCAGTTTTTTACTTAATTCAATCGTGATTGCACTCAAATCAATCCCTATTTTTGCTTGAAACAATCCTGATTGGTATTGAATCAATCCCGCATTTTCTGAATTCAATCCAGATTCTTACTTATAAGCAATCTTGGTTGCACTTGAATCAATCCATATTTTCCTAGAATTAATCCAGATTTTTCTATAAAATCAAGCCAGAATTATACTTAAAACCAGAACGTTTTTTCTTGAAATTTTTTATTTTATTATTATTTTGAATCATAGCTATATAAATATATTTATATGTATATAATTAAAAATAAGGTCTTATTCTAAACCTGTAATACAATTTTAAACTGAAATATTAAATATAATTGAATATAACATAAGATTTTCCATTATTTAAAGGATAAATGTGTAACGGAAGAGTGTCAAAATCATTAATGTCTAGGATGAAATTTTTTTTTTTTAAACAGCCTATTTCATGTGCGCGAAAATGCATGTCAAAATTTAAAATTGATACTTGGCGACATAAGGTGTAAACTTTCTTTTTGAATCGATTGAGAGCAGATAAAGCACACATACATATTGATAATACTTGCTGTTCAACAATATATGTTTAATTGTTATTTAAATATTCAATTAATAATGGAACATTTGAACTGTTAATATCATAAGGTGTTGAAATGTTAAAAAAGTATTTTTGAATAAAAAACCACGGTTGTTGGCAAGCCTTAGAATATTCTAAAGACAAAACTTGATATACTTTAAAACACGCATCAAGACACTCAATAAATGATTGAAGAGCAAGTAAATTATCATTCAAATAGAGAAAGAATCTTTCAATTTTAGTATCAGCTATACCTTGTGCAATAATAAAGGTTGTAACGTTAGCCCTGCAGAGTAATATTTGTTGACGATTTTCTGAATTTGAATCTTGTAGTCATTTAAACTTGCCAATCGCAGTACAAAGCTTTCCTGATAGTCGAAAATACTTGCTTTTCTGCATCGCTTTCCACTGTAATCCTTGAATCTTGCCGACAAAACAGCTTTCAAAAGAAGCGCAATCAAATAGTCCGGAACGGAAAAAAGAAATTAAAAAAAAATTAGTTAAATTAACTATAAATTTCAACCGAAATTGTACAAAAAATTGCCTTTGTCATCGCAAGCTTTTGCAATGTTTAGAGTTTTCTTGCAAGAGCTGTTAGTAATATTGATTTCATAAAACGGCAATATTTTACTTTTAAAACATTCCCATTTAGAAAACAACAACAAACTTTTTTCGGGGTACAAAATCTTGAAATCAATATCAATCTGCAACTAGAGGGTAAAAATATTAAAAAGAGAAAAAAAAACAAGTGGAAACGTTGCAGTCGGACGCAACCGACTGCGGCATACTCGATACCAGTATTAAAACCGGTAAAAAGAGGCCTGATTGCAAAGGGGTACGGATGCGGCAGGGGTGTACGCTGCCTTAAAGATTCTCCGATGCAGATGGGGATGCCACCAGCTATATTCCTTCCAAATTTGGTGACTCTAGCTCAAAGTTTGTAAAATGTAGGGAAAGGGGGGGGCTGGGGGCGGTATGGGTAGTTGTGGCATCAAAATTTTTGTTGCAGATCTTTGTGAAATGTCAATTGCTATCTTCATACCAAATTTGGTGGCTCTAGCTCGAAATTTGTAATAAGTGGGGAAAGGGGGCTGGGGGGCGGTATGGGTGGGCGAGGCATCCAAATTTTTGATGCAGATCTATGTGGAATGTCAATTGCTATCTACATACCAAATTTGGTGACTCTAGCTCGAAGTTTGTAAAAAGTGGGGCAAGGGGGGGCTGGGGGCGGTATGGGTGGGCGTGGCATCAAAATTTTTGATGCAGATCTTTGTGAAATATCAATTGCTATCTTCATAAAAAAATTTGGTGACTCTAGCTCGAAATTTGTAAAAAGTGGGGAAAGGGGGGCTGGGGGCGGTATGGGTGGGCGTGGCATCCAAATTTGTGATGCAGATCTTTGTGGAATGTCAATTCCTATCTTCATACCAAATTTGGTGACTCTAGCTCGAAAATTGTAAAAAGTGGGGAAAGGGGGGCGAAATGGAGGGCGTGGCTCCAAAACTTTGATGCAAATTTTTGGGGGTCGTTGCCAGCTATCTTCCTACCAAAAATTGGTGGCTCTAGCTCCACAACTCTGGAAGATACACGCATTCCCGTTTTTGACGAAGCGTTGGGGTGGATGGGGGCGGCTAGGGCAGTATCGGTGGGCGTGGCATCCAAACTTTTGGTGCGGTTTTTAGGGGGTCATCATCACCTATCTTGGCACCAAATTTGGTGGATATAGCTCAAAAACTGTGGGAGATATAGTCTTTTTTGACTTTAAAATGCGGGGGGGCTGGGGCGGAATGGGGGGGCGTGGCTCCAAAATTATTGATGCAGTTTTTTGGGGGTTGCTAATAGCTATCTTCTTACCAAATTTGGTATTTCTAGCTGTAAGGATGTGCGAAATATGTGGATTTATCGGTATTGGGTTATCGAATTTATCGATTTGCCAGCCCCCCAGTTATCGTAGAACCCCCATCTTGACACTTTAATTTACTATCCCATAGATAAAAAGAATTGGAAAGTTTCAAGTCTCTAGCTTGAAGGGTGTGGAAAAAACTTGCACACATACGGACGGACAGACGGACAGACACCATGACGGACATTGCACAAAACCAATATACTCTTTACCTTCGGTATCGAGTATAAAAATAATTGTTTTAAGACATACCAAATCAGAAGCTTGAGGATGTGCAAGTTTTGGCCATGCAGCCAATACATCTTCAATGTGTAGTTCCTTTATGTCTCTTTGGCGCAATTGAAAAGTTTCTTTCCACTTTTCGCAAACCTCTACCCAGTCTAAGCAGTCTCGATTTAGTGAAATCTTATAACTTTCTGTAACGAATTCGTCAATTTCAACGATCGTGTCTTCATTTTCATCTCTGTGACGAGCAGCTCAGCTTTATTTGTTTGCTTCGTCGATTTTTATACTGTGAATAAAGTTTTCCACTTGGTGAACGTTTTCTTGAGCCTGTTAAAATAAGTTATTCATAATAAGCAATTAGAAAGATTATTTGGCTGACAATGTTCTAGTAGTGCTTACCTTCATATTATTTTCACTTGGAAAAAGAAAGCAAATTTCATTTACCAAGAATGGAAAATCAAGAACTCTTATTTTTAAGCCATGTTCAAGACTTTCCTGGACAATCAAACTAATAAGGGCATCTCTTAAAGAGGTAGTCAGCGCATTTTTTTTTCACTTTGCTCTAAGATAGTTCTTCCTGTATTCGATTCTGTCAACAAGCTAGCCAAACTTTTATTGAGCACGCATTTGCCGGTGTATTGCTCATGTGATGAATTTCTCAGCCAGTTGCTAACCTTAGATGGAGCTGAAAGTGTTTCATCATTGATATCGAACTGAAAGTTAAAAAAATTAATATATTGAAGATTATGAAATTTATCTTAGTACCTCTCGCTTTCTCCATGCAAACAATTGCTCCCGAAATTCCATTCGCAGCTCTATAGGAGGAATTACTTCTTTAATATCATCCGCAGTCATCAATTTTAAACCTTTAAAAGTAACGCCAGCAGCAAGCTATTCAGAAAATTAAAAACAAAGCAAAAAATTTCAACATGGTGAGCGCGCGTCTTTTTGTTGATCTTCTTTGATATTTCTAATTTAAACGGTATAACTTTTACAATAATATTGCACAGATATGTTTGTTTGTATCGGCTGATTCACTTACATATGTGTATGTATGCACACGAATGCACATGTAAGCACATCCATAAGTACATAAATACATACATGTACATATATTTCAGAAAAGGTGCAAAGAAGATAAAAAAAAAAAATTTTTTTTTCAATGCAGATTTAAGTTCTTGTTGTTTGTTGTAAACGCAAAGGGGTGTTCAGTTTGTATAACTATAATTAACACGAATCTTTTTTATACTCGATACCGAAGGTAAAGAGTATATTGAGTTTGTGCAATGTCCGTCATGGTGTCTGTCCGTCTGTCCGTCTGTATGAACGCAACTTTTTTCCACACCCTTCAAGCTAGAGACTTATAACTTTCCAATTCTCTTTATCCATGGGATAGTAAATTAAAGAGTCAAGATTGGGGTTCTACGATAACTGGGGGGCTGGCAAATCGATAAATTCGATAACTCAAAACCGATTAATCCACATATTTCGCACATCCTTACACTTAGAACTACCAAATTTGGTGAGAAGATAGCTACTAGCAACCCCCAAAAAACTGCATCAAAAATTTTGGACCACGCCCACCCTTTCCGCCCCCAGCCCCCCTGCATTTTGAAATCAGAAAAGCCTATATCTCCCACAGTTTTTGAGCTAGAGCCACCAAATTTGGTTCCAAGATAAGTGATGATGACCCCCCAAAAATTGCATCAAAAGATTGGATGCCACGCCCACCGATACTGCCCTAGCCACCCCCATCTGCCCCAACGCTTCGTCAAAAACGGGAATGCGTGTATCTTCCAGAGTTGTGGAGCTAGAGCCACCAAATTTGGTAGGAAGATAGCTGGCAACGACCCCCAACAGTCTATATCAAAGTTTTGGAGCCACGCCCAACCATTCCGCCCCCCTTTCCCCACCTTATACAAACTTTGAGCTAGAGTCACAAAATTTGGTATGAAGGTAGCAATTGACATCCCACATAGATCTGCACCAAAAATTTGAATGCCACGCCAACCCATACCGCCCCCAGCCCACCTTTCCCCACTTTACAAACTTTGAGCTAGAGTCACCAAATTTGGTATGAAGATAGCAATTCACATTCCACATACATCTGCATCACAAATTTAGATGCCACGCCCACCTATACCGCCCCCAGCTCCCTTTTCCTACATTTTACAAACTGTAAAGG
>JAEIGR010000287.1:0-20870 GCA_018904305.1 Scaptomyza montana | reverse complement strand
GGCAAATGTTGAAAGAAAGGAACAAACAATTTTTAAGAAGAAACAATTCCACGATATACTGATGTACAATTTATTGAACACTTTTCGAGGTAAACAAGTGGAAACGTTGCAGTCGGACGCAACCGACTGCGGCATACTCGATACCAGAATTAAAACCGGTAAAAAGAGGCCTGAATGCAAGGGGTACGGATGCGGCAGCAGGGGTTTCTTAATGCCTTTAAAAAGATATTCCGATGCAGATGGGGATGCCACTGGCTATCTTCTCATACCAAATTTGGTGACTTTAGCTAAAAATTTGTAAAAGGTGGGGAAAGTGGTGTGGGGGCGGTTTGGTGGGCGTGTCATCCAAATTTTTGATGCAGATCTTTGTGGAGTGTCAATTGTTATCTTCATACCAAATTTGGCACTCTAGCTCGAAAATTTGTATTTAGTGGGGAAAGGGGGGCCAGCCGTAAGGGTGGAGCGGACTTCCAAATTTGTGATGCAGATCTTTGTGGAATGTCAATTGCTATCTTCATACTAAATTTGGTGACTCTAGCTTCCTCTGACCTTTGTAATAAGTGGGGAAAGGGGGGCTGGGGGCGGTATGGGTGGGCGTGACATCCAAATTTTTTACGCAGATCTTTGTGGGAAAGTCAATTGCTATCTATATACCTAAATTTGGTGACTCTAGCTCGAAGTCAAAAGATGGGGAAAAAGTGGAGCTGTGGACGGTAAGGTGGGCGTGGCATCAAAATTTTTGATGCATATCTGTGTGAAATGTCAATTGCTATCTTCATACCAAATTTGGTGACTCTAGCTCGAAATTATTAAGAAGTGGGGAAAAGGGGGCTGGGGCGGTATGGGTGGGCGGAATCCAAAATTTTGATGCAGATCTGGGTAAAATGTCAAATGCTATCTTCATACCGAATTTGGTGACTCAAGCTCGAATATTGTAAAAGTGGGGAGAAAGGGGGCGAAATGGAGGGCGTGTGGCTCCAAAAACTTTGATGCAGATTTTGGGGGGTCGTTGCCAGCTATCTTCCCACCAAATTCTGGTGGCTCTAGCTCCACAACCCCCGGAAGATACACGCATTCCCGTTTCTTTGATTTGAAGCGTTGGGGCACATGGGGGTGGCTGCTGGGGCGGCTGGTGGGCGTGGCGTCCAAACTTTTTGATGCAGTTTCGGTCAGTCAATCCACCTATCTTAAGGCGGGACCAAATTTGGTGGCTCTAGCTCAAAAACTGTGGAGATATAGCCATTTCTGATTTCAAAATGCGGTAGGGCTGGGGTGGAATGGGTGGGGCGGCTCCAAAACTTTGATGCAGTTTTTGGGGGTCGTTACCAACTATCTTCCCACCAAATTTGAGGCTCTAGCTCTACAACTCCCGGAAGATACACGCATTCCCGTTTTTGACGAAGCGTTGGGGCACATGGGGGTGGGTCGCATATTGGTGGGCGTGGCGTCCAATTTGATGCAGTTTTTTGAGGGGTCATCATCACCCTATCTTGGCACCAAATTTGGTGAGTATAGCTCAAAAACTGTGGGAGATATAGGCTTTTTTAACTTTAAATTGGGGGCTGGGGCGAATGGGTGGACGTGGCTCCAAAATTTTTGATGCAGTTTTTTAGAGTTGCGTAGCTATCTTCTTACCAAATTTGGTACTACTAGTTGTAAGGGGATGTGCGAAATATGTGGATTTACGATGGGAGTTATCGAATTTATCGATTTGCCAGCCCCCCAGTTATCGTAGAACCCCATCTTGACACTTTAATTTACTATCCCATAGATAAAGAGAATTGGAAAGTTTCAAGTCTCTAGCTTGAAGGGTGTGGAAAAGTTATGAACATACGGACGGGACAGACGGACAGACGGACAGACTTACCTGGACACCATGACGGACATTGCATTAATAAAGTCAATATACTCTTACCTTCGGTATCGAGTATAAATATACATATACCATTTCGAAATTTTATAATCTTATACATGTGTCAACATTGCAGGCTCTGTTAAATGCTATCCAAATCGGGTATGTGCAACTCTTCCCCTGATATTCCAATGGAAAAAAATGCTGTTTTGTTTATGGCTTATTGGTAAAGAGGAATCATTTTTGGCCGTGGGGATAGATTCAACATTGCAAAAAAGGTCAGGTCATGGGGTTTTAAAGATATGATTGAAGAAATAACGAAGCTGATGCAAAATTTATTAAATGGCCTAATGGAATACAAAAATACGAAAAGTTCGTTTTTATTTAAAAGTCGTTCAGGATTAAATGGAGGTATTGGTGCAATTGATGGATGTCACATACCCATCCACCAGTTGGAAATTCACAAATCTACTATAACAGAAAACAATTCCATTCAATAATTCTTCGAGGAATTTGTGATTCAAAAGGAAATTTTATTGATGTATTCATTGGAATGCCAGGTAGGATGCACGATGCGCGAGTGTTTAAGAATAGTCTATAATATACGAAGATGACCAATATACAGAATCCACTAATACCACAACAACAACATATAATTGAGGACTCTGCTTATCCATTAATGGTAAATTTATTGACACCATTCCGCGATAATGGACACTTCGGATGCAAGGGAAACACTTTTTATAATGTGAGATTCAGCAGAATTCGATCTATTATTGAACGCGCGCATTTGGAAGACTCAAAGGCAAATTTCGTCGTTTAATATTTTTGTGCATATCTGACATAGAGTTTGGGCAGCGCATTATAGCTGCAGCCTGTATTCTACATAACGTCATACTACAAAATAGAGAAGAAGTTGATTTTTGATGAGGAAATGGATGCAATGGATGAGCAGTCTTCACAGAGTATAACACTCCGAAAATAGTTCCAGTGTTATTGCACAACAAAAAAATAAACGATTTGATGAACAGTTTATTTTAATACGACATGTATTTTATGACTTCACTTAAATAAAACAAGTAACAAGGCTCTAGTCGTGGGAGAGCCCGACTAGAAGATACCCTAGAACCCAATTGCAATAAATAAATTTAATTTATATAAGACTTTGGTATACTGACTTAACTTCAATCGATTAAATTCGATATCTCCGGTGTTTCTTAACCGATTTGGACGAAATTTTCCAGAAAAGTGCTATCGTTACCCATTATTTTAACCCTCATTTTTACATTTTTGAAATTCGCTATTTTTTTATATTGGAAACCAGAATAGCTATCGATAATTTGAAGCAAACTTGTTCTGCTCATGGTATAGGAGAGCTTATATGCCAAATCTGAAGTCTCTAACTCTTGTAGTCTCTGAGATCCACGCGTTCATACAGACGGACAGAAGGACAGACAGTCGGACATGGCTATACCGACTCGGCTGTTGATGCTGATCAAAAATATATACACTTTATGGGGTCGGAGATGCTTCCTTCTGCCTGTTACATACTTTGGCACAAAACCATTATACCCTTATTTACCCATTTTATGGGTTAAGGGTATAAATAACAATACGAAATGAATGAAAAACAAAATAAACTAGTAATAATAAGATAATTTACATTTTTATACTCGATACCGAAGGTAAAGAGAATATTGAGTTTGTGCAATGTCCGTCATGGTGTCCGTCCGTCTGTCCGTCCGTCCGTCTGTCCGTCTGTATGTTCGGAACTTTTTCCACACCCTTCAAGCTAGAGTCTTAACTTTCTAATTCTCTTTACCTATGGGATAGTAAATTAAAGTGTCAAGATGGGGGCTCTACGATAACTGGGGGGCTGGCAAATCGATGAATTCGATAACTCAAAACCGATAAATCCACATATTTCGCACATCCTTACAGCTAGAACTACCAAATTTGGTAAGAAGCCAGCTACTAGCAACCCCCAAAAAACTGCATTAAAATTTTTGGATCCAAGCCCCCCATTCCACCCCCATTCCGCCCCCAGCCCCCCCCCCCATTTTAAAGTCAAAAAGGCCTATATCTCCCACAGTTTTAGAGCTATAGCCACCAAATTTGGTGCCAAGATAGGTGATGATGACCCCTCAAAAACTGCATCAAAGTTTGGATGCCACGCCCACCAATACCACCAAGGGCGTAAAAGGATCTGAAATAGGGGAGGCAGAAGTTATTATTTTTTAAATGTTAATATACCTTTTCAATACTTAAAAATTTTTATGCTAATAATAGACGTCTGGGGTTTTCTGCAAATTTATTCAATATTTGCTTTCTTGAATAAGCTGTGTGTTTTCTTTTAAAACTGTGCAATGTACGCTCAACAGACATAGTCCAACCAGTCTGTCTTGATACCATCGTGCTCCTAAGCCACGTTTTGACTCTGCGTAACGTACTGAAGGAACGCTCGACCGTTGCTGTAGATACATGGTAAAGCACACAATATTGTTAATGTGTTTCGAATGGAAGGAAAAGTTCATTTGCCTCTTTGAATAATTCCACAACTTCAATATCCTTTAAATCATTTCTGGCAAATTCTTTTTTTTTCCACAGATTCTACCACAGTACTACCTCATTACTGACATCTTATTCATAATTCTTTTCAAATAATTTTGAATTTTCATAAAGCTTTTCAAGAAAATATGTAAGCATATGCAATGGATGCAGCTGAGTTAGCGCAAAAGCTGGAGTATTTTCACTGGAAAATCTTACTTGCAATGAACAAATTACCGAATCAAGGTATGGTATAATTATACAACGACGCCAATATTCAGTATATTTATTTGACGGAGGATTGCTTCTGTGTTTTTGTTGTCTAGCTATACGAGGCAATGATATTTCTATATTTAGTTCATTTGCAATTGTCCGCGCCTTTTCAAGCAAATAATTTGTTATTTCATCTGCATTGGTACGATCGTTTTTGACAAGTTCCAGTATTTTCGCTATGTGCTCACCAACTGCAATCAAATCTATTGCCTTATTTTGCAGTACGTTAACGGTTGGTTCCAATACCGCCGAGTATTTTGCGATTGTCATCAAAGAAACGATAAATCCTGGTCTTGTCACCGTGGAGTGGAGCTAGTATGCAGACTTTATTGTCGCAGAGTTTCCATCTGTGTGCAATTTTTCTAAAGCTTTGACAATTTCAAGAAAGTGTTCAGAAAATTTTCTGACTGCCTTGTACTTCTCCGACCACCTCGTTTCACACAAACGTGATACACTGGGCGCACAGTTCCTACGAGTAGTTGATTCACGGAAAAAGTTTATAACATCCTTGGCAGTAGAAATAGTGTTTCTTATTTCTGGAACCTGGTTTAAGTCGTTCACTACAAGGTTGAGCTTGTGACTAGAGCAACGAACATATTGCGCCCGAGTGTATTTTCTCCTTAAAATGGCTTGAACTCCACCTTCTTTTCCAGACATCGTAGAACAGCCGTCGAAGCCAAATCCAACGCAACATTCTGGTGAGAGGTCATGGTTCATCAAAAACTTATTCTTAATTTCGTCAGCAACCATTTTGTGCTGTGAGCTCAACAAACCCAACAAATTCTTCTTATTTGTCCCTTTTTTCGTCATAAAAGCGCAAACCGATTGGAAGCTGCTCTTTCCCGGATATGTCAGCAGTTTCATCTGCCAAAACGGAGTAAGCATTTGCCTTTTTTACTTCAGATATTATTAGTTCTGTTATAACTTCTCCACACATTTTTATTATGTCATTTTGGATTTTTGGTGAAGTGTAGATTGCGTTGGGACTGCATTTCTGTAGATGATCCTTCAAATTCTCGTCGCCAGATTCGATTCTCAAGTTAAGGAGATCTAATAGTACGCCTCCATCCGCCTCTGCCCCCCTGGGTGGCATATCGTGCGTACCACAAAATACTACACATGATATAATGGCTTTTATTATATTTCGATTATGCTGTATGATTTTGGCGTGGCTATTTTGTATTTGCACATCCACAGGCACATCGTTAATAAAAGCTTTCGCTGCAGCTGTGGTGACTTTGTGCAGATTTGTTCTAGCATGTTTTTTGCAGTCCTCGTGCATATTTTTAAACTTAGTGAATGGCCGGATCATGAACGATCCCAAAACACCTTTGACCGATCCCGGGACAGGCGGAAACAGAACACAATGCTTGCAAAGATCACCTTTTTAAACGCTTTGAATACACTAGCCACGGCGCATATTGGTCTAGCCAATCGTAGTTAAATTTCCTTTGCAAAGCTTGTGCATCAGTTTTAAAGTCGTAGCTAACATCTGGAACCCACGGACGTATCAGAATATCTTTTTTTTGTCCACTTATAGTTGGTTAGCTCGTCCAACATATAGGCCCACGTCATTTATGTGGCAGTCCTCTGAAAAATCAATTTGTTCATTGATCGAAGCGATTCCTCTGCTTGCGCCTCTGAAACAGTTGCGGGCGATTGTGGCAAACGAATGCTCACGTTGCTTTCATCACTTCCACTGCTGCTGTCACGACCTTTCTTCCTCTTTACAGAGGAGATGCCTCCAAAATAGTCATTATTAATTTAACTGTTACAATTACTTAGAAAAGCTTACCTTTTTGAAAAAATAGCTTATGTCCATTATGGTTTATAAAAGATATTCAAATAATTCTAAACTCCACTTCGGAATATCGCGAAAATAATAAATCTAACTAGCTGCGCACTTTTTTTCAAAACCACGTTAAAGCAAACCAGAATCAGGCAGTTTCAGTTAGGGATGCAAAGTTACATCGATGTTCGATACATCGATGTTAAGCTTTAAGTTTATACATGGTCTAATAATTACAAGGTCTGGTCACTGCAAAAAACAGCTGTTTGTGTGACGTCATTTTGTAGAATTGTGTTATTGTTATGATGTGAAATACCCTATTATTGATTTATAAAGTGAATAAAAAAATGTTTTATTTTTTAATTTATTGTTGAATTAGCGTATAAATAGCACAATGTTTGAAAATGATTTGAATAAACATCAGCCGGTATACATATTCTACAAAATGACGTCACAAAAACAGTTGTATCATGCAATATGGCAAGCAGTCGTCAGCTAGTAAAAAGCCTATATCTCCCACAGTTTTTGAGCTAGAGCCACCAAATTTGGTGCCAAGATAGGTGTTGATGACCCCCAAAAACTGCATCAAAAGTTTGGATGCCACGCCCACCAATACCGCCCTAGCCGCCCCCATCTGCCCAAACGCTTCGTCAAAAACGGAAATGCGTGTATTTTCCAGAGTAGTGGAGCTAGAGCCACCAAATTTGGTAGGAAGATAGCTGGCAACGACCCCCAAAAGTCTGCATCAAAGTTTTGGAGCCACCCTCACCCATACCACTCCCAGCCCCTCTTTCACCACTTATTACAAATTTCGAGCTAGGATTCACAAAATTTGTAAGGAAGATAGCTTGTGGCATCCCCATCTGCATCTGAAAATCTTTAAGGCAGCGTACACCCCTGCCGCATCCGTACCCTTCTGCAATCAGGCCTCTTTTTACCGGTTTTAATACTGGTATCGAGTATGCCGCAGTCGGTTTGCGTCCGACTGCAACGTTTCCACTTGTTTCAAATATGTTTTTTAAAATTTCGTTGCGTTCTTTCTGAACTAGTACGGACTCCGCCAATTGCACTTCAATTCGCTTAAGGGCAGCTACTCTTTTTGTCTATTTCAATCATTTCTTTGCGTTGGCGATAAGAGGGAACAAACTGTATTTTTATACTCGATACCGAAGGTAAAGAGTATATTGAGTTTGTGCAATGTCCGTCATGGTGTCTGTCCGTCTGTCCGTCTGTATGAACGCAACTTTTTTCCACACCCTTCAAGCTAGAGACTTGAAACTTTCCAAATCTCTTTATCTATGGGAAAGTAAATTAAAGTTTCAAGATGGGGTTCTACGAGAACTGGGGGCTGGCAAATCGATAAATTCGATAACTCAAATCAGCTAGAAGTACCAAATTTGGTAAGAAGATAGCTGCTAGCAACCCCAAAAACTGCATCAAAAATTTTGGAGCCACGCCCCCCATTCCGCCCCCAGCCACCCCACGAATTAAAAAAGTAAAAAAAGCCTATATCTCCCACAGTTTTTGAGAGCTATAGCCACCAAATTTGGTGCCAAGATAGGTGATGATGACCCCTCAAAAGATTGGATGCCACGCCCACCAATACCGCCCTAGCCACCCCCATGTGCCCAACGCTTCGTCAAAACGGGAATGCGTGTATCTTCCAGAGTTGTTGAGCTAAAGCCACCAAATTTGGTAGGAAGATAGCTGGCAACGACCCCCAAAAGTCTGCATCGAAGTTTTGGAGCCACGCCTTCCATTTCGCCCCCCTTTCCCCACTTTTTGCAATTTTCGAGCTAGAGTCACCAAATTTGGTATGAAGATAGCAATTGACATTTCAGAAAGATCTGCATCAAAAATTTGGATTCCACGCCAACCCATACCGCCCCCAGCCCCGCCCCCCCCATTCACCACTTATTACCAATTTCGAGCTAGAGTCACCAAATTTGGTATGAAGATAGCAATTGACATTTTACAAAGACCTGCATCAAAAATTTGGATGCCACGCCCACCCTTACTGCCCCCAGCCCCCTTTCCCTATCTTTTACAAACTTCGAGCTAGAGTCACCAAATTTTGTATATAGATAGCAATTGACATTTTACAAATATCTGCATCAAAATTTGGATGCCACGCCCACCCTTACCGCCCCCAGCCCCCTTTCCCTATCTTTTTACATATTTTGAGCTAGAGTCACAAAATTGTGTATATAGATAGCAATTAACATTCCACAAAGATCTGCATCAAAAATTTGGATGCCACACCAACCCATACCGCCCCCCAGCCCCCTTTCCCCACTTATTACAAAATTCGAGCTAGAGTCACCATATTTGGTACGAAGATAGCAATTGACATTTCAGAAAGATCTGCAACAAAAATTTGGATGCCACGCCCAACCAAACCGCCCCAGCCCCCCTTTCCTCACCTTTTACAAATTTTGAGCTAGAGTCACCAAATTTGGTATGAAGATAGCCGGTGGCATCCCCATCTGCATCGGAGAATCTTTAAGGCAGCGTAAACCCCTGCCGCATCCGTACTCCATTGCATTCAGGCCCCTTTTTACCGGTTTTAATTCTGGTATCGAGGTTTGAGGCAGTCGGTTGCGTCCGACTGCAACGTTTCCACTTGTTGTTATTTCTTTTAGTGAGGTTGTTGTCTTCATTTTGCTGTTATTTTATATAAAAAATTTTTTTTAATACTTATGCTTGAGCTAAGTCGTTAGCCCTACTTTGATATCTTCTTTCATGCTATTTCTGTGCAATTTATAAAGTTTTACTAATGAGTTTATTATCATTATCGAGGCTTTTAATGCAACTAATATAAGCATGTATTGCATATCTGGTGGATTAACGTCAACTTTATTAATATGGTTGGCGGTTGAATCCACCGATTTCACATCTACAATGCCCATTATGTTTCCTTGTGGAACTGTTTTAATTTTGAAAGTGTCTATTTTTTATACTCGATACCGAAGGTAAAGAGTATATTGGTTTTGTGCAATGTCCGTCATGGTGTCTGTCCGTCTGTCCGTCTGTCCGTCCGTATGTATGCAAGTTTTTTCCACACCCTTCAAGCTAGAGACTTGAAACTTTCCAATTCTCTTTATCTATGGGATAGTAAATTAAAGTGTCAAGATGGGGGTTCTACGATAACTGGGGGGCTGGCAAATCGATAAATTCGATAACCCAATACCGATAAATCCACATATTTCGCACATCCTTACAGCTAGAATTACCAAATTTGGTAAGAAGATAGCTATTAGCAACCTCCAAAAACTGCATCAAAAATTTTGGAGCCACGCCCCCATTCCGCCCCCAGCCCCACCGCATTTTAAACTCAAAAAAGACTATATCTCCCACAGTTTTTGAGCTATAGCCACCAAATTTGGTGCCAAGATAGGTGATGATGACCCCCTAAAAACTGCACCAAAGTTTGGATGCCACGCCCACCGATACTGCCCTAGCCGCCCCCATCCACCCCAACGCTTCGTCAAAAACGGGAATGCGTGTATCTGCAGAGTTGTGAAGCTAGAGCCACCAAATTTGGAGGGAAGATAGCTGCTAACGACCCCCAAAAAACTGCATCAAAGTTTTGGAGCCACGCCAATCCATTACGCCCCCAGCCCCCCGCATTTTGAAATCAGAAATTGCTATATCTCCCACAGTTTTTGAGCTATAGCCACCAAATTTGGTGCCAAGATAGGTGATGATGACCCTCTAAAAACTGCACCAAAAGTTTGGATGCCACGCCCACCAATACTGCCCTAGCCGCCCCCATCCGCCCCAACGCTTCGTCAAAAACGGGAATGCGTGTATCTTCCAGAGTTGTGGAGCTAGAGCCTCCAAATTTGGTGGGAAGATAGCTGTTAACGACCCCCAAAAAACTGCATCAAAGTTTTGGAGCCACGCCACCATTTCGCCCCCCTTCCCCACTTTTTACAATTTTCGAGCTAGAGTCACCAAATTTGGTATGAAGATAGCAATTGACATTCCAAATAGATCTGCATCAAAAAATTTGGATACCTCGCCCACCCATACCGCCCCCAGCCCACCTTTCCCCCACTTTTTACAAACTTCGAGCTAGATTCACCAAATTTGGTATGTAGATAGCAATTGACATTCCACATAGATCTGCATCAAAAATTTGGATGACTCGCCCACCCATACCGCCCCCAGCCCCATTTCCCCACTTTTTACAAACTTCGAGCTAGAGTCACCAAATTAGGTATGTTGATAGCAATTGACATTCCACATAGATCTGCATCAAAAATTTGGATGCCTCGCCCACCTATACCGCCCCCAGCCCCCCCTTTCCCCACTTTTTACAAACTTCGAGCTAGAGTCACCAAATTTGGTATGAAGATAGCAATTGACATTTAACAAAGATCTGCAACAAAATTTGGATGCCACGCCCACCCATACCGCCCCCAGCCCCCCTTCCCTACATTTTACAAACTTTGAGCTAGAGTCACCAAATTCGGAAGGAATATAGCTGGTGGCATCCCCATCTGCATCGGAGAATCTTTAAGGCAGCTTACATCCCTGCCGCATCCGTACCCCTTTGCAATCAGGCCTCTTTTTACCGGTTTTAATACTGGTATCGAGTATGCCGCAGTCGGTTGCGTCCGACTGCAACGTTTCCACTTGTTTTTTACTGCTCTATTCCAACATATGATCGTATATATTTTTTTTGTATTTAAAATAAAATTTTTATTTATCAATTCATTTAAATTTATATGTGTATTACAGTTCTTTTTTTTTTATACTCGATACCGAAGGTAAAGAGTATATTGAGTTTGTGCAATGTCCGTCCGTCTGTCTATCTGTCCGTCCGTATGTTCGCAACTTTTTTTCACACCCTTGAAGCTAGAGACTTGAAACTTTCCAAATCTCTTTATCTATGGGATAGTAAATTAAAGTGTCAAGATGGGGGTTCTACGATAACTGGGGGGCTGGCAAATCGATAAATTCGATAACTCAAAACCGATAAATCCACATATTTCGCACATCCTTACAGCTAGAAGTACCAAATTTGGTAAGAAGATAGCTACTAGCAACCCCCCAAAAACTGCATCAAAATTTTGGAGCCACGCCCCCACTCCGCCCCCAGCCACCCGAATTTTAAAGTCAAAAAAGCCTATATCTCCCACAGTTTTTGAGCTGTAGCCACCAAATTTGGTACCAAGATAGGTGATGATGACCCCTCAAAAACTGCATCAAAAGATTGGATGCCACTCCCACCAATACCGCCCTAGCCACCCCCATGTGCCCAACGCTTCGTCAAAAACGGGAATGCATGTATCTTCCAGACTTGTGGAGCTAAAGCCACCAAATTTGGTAGGAAGATAGCTGGCAACGACCCCCAACAGTCTGCATCAAAGTTTTGGAGCCACGCCCTCCATTTCGCCCCCCCCTCTCCCTTTTCCTTTTTTTTTACAATTTTTGAGCTAGAGTCACCAAATTTGGTATGAAGATAGCAATTGACATTTCAGAAAGATCTGCATCCTAAATTTGGATTCCACGCCCACCCATACCGCCCCCAGCTTCCCTTTCCCACTTATTACAAACTTTGAGCTAGAGTCACCAAATTTGGTATGAAGATAGCAATTGACATACCACAAAGATCTGCATCAAAAATTTGGATGCCACGCCAACCCTTACCGCCCCCCAGCCTCCCTTTCCCCATCTTTTACAAACTTCGAGCTAGAGTCACCAAATTTTGTATATAGATAGCAATTGACATTCCACAAAGATCTGCATCAAAAATTTGGATGCCACGCCCACCCATACCGCCCCCAGCCCCCCCTTTCCCCACTTATTACAAATTTCGAGCTAGAGTCACCAAATTTTGTATGAAGATAGCAATTGACATTTCAGAAAGATCTGCAACAAAAATTTGGATGCCACGCCCAACCAAACCGCCCCAGCCCCCCTTTCCACACTTTTTACAAATTTTGAGCTAAAGTCACCAAATTTGGTATGAAGATAACAATTGACATTCCACAACGATCTGCATCAAAAATTTGGATGCCACGCCCACCCAAACCGCCCCCAGCCCCCCTTTCCCAACCTTTCACAAATTTTGAGCTAGAGTCACCAAATTTGGTATGAAGATAGCAATTGGTATTTCAGAAAGATCTGCAACAAAAATTTTGATGCCACAATTACACATACCGCCCCAGCCCCCCCTCCTTTCCACACCTTTTACAAACTTTGAGCTAGAGTCACCAAATTTGGTATGAAGATAGCCGGTGGCATCCCCATCTGCATCGGAGAATCTTTAAGGCAGCGTAAACCCCTGCCGCATCCGTACCCCCTTTGCATTCAGGCCTCTTTTTACCGATTTTAATTCTGGTATCGAGTATGCCGCAGTCGGTTGCGTCCGACTGCAACGTTTCCACATGTTTGGCTTTGTGTCCGTTAAATGTGCTTCGTCGGGTGATGGTGGCATTTGCGGAGATGGTGGCATTTGCGGGGATGGTGTCATTTGCGTTGATGGTGGTATTTGCGGGGATGGTGGCATTTGTGGAGATGGTGGCATGCATGATGATAGTTGCATATGCGGTGTAGTCATACATTAGGCAACTTCAAAACTTGAAATCGTTGCACCTGGATTCACAGTCAAGTCATCTGCAAAAATGTCCTCCATGATGGTGTATTATGGGCAAGTCAAATACATCTACCTGTTTTCTTGTTGTTGTCTTTGATCGTCTTATATGTTTGTTTTAAATTTTGCATTTTGCGATCCAAAGCTTCTGGATTTACATCGGTGTATACATGGTTTTGCAACTCTTCTGTTATTTCGCGCAAAACAATTTTTTTTTATTTTAGGATCACGGAATTTCGACAACCGTTCAAGTACGCATTCAGAAGAAGTTTGGTTTTAGACGACACCCAAACATTTTTAGAACTTTCTACTTCTGTAAATAGTCGTATAAAATAAACAAATTGTTAGATTTTAATAATATTATCTAAATAAACAAAACCAATTGAACTATCCATTTTCAGCCATTTTTACTAGTTTTGAGGAAGCCGTCGATAAACACCATGCGATTACTAATATTTACATATCGATAATGATAATCAGCTGATCAACTAAGCAGTGCGTTCACAAGTTTTCAGCGATTTGCACTAAGCGCTAAGTAAGCAGCTTGATACCCGCTTAGTTCCCTGAACACAGCCAATGCTTCATGATTGCTTTGCCTTATTCCGATTGCATGTAAACACAGAGTTGCACAGATGCGAAATATAAAGTTATTGATACGAAATATCGCACAAGCAAGTATTAGCGCAAATAGTAAATATATTGTTGTGGTTTATAAATTATTAGTATAAATGCTTTGGATGAAAGAATTAATTGAACTGCTCTTAACTCTGTACGTTTATCGACCATAAATTTAAATCAGAGTTGCATTTACAAAGAAAACATTATTTGAAACATGTAAGAAGGCTCTAGTCGGGAGAGCCCGACTAGAAGATACTCTGAACTCAGTTGCAATAAATAAATTAACTTTATATAAGACTTTGGTATACTGACTTAGCTTCAATCGATTAAATTCGATATCTCCGGTGTTTCTTAACCGATTAGGACAAAATTTTCAGAAAAGTTCTATTCGTTTTATGCCAGAATTATGCGTGGCCGGCATCTAACCGACCCAGAACCATGGATCATAAATTGTTTGATGTTCATGGTTTTTAAGCTAAGATATAACTGTAAAATGTGGTTTGCTCTCCTTATGTTAATGTAACATAGCATCCACAAAGGCTTAACATCCAAGCACTGTGCTCATGTCTTAGTTTTCTCCTTAACATTCCTGAACCAACCCTTCTAGGCACAAGAAGTGCAACATTCTTTGAAGAAAAAGTTCTACATATAACACAAACATACTAAAAAATATTCACATCCACAATAAAGACATACTTCATACAAACTACGGGTTTCGACGTATCATTTTGGATCCTCCGCTACAAACACTATCGTTACCCATTATTTCAACCCTCATTTTTACATTTTCCAAATTCGATATTTTTGTTATCGATTCCATGTGTATATCGGAAACCAGAAAAAGATATCGATAATTTGGAAGCATGAATATCAGAGATGCTTCCTTCTGCCTGTTACATACTTTTGCACAAAACCATTATATCCTTATTTACCCATTTTATGGGTTAAGGATATAAACACACCAAGTACCGCTTTTGACACTGTTTTAATATACACTATTGGACCATTACCTCGTACAGAGAATGGCAATGAGTATGCAATCACAATTATAAGTGATCTCATTAAATATCGAGTTACAATACCAGTAAGTAGTAGGGAACTGGTGGTTCTACGCCAGGAAGTGGCTGTCACTTTTATTACCCCCAATCATAATTTATTACCCCAGCTTAGAATCAGTGATCCCTTTTAAAAATTGTATTACCCACTTGAGAATCAGTGATCATAGGATCTGGTCTCCAAGTGTGTTCCTGTTATAAGTACGTTGCCTTGCACCGTGTAAGCAAGCCACACTATGCATTGTTTTGGCAAATGCAGCAACAGCAAAAAACATTCATGTGGGTTTTGTGAGCAAGGGATCTGGTGTCAAGGATGCGCCTGTTTGACAAGCAAGCCATAAACATGCATTGTTTTTTAACATAAGCATTAACAACAACAGCATTCTTGTGGAATTTGTGAGCAAGGGATCTGGTGCCAAGGATGCGCCTGTTTGACAAGCAAGCCATAAACATTGATCCTTATTATTGGGAAAATCAGTGTGCACAGGATTAGTTCGGCTATTTAACCATTTTGTATTAGAGTCAAATACAAGCTAAGCCACAGCATGGATTAGTTCGGCTATTTAACCAGTTTGTATTAGAGTCAAATACAAGCTAAGCCACAGCATGCTTTGTTTTTGCAAAGAGTAACAACAACAAAAACATTCATGTGGGTTATATGATCAAAGGGTCTGGTGTCAAGTATACAAACATGTGGAACGTGCGTTGTCTGTAAGCAACTCAGAACATGCATTGATTTTTGTTAAACACCAGTAACAACAAAAAGATTCATTTGGGTTATGTGGAGTTAGAGGAGAGGGATTTAGAGTGTGAAGGTGTAAGAGGGGGAAAAGGATAGAGACACTTGTCCCGTCTATGAAAAGCAGATGAGAATGCTAATTGATTGGTCCCCTTCATCCTTAACTTGGAGATACTATCATCCAATCATAAAGGCTTGACATTTTAATGTTTAGCGCCATCCCTTTCTAACCTTTGTTTTTATATATAGTAAGATATCCAATATGCACACATATTCATATCTCAAATATGTTACACATAAAACGCACCCCAGCACATAGCACACAGCCCAACAATAAGATATCACATTACACCCTAAAGCCCCAACACAGGAAGCATATTAGACATAAACATAAAATATAAACATATTTCTAAGATCACGCCACAAGCGTGAGACATAAACATATTTCAAAAATCACGCCACAAGCGTGAGATCGCCGAATTGGCACTTTTTGATAAAAAATAAATGATCAAAGCTTAGAAGCTTTGACAATAAGAAAAGCTCTAAACGGAGGTTTGCTCTGCGCAGCAAGAACAATTGAAGTTTAGTTGGAAAGATCAGAAAGAAGATAGACTTAAGTGAGGAAGTGTTTTGTATCTTTTAAAATTAGTTCAAACACAATAAAAGAAATAAACTAAAGACAAATGTCTTTTTATTTTTTAATTCCCATTTGGTCGTGAACTCATAATTGCCGCAGCCGGTAGGATTAGTGAAAAATAAGTGCAACAATAATAAATTGCGATACTTCATAAAAACTAATCCGCCAAAGAACTTTCGTGCAACTAACACATTTAATGGTGTTTAATTGATTAATGAAAAATAAGTTCAAAAATCAAAACAGTGCAAAACTTAATAAAAGCTAATCGTGCAACTAACACAATTAATGGTGTTTAAATAATTTAAGAAAAAAAAAAAACAATCAACACCAAATCAATACAAAACAAGTGGAAACGTTGCAGTCGGACGCAACCGACTGCGGTATACCTCGATACCAGTATTTAAACCGGCAAAAAAGAGGCCTGATTGCAAGGGGTACGGATGCGGCAAGGGTGTACGCTGCCTTAAAGATTCTCCGATGCAGATGGGGATGCCACCAGCTATATTCCTTCCAAATTTGGTGACTCTAGCTCAAAGTTTGTAAATTAAGGGGAAAAGGGGGCTGGGGGTGGTATGGGTGGGCGTGGCATCTAAATTTTTTGATGCAGATGTATGTGGAATGTCAATTGCTATCTTCATACCAAATTTGGTGACTCTAGCTCAAAGTTTGTAAAAGTGGTGAAAGCGGGGGGCTGGGGTGGTATGGGTGGGCGTGGCGCCCAAATTTTTGATTCAGATCTTTGTGGAATGTCAATTGCTATTTTCATACCAAATTTGGTGACTCTAGCTCAAAGTTTGTATAAGGTGGGAAAGCGGGGCGGAATGGGTGGGCGTGGCTCCAAACTTTGATGCAGATTTTTGGGGGTGGTTGCCAGCTATCTTCCTACCAAATTTGGTGGCTCTAGCTCTACTACTCCGGAAAATACACGCATTCCCGTTTTTGACGAAGCGTTGGGTCAGATGGGGGTGGCTAGGGTGGTATTGGTGGGCGTGGCATCCAATATTTTGATGCAGTTTTTGGGGTTCATCATCACTTATCTTGGCACCAAATTTGCTGACTCTCGCTCAAAAACTGTGGAAGATATAGGCTTTTCTGGTTTCAAAATGCGGCGGGGCTGGGGGCGGAAAAGGTGGGCGTGGCTCCAAAACTTTGATGTAGTTTTTCGGGGGTCTTTACCAGCTAGCTTTCTACCAAATTTGGAGGGTCTAGCTCCACAACTCTGGAAGATACACGCATTCCCGTTTTTGACGAAGCGTTGGGGCGGATGGGGGTGGCTAGGGCATTATTAGTGGGCGTGGCATCCAAACTTTTGATGCAGTTTTTGGGGGCATCATCACCTATCTTGACACCAAATTTGGTGGCTATAGCCCAAAAACTGAGGGAGATATAGTCTTTTTTATTTTAAATTGCGGGGGGCTGGCTTCGGATTGGAAGGACGTGGCTCCAAAATTTTTTGATGCAGTTTTTTGGGGGTTGCTAGTAGCTATCTTCTCACCAAATTTGGTAGTTCTAACTGTAAGGATGTGCGAAATATGTGGATTTATCGGTTTTGAGTTATCGAATTTATCGATTTGCCAGCCCCCAGTTATCGTAGAACCCCCATCTTGACACTTTAATTTACTATCCCATAGATAAAGAGAATTGGAAAGTTTCAAGTCTCTAGCTTGAAGGGTGTGGAAAAAAGTTGCGTTCATACAGACGGACAGACGGACAGACGGACAGACAGACAGACGGACAGACGGACAGACACCATGACGGACATTGCACAAACTCAATATACTCTTTACCTTCGGTATCGAGTATAAACAATACAATCAACAACTAATCAACCTAAAACAATACAATCAACAACAAATCAACCTAAAACCATATAAGCAACAACACATCAAATAATCAACATGGCAGTCGTTTTAAGTGATGCAGAACTTAACCAGGCATTGTCACAAATCCGACAAGTGCCCCAATTCTCGGGGAAACAAACAGGAGCTAAGCGCCTTCATCAGGGAGGACAGAATTCTTACAATTATACCCTACCACAAACCCAAGGCAACAAAGTATAGAACGGTGCGATCGAACTACAAGTCATCGGAGAAGCGCAAAGGATTTCGCAGCTATCACATGCCAACAATTGGGGAGAATTGAAAAGAGCACTCAACCGAGAATACACCACCCAGACTCCAGTAGAAGAATTACTACGACAACTTTACAACACCAGCTATCAAGGAATCTCCGTAAGTTCATAGAAGAAATAGAGCACAAATCTTATATTATAGCCAATAAGCTAACACTAGAAAATAATGCAGCCAATACAATAGTTTATACAAATGCCATGAATAACACAGTTAAAGATGTAATTAAAGAAAAATTCCAGATAGAATTTTCATGATTCTAGCTAGGTATGATATTACCACTAGCCATCTGTTGAAAGTAGCAGCTCAAGGAGGGCTTATTTGAAAATAGTGTGGTTGAAAAACCCAAAGATAACAAATACAATAATTCAAATAAAAACAATTCGAGTAAAAGGTATCAGGAAAATTTTAACCAAAGTTCAACATATAGCCCCAGTTATCAAGCACAACACAATCCTAACTACCAAACAAATTACAACACAACTAACCCACATAAGATCAACAAGAACATAGGCAGACATATGCCGAATTTCAGCAAAAGTTGCAACAAGGAAGACAACAGAATCCCATGAACTATTCACAAAATAGAAACTATAATGCACAAGCATCATCTTATAATAACCAACCTCAAAAGCGACAAAGTAACAGCGGGGTGTCAAAAATGGACACATCCGAAAATTTTCAAGCAATTGCCTCGGAACAGGAAGAAACAATAACCCATTCATAATTGTTATTATGAATGATAACCCGCTTAAGTGTGTAATGGACACCGGGTCAACAATAAATTTAATGAATAAAAATTACTAGAATTTCCAATAAAAAAACACTGAACTTAACGTTCATACCATTAACGGTAACATTAAATTAACATCCAAGCATAACAATAGGAGCATGTAAATTATGTCCATCAAACAGAATTCTTTATACATGAATTTTCAAATCGATATGATTTGTTGTGAGGCAGTATTTAGAAGCTTGGAGGCAAAAATAAATTACGAAGAAGGAGCCGTAACTTTAGGAGAATAGCATTCTTATTTAAGTACGACCCCAATATAAATGTAGAAGAAGAAACGGCACCAGAGTGTGTCTAGACCCACCTCGTCGGAAGACTTAGAATTCAATTTCGTGACAACGAAGATTGAAAGGTCCAACGAATCCTTAAGTAAAAGGGTAAAAATTTCAAGATCCCTAAAGATGAAGGAAATTAAGTTATAAAAATTCTGAAATATCGAGACATACAGTACCATGAAGGTGACAATTTGACTTTCACTAGTGTTGTTAAACATTCGATAATTACAAAACATGAGGACTCGATTTACAAGACCGACCAGTATTCCCAAATTCAGCACGAAATAGACAGACAAGTAAAAGAAATGTTAGAGCAAGGGATAATAAAAAAATCTCAGTCTCCATATAATTCGCCTGTATTTGTAATCCCAAAAAAGTTAGATGCATCAGGAAACAAAAATATATAGTAGTAATAATTACAGATTTCTAAACAGAAATCACTATTGATGACAAATTTCCTATTCCAATAATGGATGAAATTTTAGATAAACTTGTGTGCCCGTATTTCACAACTCTTGATTTAGCAAAGGCTATCACCAGATCCAGATGGATAATCAGCTACCTAAGACAGCATTTTCCACTAAACATGGCCACTACGAATATACACGTATGCCGTTTGGTCTAAAAATGCACCAGCAACGTTGCATGAACAATTTATTGGAAGGAGTTAATCTACAAAGATTGTTTAGTCTACTTAGATGACATAATAGTGTACTCCACTTCATTGGAAGAATACATTTTGTCTTTGAATAAGGTATTGACAAACTAGGGAAGCCAACTTAAAATTACCTTTAGACAAGTGTGAATTTCTAAAGGAAACAAATTTCTGGACACATAGTGACAACAGAAGGATTAAAACCTAATCCAAATAAAATTGAAGCAGTAATGAAATATCCTACTTCCAGGAGCTCCAAAGAGATAAAAAATTTTGGTTTGTGTGGATTTTATAGAAAGTTCATTGAAATTCATAAACATCGTCAAACCCATGACACTTAAGTTAAAGAAAGGAGCAAAGTAGACATAAGGATACATCATATATCTCAGCATTCGAGGCTAAAATTACTGATAACTACAGTCAATTCTTGCTCATCAGATTATGACAAACCATTTTGTCTCACAACGAATGCAAGTAATGTAGCTCTAGGAGCAGTATTGACACAAAATCACAAGCCTATTTGTTTTGCCAGCAGAACTCTAAATAAACATGAAATAAATTATTCAGCTATAGAGAAGAACTATTTAGCAGTAGTTTGACAACAAAAAAGCACTTGAAGCTATCTATATGGTAGAAAATTCGAAATACTAAGTGATCACAAACCATTAGTATATGGTTAAATAATATAAAAGAACCAAGATATGAAACTCCAGCTGATGAATGAAAGTTAAACGAATTTGATTATACAATCAAATACTTACCAAGACCATGTCGCAGACACTTTTCTCCATGTGCAAATAAATGAAAATCTATTGGGAGAAAGAAATGAGTCAAGCAACATGTGCTACCATTCATAGTGCCAAGAAGATAGCAAGAAAGTTACTGCATTCAAATAACTGAAAGA